>CM065298.1:84438412-84787280 GCA_032871835.1 Dipteronia dyeriana
TAACTCCAAATCACGAAGACAAGAGTCCAGCTTTGTTAGAATGAAGTATTCTAGCCTATCTTGAAGAATAAAAGGACATTCAGCCATGTTGGGTTTTGTGGGTTTATTTTATGATTAGTTTGGGTTTTAATTGTGTTGTTTTGTTGGATTATTTTATGATTAGTTTGGTTTTAATTGTGTTGGGTTTTATTTTGTTAAGTGTGAGTTCATGTGTTCTTTGATTATGAATAAGGAGTTACAAAGGCTGATACTTTTTGGCCATTATTCATGGTCTATATGTCATTTAGTTGGCGGTTACACATTTAATGGGCAGTTACATTTATGTTGTATTGTCCTTGACCTTTGTTCTATATAAACTTTGAGTATTATAAACTTATGTGAGCACTTTATGAGTGTTTTGTTTTTAAGTTCTTGCATGAACTTTGGAACTTAATAAGCTTATTCAGCTTGTGGCATTCAATAACCTTAAAATCTTTGTTTGCCTTTAAATTTATCAACTTCATAGTTTATGGTATTTTAGGGAAATCAAAGTGATGTTCTAATTAACTTTTATCATCATTACATTGATAAAGTGATTAGAATAGTTTCTCTTACTTCAATCTTGAACGGTCGGGTTTGTTTCAATTAGTTGGAGGGTGTTAAATTGCATTCCATATGTATCATAGCTATTTAGCTATTCGGGTGTATGGTTGTTAAGTTAATGATTTTCATCATTTTGGTATCAGGGTCAGGTTCAAGTTTGAGGTTTGCGTATCCATTTATTTACTGTTCTTTTAGTTTTTTTTTTACTTACTTTTCTTCTTCATCTTTTACCACCGTATCTATAATTCATCTTAATTGTTGTGCTTCTTGAGGTTATTTTCATTCTTCTTTGTTTTCCGCACATAAAAAAAAACAAAAAAAAAAGGTATTGCGGATTCAAGGAATTCTTGCAAAATTCCAGAAATCTTTCTTTGTTCATATGATTCTTGTTTCGATTTGGGAAGTATTTAAATATTGTGTTCTTAACCAAAACAAAAGAATTCTTGTTGGGATAGATATTGATTTTTTAGTTCCCTACTTTAAGCGGCCTACCTTTTGTTTGTTTTTTTTAGACCTACCGAAATTCACTCCATTGAATTTACCATAATCTGAATTGTTTGTTTTAAAGGACTTTAGTTAATCTAAGAACCCAAAGAACAAAGCAAGAGAGGTAAAAGGCAAGAGTGGTAAAAGGCAAGAGTGGTGAGATTAGCATTGAGAAAAGCCAAATAATTATGTGAAACACGAGTGGTTTCAATCAATTATTTGAGAGAAACACGTGAGGGAGTGATTGTGAGTCTGTTCTAACTTTTTTTCAGGTTTTAAACATGTCTAACAAAGATAAAGAAGTGAGTTCTTTCTCAAATGATCAAAAGATTCAAGCAATACATCAACAATTTGAACGTATGTTCAAAGTGATGGGAGATGTAGGAGATCGTCTAGAAAGACATGATGAAGCAATTACCAGATTGCAAAGAGAACCACGGTGTGGAAGACAACCAGCCTTTGTTAATGATGTATATGATGGTGGAGAAGACACGGATGATGGCCAAGCTACTATAATTGGTCTAGACATTAATCCTAGAAGACAATCTAGGAGAGGACGTTTTGATGGTGTGGATCGAAACATAGGCAGCATCAAAATGAAAATGTCTCCTTTTCAAGGAAAGAACAATCCGGATGACTATTTGGAATGGGAATGAAAAGTGGAGCTAATATTTGAATGTCATAACTACTCCGAAAGAAAAAGGTAAAACTAGCCGTTGTTGAATTTTGTGATTATGCTATTGTTTGGTGGGGATCAATTGTGTAAAGACAGGCTTAGATATGGTGAAAGACCCGTAGAGATTTGGTTGGAGATGAAACAAATCATGAGGAGGAGATTTGTCTCTAGCTATTACTATAGGGATTTGCATTAATGGTTGTAAACTTTGACACAAGGTTCCATGAGTGTAGAAGAATGTAATAAGGAAATGGAGATAGCCATGATAAGAGTTAATGTGGAGGAGGACCGTGAGGCCACCATGGCTTGGTTTTTGAGTGGGTTAAACAAGAACATTGCTGATCTAGTTGAGTTACAACATTATATGGAGATTGAGGACATGGTGGGTATGGCCATGAAGATTGAAAGGCAACTAAAAAAACATCATCAGGTATGATTCAAAACCTTATTTGGGTTCTTCTTGTTTTTGGAAACCGAATTGGAGTAAAAAGGATAATAAATCCATTGTTTTTTTTGGGTAAGTAAATAGTATCATAGAAAGAAAAAAGAAAGAACAAATACAAGAGGCATACCCCAAGAAGCAAAGCAATAGCTAAACAAAGGCTCATAAAAGCTCAACACACGAGCAAACAAGAAGCAAGAGCCAGACAAGGGCTCAAAACAAGAACAACAAGAGCAAAGCTTTAAAATCAATTAGCGTTGTTCAAAGCTATAAGAGGGTAATCTTTGAGATTGATAGCTGATAGCCAGCAGCGAATGGTGTCAATAACGGAGCGTGCAACAACCGAGCTAGTTCTTTTGGTGCCTTCAAAAATATGACAATTACGCTCTCTCCAAATGTGATAAACAGCAGCCGCATGACAAAGCTTCTTAGCCACAATAACTTGAGTGTTCCCTCTCTAATGGGTGGACACCCAATCAATAAAATCATTCCAGCAAAGACCAATCTAATGAGTCCCATAATAGTTATGAAGTTGAGCCCAAATGTCTCTACTGAATAAACACTCAAAAAGCAGTTGAGCATGAGACTCGAGATGTGGTCCTTGGTGGGGAGCTTACCTCTAACAGCCATCTCAAGTATGAAAATCATTCTCAGAATGTTTTGAGAGAACCGAACCAGCTTGAACCAAGGAACAAGAGGGCGAGGGGCTGTAAGAGAAGCCAATGCAGAAGATGCTGAGTAAATACCATTAGAAGAAGGAAGCCATCGAATACTATCTCTATATTGGAGTTAGAATTATAAGAAACATCCGGCTTCTAATGTCTACAAGATCAATGGACATAGCAACTGACCAAGTCCAAGAATCAATAAGAACAATGACATTAACCGTTGCGTTGAGGGGGAGGCTAGAATAAAAAACCACACGGGGGCTCCATTTTGAAAGGAGAGGACCATCCAGATGCCAATTATCAAACCATAAGGAAGTACTAGAACCATTGCCAATGTAGTGTTGAATTAAAGGATGAACAATTGGCCGAAGATAGAGGAGTTTCCTCCAATTCCAAGAGCAGGTAGAAAGAGCTTTAGCCTCCCAAAGGTTAGAGCCTTTGAGGTGATAGGCTTTGATCTAAGAAGACCCGAGGTTATTTGTACCATAAATCAAAATCCAAAGATGCCTAATCATCAGGGCCTTGTTCCAAAAAGAGAGATCCTTGATTCCAAGACCACCCTCTTTCTTAGGGACACAAATATCAGACTAAGAAATTTTTGCACCCTTACTATCAGCTTCAACTCCTTTCCACAATAAACTTTGGAATTTTTATTCTATAATCATTAAAATCTTGAAAGAAAGGCAAAGATAATTAGCCCAAAAATACTTGTAAACTCGACAAAACCGATATAATGAGCTGCAAGCGAACCGTATAAAAAAAGGATGTGGTTCATTCAAGAGTTAAGTTTGCCCAAAACTTTGTCCATAGGGATACCTAGATAAGGAATGGGAAGAGAACCAACCGTGTAACCAAAGAGGTTAATGAGCTGTTGGTTGGTTGTAAAGGATAAACCCGAGGTAAAGATATTGCTCTTGGCTTGATTAGCAAGGAGGCTCGAAAGCAAGGAGAACTCATCAAGGGCAGCCTTAAGGACTAGAGTAGAAGAAGAGGAGCCATGGCAAAGCATAATAAGGTCATCAGTAAAACAAATGTGGGAAAGCTTTATCTTGTCACACTTCCAATGATACATGAAGCTCGGAGAGTCCGCAATTCGCTTGGACAGAATTATAGATAGAACTTCCATAGCTATTACATAGAGGTATGGGGACATAGGATCCCCTTGCCGAAGACCTCTTTTTTCGGAGAAAAAACCAGCTAGTTCACCATTGATAGAGATAGAGAACTTGGGGGTATTAAGGCAAGCTTTGATCCATGTAATAATCTTAGGAGGAAAGTGAAAAACAACAAAGATTTCAAGCAAGAAGCCCTAATCCACCATGTTAAAAGCCTTCATCAAATCCACCTTTAGAGCCAACCTAGGGCAGCCAATATCCTTATGATAATTCCTCATAAGTTCTTGCGCAAGAAAGATGTTGTCCCCTATACTCCTACCAGCCATAAAAACCGATTGGGAAGGGCTGATAATATCACAAGGTTTGATAATATTGGCAATGATCTTAGCAATGATTTTATAGAGAGTGTTGCAACAAGATATAGGTCTAAAGTCTTTTATCTTAGAAGGGTTTGGGACTTTAGGGACGAACGCTAGAATCGTAGTATTTAGCTCTTTGAGAAGATGACCAGACCTAAAGAATTCTTGGATAGCATTAATCACATCTTCACCAACAATGTCAAAAGTTTTCTTGAAAAAATGAGCGTTGAAGCCATCCAGACCAGGTGCCTTGTTGGGGTGGAGCGAGAAGCAAACCTCTCGAATCTCATCATCAGTGACATCTCTATCCATTGAATCAGTATTGTAAAGTCCAAATTTGTTGATTGGCTTATTTCATGAACAAATCACATTTTTAGGGTATTATGAAAGGGTAGCTTAGGCTCTCAAGACCTCAAGAGGAGAAGTATTAAAGGTAAAATTCTTGTGCTTACTTGCTTTGAAGAGATAGTTGCACACACTCACAAATTCATGCATAATTCTTATTCATATATGTTGAGTGTTTATACTTGTATGCATTTCGGTTTAAATGACTCTTATTTGATATATTTGCATTTTGTAGTTAAAGTTTTATGTCATGCTAGGCATAAGAATAGGATGCACTTTAATCACTCTTGAAATTGTTGATTTTGTGTGTTTGAGTGTTGAAAGAATAGGCTTTGCACTGGTGGTGCGCTACTCGACCAGCGCACCTCACCAGCGCAACTTTCCAGTGGGACGCTGCTTGTCATGCACCACTGACCTGCGTCGCTGCACCCGCGCAAGGTTGGAAAAATAGGCAGTGCGCTGGTGGTACGCTACTCGACTAGCACAACCTCACCAGCGTAACATTCTAGTGGATTGTCGCATTTGTCTCGCCATTAGGCTACGCTACTAGTCCAACGCCTATTGTAAAATTAGGTTGTGCGCTGGTGGTGCTCTACTTGACCAGCGCAAGTCACCAGCGCACATAGAGGAAGCTGGAACATTTTTTCCAAAACAACCTCACTTTGTTTGGATCTTATATATATATAACTCTTTGGTTTAAGGTCGTGTATAAGTTCAGAATATCATATATTTTCCTTAGAACACATTTCAAAAGGAAAACTCTTCCAAGAACTCATTTTTAATCACTCAAAGCATTCCCATGTGCATAAAAACTTCATCTTGCATCATCTAAGTTCATTTAGAGTGCATCAATGGATAGGGTTGCTTCATCACATCTTGTTTGGTAAGTTCTTCACTATCTTCTTACAAGTTAAGTGTTTTGCTTGTTAAGCCATCTCTTTAATTATTTGTATGCTATTAGAACATTTTCTAGATACAAATTAGAGATTGTTGTGATGACATGATTGAGTGTTGTATTGTGATAGATTCATAGGATTGCTTGATCTATGTTTAGCTAAGCTTCTTGAACATGTTATTTAGCTCTTGATATCTAGGATTGCATTAATTGTCATCTTATTATCCTAGATAAGCATATAGGGTTCCCTAGCTTTATTTGTTCTTTGAATATTATCATATATTCACTTAGGACTCTTTATCTCTTCACTGAGAAGTAAGACTTTCGTTGCTTCTGGAGTAGGTAGATTAAATCGCAAGCAAGATAGACTAGGTTCACTTATACCGGGATTAGGTAGTGGTGGTGGATTAAACTGGGATTAGGTTGTAATTCCTTTTCCATTAGTGGATTCGAGGTTCTAGTGTGGCGCACTCATTAGCCCGTGGTTTTTTCCATTTGGAAGGTTTCCACGTATATCTCAAGTGTCTTTACTATTTCCGCATTTATTACACTTGTGGTATTTCTGTAACTAGATAGGGGCATTTTTTTCAACTTGACCTTTAAAGAAAATTGGGTAAAATTTATTTAAAATCTATTCACCCCTCCCCTCTCTAGATTAATATTGCACACCATAATATTTGTTTCAAGTATGATCATTGGAGATGACATTATCAATAATATTGCTCAAAGTACCATTACCATGTCTAATGGGCATAGAGCAACCAAGAATATTCTGAAAATGACGGATAGCTTCATTCTAGACCGGAATGTCACCTTCAATCAAGGAGCCATCATCACCAGTAATAGAGCGGATCTTGCTTTTATTGCGTCTACCATTTATGGCTTTGAAGAAATAAGAGGAGTTGCGGTCACTAGCCTTAGGCCATTGGATTCTAAATTTTTACCTTAGAAGGTCCTCTTTAGCTTGAAGTGTCGAAGTATAATAGCTTATAAGCTCATTTTCCCGATTTCTAAGGTTAGAATCAAGGGGCTGTTGATCAAGGAGGCGTTGACAATGATCATGGGCAGCTTTGGCTTCAATCTATTTAATTGTCAAGTTGCCCACCTTGTCATTGTTGAGGGTCTTAAGAACCTTCTTAAGATTTTGAAGTTTAGAGCAAAGCTTGTACTATTTGTTTCAATTGGTATCAGAGCAGGTTCCTAGACATACATAGGTGATCCTTGCTCATTTTGGTGTGTGTTGCATTTTGTGTGTGTATTGATCATTCACACATTTGCATTCATATCATTCATTCATTAAACACAATGAGTGGAAATGGTGGCAACGAGGGAGCTTCTAGCACTAGACCTCCACATCTCTCCGGATTGAATTATGCCTCTTGGAAAGGCAAGATGGAGTCTTATATTTTCCAAATTCATGATAGGGTATGGATGGCGGTTGAAGATGGCTACACTCCACCCATAATGACTCATACAGTTGGAGGAGAAGATGTACTCAAGCCGAAGGTGCAGTGGAAAGCACAAGAGCTTGAGGCATCATAGTGGAAAAGGAAGGCAATGCATGCCATCCTATATGCAATGGATAAGAACCAGTACAATTTGGTTCAAAATACTAGGATAGCTAAGAAGGCATGGGATATCCTAGAAGTTGCACATGAGGGAACCGATGTGGTTAAGGAGTCGAAGCTTCAAGTTCTCCAAACACAATTTGAATTGCTCTATATGAATGAGAACGAGTGCTTCAATGACTTTGAAGTGAGGTTGATGGACATTGTGAACCAAAGTCATCAACTTGGTAATCCTTATTCGGATAGGAAGATCAAGCAGAAGATTATGAGATCTCTACCCAAACGATTTGAGTCTAAGGTGACGGTTTTAGAAGAGAATATTGGTTACAAGGATATGAAGCCAAGTGAACTGATTAGGAGGCTTCTAGCTTATGAATTTAGGAAATGTCCTAACCTCACACCACCGAAAAAGTAAAAGGATATTGCTTTGAAAGCCTCCAAAGTTGAGAAGTAGGAGAGTGATGACTCGGATGAAGAAATGGCCTTGCTAATGAGGAAGTTCAAGAAATTCTACAAGTTCGAGAGGAAAGGTTTTGGATCCAAGGGTCAAGACTTGATGAAAAAGGCTCCCTTCAAAAAGTTTGAGCCTAGGCAAGAAAAGACCGAGAAAAAATGAGTCCAACGCTATGAATGTGGTGGGATTGGTCACCTTACCCCAGAATGTGCAAATCATAAGGTCAAGAAAAAGGGAAAAGTGATGGTTGCCACACGGAGTGAAAGTGATAACTCTTATAAAGGAGATGAGTCTTCAGATGATAAAGAACTCATGGCTAACTTCATAGCATTTACATCCTCTCTTAGGAGCAAAGATGCTAATGAAGAAGAGAATGAAAGTCAAGAGAAAAACTACTCAAGTGATGATGGATCTTCATCACAATCCATAAATGGAAGTGTGGATAGGATGTATCTCAAGGAATACATGGATAAGTTTGAGAGTTCAAGGTTGAAGAACAAGAATGAAATCAAGAGATTAAAAGAAGAAAACCTAGACCTCTCAACTCAAGTTGACCAACTAAATGAAAAGTTGGTGAGATCTAAGAGGAGTGAAGAAGGGTTGAAGAAAAAGCTTGAAGATGCTAGAGAGTTGTTGGCCAAGATGAACTCTAGCACCATAAAACTTGACCATATGCTAGATCTTGGAAAGAGGCCAAGTGACAAGAAGGGGCATGGGTTTAAAGATGACAAGGTGTCCTCCACTCCAAGCAAGACCATTTTTGTAAGAAGCATGAACTTCAATGGATCCTCTTCTCATCAATCACCTAAGAAGAAACTTGACCTAGGAGAGTGTTCAAGTAGTGCTCAAGTGAAGATGGCACCAAGTAGCCTACCTCAAGCCCATCCTACAAGGACTCCTCAAGTTAACTTCCCTTAACCGAAAGCTCATAAAGGGAAGATACCTATCATGGATGCTCAACCAAGGAAGCAATCAAGTCTTGCTTAACAACAAAGATGGAAAGCTCCTCATCAACAATTAAGAGAACCATAAAGACATGGGAAAACTCCAATGCATCCTCAAGGATATGGTATGATTCCTAACTTTATTCCCACATGTCATTTTTGTGGTATTGATTGTCATATTAGACTAAATTGCTTTAGATATATCAAATTGTGTAGAATTGAAAGCATGATAGAGAAGAAAAAGGCTAGAGCCATGATGCATGTCACTAGGAAAAATGAAACAACTTTGCATGATCCTAGGACACTTAGGGCCAATGTACCATTGACCACTAGGAAGAAAAATATTGCACCTATGTGGATTAGAAAGGATGAACACTTTTGCCATGTTTCACAAATTGCCTTGAAAGCTCATTCTTGTGATTTTTGGTATTTAGATAGTAGGTGCTCTAGGCACATGACTAGAAATAAGAGTTTCTTTGAGACTCTTGTGATGGAGGAGGGAGGAAATGTCATCTTTGGTGTTAAATCCAAAAAGAAGGTTAAAGGAAAGGGAACCATTTCCATTCCCAGATTACCCTCATTGTCCAATACTTTGTATGTTGATGGTTTAAAAGCTAATTTGTTAAGCATTTCACATCTTAGTGCTGAAGGACTTTCCTTCCTGTTTAGGAAAGATGATTGTTCTATCCTATTGCCAAATGGACAAACCTTGTTAAAAGGTTTGAGATCTAGCTACAATTGCTATTATCTTGAGGCTAGAGGTATGTCTTGCAATGTGTCCAAGGATGAACAAATTGAGTTGTGACACGAAAGACTTGGTCACATAAACTATAGGGATTTAAGAATCTTAGATAAGTTCAATGTTGTGCGAGGCTTTCCCAAGCTTGGGAAGAAGGTAAATGGTGTTTGTGGACCTTGCCAACAAGGGAAGCAAACCAAAAGTATGTACAAAAAGGGCAAGTATTTATCCACCAAAGAACCTCTAAAGCTTCTCTAGATTTTATGGGTCGTATGCAAACCGAGAGTTTAGGTGAAAGAAGTACATTATTGTGTGTGTAGATGACTTCTCTAGGCACACTTGGACTTATTTTCTTAGAGAAAAATCTGAAACCTTTGACAAGTTTAGAATGCTTTGTTCCAAAATTCAAAATGAAATGAACTCCAAGATTAAAAGCATTAAAAGGATTAGGAGTGACCATGGGAAGGAGTTTGAGAATGCTCATTTTGAAAACTATTGCAATAGTCTAGGCATCTCTCATGAATTTTTGGCTCGTAGGACACCTCAACAAAATGGAGTTGTTGAGAGGAAAAATAGGGTTCTTCAAGAAATGGCCCGTGTGATGTTGCTTAGCAACAAAGTCCCTAGGAATCTTTAGGCCGAAGCCGTCAATACGGCGTGCTACATAGGAAATAAAGTCTTTCTAAAGCCCCATACTAGGCAAACCTCTTATGAGTTATGGAAAGGTAGAAAGCTAAATGTTAGCTATTTCCACACCTTTGGAAGCAAATGCTACATTTTGAATGACCGTAATCAACTTGGCGAATTTGATGCTAAGAGTGATGAGGGTATCTTCATTATTTATGCCTTGAATAGTAGAGACTATAGAGTTTTCAATCTAAAAACTAGGACCGTAATGGAATCATCTGATGTTGTCATTGATGATACTAAGCTCAAGTGTAATGACCATGAGGAGGAGGTAGAACTAGTTGATGATTCCCCTTTGGAGAAGGTTGTTGATGTTTCTAATTTTGAAAAGACTAACCTTGATGATGACATAACACAACCAATTGATAGGATTCCTCTCTTGAACTCAAAAAAACCTGCTCCATGGGTTAGGAAACTCCATGACAAAATGACATCATTGGAGAGGTTAGTGAGGGTGTCAGGACTAGGCATCAAATGGCTAACCTAATTAGCTACACTTGCTACACCTCTCAAATAGAACCCAAGAAGGTTTATGAAGCCTTAAAGGATGAATTTTGGGGTCTTGCCATGCAAGAAGAGCTTAATCAATTTGAAAGGAATGAGGTTTGGACTCTAATTCCTAGGCCTAAGAACACCAATATGATAGGCACCAAGTGGTTATATAGGAATAAATCCGATGAGGATGGCAACATTGTGCGAAACAAGGTTAGGCTTGTAGCACAAGGGTACTCTCAAATTGAGGGTATTGACTTTGAGGAGACGTTTGCTCCTGTTGATAGGATTGAGTCCATTAGGCTTCTTTTATCCATTTCTTGTTTGCACAAGTTCATATTATATCAAATGGATGTTAAGAGTGTCTTCCTCAATGGTTTCTTGCAAGAGGAAGTGTTTGTTGAGCAACCCAAAGGGTTTGTGGATCCTCACCACCCTAATCATGTCTATAACCTCAACAAAGCTTTATATGGGTTGAAACAAGCACCAAGGGCTTGGTATGAGCGTCTCACCCAATTTCTCATAGACAATGGCTACATTAGGGGTAGTGTTGACAAGACTCTATTCATCAAGAAAGACAAAAATGAGTTCTTTATAGCTCAAATCTATGTTGATGATATAGTATTTGGCTCCACAAATGACACCAAAGTCTAACAATTTGTTGATGTCATGTCTCATGAATTTGAGATGAGTCTTGTTGGTGAGCTAAGTTACTTTTTAGGTTTACAAATTAAGCAAATGGATGATGGGATTTTCATATCTCAAGCTAAGTTTGCCAAAAACCTAATGAAGAAATTTGGCCTTGAAAGTGCCAAACATTGTTATACACCCATGAGTACCACTTTGAAGCTAAGCAAGGATGCTAGTGGTAAAAGTGTGGACCAAACTTTATATCGTGGCATGATTGGTAGCTTACTCTATTTGACCGCAAGTATGCCCAATATCTCTTTTAGTGTGGGTGTGGGTGTGTGTGCTAGGTACCAATCGGATCCTAAAGAGTCTCATCTCTCTTCTGTTAAGATAATCATTCGTTATGTGAATGGGACATCTAACTATGGAATTTGGTACTTTTTTGACACTAATGCTAGTCTTGTAGGCTTTAGTGATACAGATTGGGCAGGAAATTGTGATGATAGGAAAAGTACATCGGGCAATTGCTTTTTCCTTGGTAACAACCTTGTCTATTGGTTTTGCAAGAAGCAAAATTCGATTTCCTTGTCCACGGCTGAGGCCGAATACATAGCTCCAGGGAGTGGATACACACAACTCCTTTGGATGAAGCAAATGCTAGTCGACTATGGATTCAATCATGGTACTCTAACTCTCTTTTGTGATAACATGAGTGCAATTAATATTTCAAAGAATCCGGTTCAGCATTCTAGGACTAATCATATTGAAATCCGTTATCATTTCATTAGAGAACTAGTTGAGAGCAAATACATTGTACTTGAGCATGTAGGTACAAATGACCAGCTAGCGGATCTATTTACTAAACCCTTAGATGCTACTAGATTCAAGACTCTTAGTATATCTATTGGGAGTTGTTTAATGTAGTGATGAGTTGTGGTTTTTGACCCCATAAGGGGAACTCAAGCAAGAGAGTAATTGTATACTATTTGCATGCAATTTTTGTTTTTTTTTTTTTAAATTATACTCTTTTATTGATTGCTTGAGTAGCTTGGTTGCACTTATACTTTAGTATATTATATTTTCTTCGATAAGTGTGAACTTTGCTTTGATTACAATCCATGTCATATTTATGTACAAACATGCATTTTTGGACTAGGAGATCTACTTAGGAAGTACATATTGAATGACCTATAATTATCTCCATGACATGGTGATTCTTTAATGACATGCTAATGAAAAATGATAAAGCATGAATTGATGATTGCAATTGTTGAATGCAAAATAGTGTGTGAAAAGAAGCTAGTGAGACTAAAATGTTGCATGAATGTCTCTCTTTCTTTATTAGTTGAACATGGCTACTATCATACGGGTATCCTCCCGGAAAAATCAAATAGGGTGCAAAGTTTCTCATGCCATGTTTAGCTTATAAAGTTGGATATGGTGCCATTAAAATTTGATATCTATAAAAAAAACTCTATATCCTTGCTTCTCTCATGACAAATGGTGAAATTGGTTTGAATTATATTGGAAACCTTTGTCATTTGCTTTGCCAAATACCATTGTTTTTGGACTTGAATGCAATATGTCTTGTATGCAAAGCATTTTTGATTCATAAATTTTCTTTAAATAAATCTCCTTGTTTCTCTCCTATTAATTGAGTTGCATAAATGTAGCTTATATAATTATGCAACAATCATGTATGCTCATTTCTTTCTTTGCTTTGAGTAACCCTGTTGGGGACTTCTCCTTTGTCTATATCATACCAAAAAGATGGAGTAGCATTGACCTAACATTGTGGTGTTAATGGAGTAGCATGTGCTAGTATGTGTTGGCTTTAAGGGGAGTAGTACTTGTTTTAGGGGGAGATTACATTTAGGGGGAGTAACCCTTTGAGGGGGAGAATTACATGATGTGGTGCATTTCTCATTTTCTTATATGCAAATGCTTTTGTTTTCTATCCACTTGATCATCTCACATGCACTTGGTTTGGAAAGTGTACTTGTTGTTTGCCTTGTGTGTAGGGTTGTTGATTCTACAAGAGATTGAAGATTAAGTTTTTTTTTTTATGTATATCTCTTTGTAATGTAGAATATCTTCCCGATGCTTTATTTTGTTTTGTAAGGATCAATGTGAGTGGTGGTTTTGTCACGAAATAGCCCAAGGGGGAGATTGTAAATTCCTCATTTGTTGATTGGCTTATTTCATGAACAAATCATATTTTTAGGGTATTATGTAAGGGTAGCTTAGGCTCTCAAGACCTCAAGAGGAGAAGCACTAAAGGTAAAAAATTTATGCCTACTTGCTTTATAGAGATAGTTGCACACACTTACAAATTCATGCATAATTCTTATTCATATATGTTGAGTGTTTATACTTGTTGTGATGACATGATTGAGTGTTGTATTGTGATAGGTTCATAGGATTGTTTGATCTATGTTTAGCTAAGCTTCTTGAACATGTCATTTAGCTCTTGATATCTAGGATTGCATTAATTGTCATCTCATTATCCTAGATAAGCATATAGGGTTCCCTATCCGTGTTTGTTCTTTGAATATCATCATATATTCACTTAGGACTCTTTATCTCTACATTGAGAAGTAAGACTTGTATTGCTTCCGGGAGTAGGTAGCTTAAATCGCAAGCAAGATGGACTAGGTTCACTTATACCGGGATTAGGTTGTTGTGGTGGATTAAACCGAGATTAGGTTGTAATTCCTTTGCCATTAGTGGATTCGAGGTTCTAGCGTGGCGCACTCATCAGCCTGTGGTTTTTTCCATTTGGAGGGTTTCCACATATATCTCAAGTGTATTTACTATTTCCGCATTTATTACACTTGTGGTATTTCTATAACTAGATATGGGCATTTTTGTCAACTTGACCTTTAACGAAAATTGGGTAAAATTTATTTAAAATCTATTCACCCCCCTCTAGATTAATATTACACACCATAATATTTGTTTCAAGTATGATCATTGGAGATGACATTATCGATAATATTGCTCAAAGTACCAATACCATGTCTAACGGGCATAGAGCAACCAAGAATATTATGAAAATGACGGACAGCTTCATTCTAGACCGGAATGTTACCTTCAATCAAGGAGCCATCATCACCAGTAATAGAGCGGATCTTGCTTCTATTGCGTCTACCATTGATGGCTTTGAAGAAATAAGAGAAGTTGCGGTCACTAGCCTTAGGCCATTAGATTTTAAATTTGTACCTTAGAAGGTCTTCTTTAGCTTGAAGTGTCGAAGTATAATAACTTATAAGCTTCTTTTCCCGATTTCTAAAGTTAGAATCAAGGGGATGCTGATCAAGGAGGCGTTGACAATGATCATGGGCAGCTTTGGCTTCAATCGATTTAATTGTCAAGTTGCCCACCTTGTCATTGTTGAGGGTCTTAAGAACGTTCTTAAGATTTCGAAGCTTAGAGCAAAGCTTGTATTGCATGCCAAGGGGAGGAAATCTGCTCTATCCGTTAGAAAGTTGAAAATTTTGAAAGGTAATTTTTTCTTAATACCTTGCAACCCAAGTTTAACCACAAAGGGACAATGATCTGAAATACTAAGGGGAAGGAAAATCGCTTCAGAATTCTCAAACTTGACAAGCCAATCATTGTTGATAAGAACTCTATCCAATTTCTTAGAGATACAACCATTGCTTCTCTTGTTGCATCAAGTATAAAGAAAACCCGAGAAACGAAGATCATAAAGCTCCGAAGCTTGAAGACAGTCATTGAACTCCTCCATAGCACCTGAAATTCTGGAGCAGCCCCCAATTGACTCACCCACACTCCTAGAGACATTGAAATCACCAAGCACAATCCAAGAATAACCATGCTGACTTGAACATACTTTGCCAAAGAGCCTTCTTTAATCTATCATAATTAGAGCCATAAACATAGGAGATTCGAAACCGGTCAGTGGTGCTCAAAATACAAGCATTACAATAAATGATCTGATCGGTTCACTAATTTTAGTGATATTGAGAATTCTAGGATCCCAACCAACCCAAATTCTTCCAATGCTATGACTATTATAATTATCTATCATATCCCAATCTTTGAAAACTGAATTGGCAACAAGAGTTTTCTTGTTAATTCTCACTCTTGTCTCAATTAAACAAACTAGACCGATGTTATGGTCGAGCAACAACTTCCTAACTTCTTATTGTTTAGGGGTGGAATTCAGACCCCTAGTGTTCCAACATGTTATATTAATCATTGAGAGGTTGAAAAGGCATTACCTTAGCCTACGAGCTATTAACCTTGCCTTTCTTAACAGTTTGTTTCTTCTTCTTCTTCTTGCTAGAGGATTCTGTGGGGCTGGAGAGCCCTTTAAGAGTGACCCCATCAATGTTTTTTTATTTTTGAGTGCCATAGAGAGTGGCCCGGAGATGCCGTAGTAGGAGAATTATTGAGAATTAAGAAGCATCACCAAAGGAACCATTGCATATTCCAATTGGGCCAATTAAAAAGGGGCAAGAGGATCAAAGAAGCATTAAATGATGGGCTGATTTCGAGTTGCTAAAGTTCAAATTCGGCCCACATGAAGACTATATCCGGGCTGAAATTCGTGGACCTCTACAGAAAGCATCTGAATTTGGATCATCTATTATAGTATGTTTTCAGAAAGCCCAAGACAAGCTCTACATATGCTATGAAGACCCCGTCCTCCGAAACAGATCAAAACAAGTCCAAATTTGGCCATCTATCTTATTGCACGAAGACTTGAGCTAAGGAGTCCGAATTTCAACATATTTCCTATATTTTGAAAGACGTATGATTGGACGAGAAATCTGATTTCAGTATATTTCTAATTTCAGCATATTCCCTATTTTATTTATTTCTCAAATAAAGAATTGATTTGTTTCCTAAAATAAATGGCTGATTTGTTTCCAAAATTAAGCTTTCTAAATATTGAACAAATCAACTAGTTGCTAGTTTTTAGTCTTTAGTTATTTCCTAAATTTGTTTGCATTTATTTTCCTGATTGTAAGGCATTTAATTGCTAAATATTTATTCCATTTTAAGGACTTAGATATTTTAGTATAAAAGGAATCAATTGATGTAATTTTTAGATAAGACTTGAATTGAAATAAAATTGAGAGAATTTTCTCTTTGGTTCTTCATAGAACTTGTGAACTCATCAAGGTTCTACCTTGTGGCATTCAAACCTTGACTTATCACTCACCTTCGTTCTTTTTCTTGAGTGTGGTGTCTACAACCTTCTTGATACCATTGATTCTTATCTCCTTATAGATAACGGGTCAAGGTTCTTTTTATTTTCTTTGTTTATAAACTTGAATTAGAAACGATCCTTTCTACCATATATTGGTTCCGGGTCTCACTGCTCTTTGTAAGGTTCATATCAACAATCAACATCAGTACATTGGTCATTGTAATGTTCCAGAGAGGCCATAGAAGGAGGATCAACATCATTACATTGGTCATTGCTCTTGTCACTGCATTGGTCATTGCGGTTATCACCATCCTCAACAAGAGTTGCAAACTTGTTGGAGGTATCATTATCCCTTTCCATATAGAGGTTTTGGCATTGGCCATGGTTAGGTAGGTTGCTAGGACACAAAGAAGGCTCATTTTCAGTATTACAAGTGGAAATAACTTCATCATCTTTCAAGGAGCCAAACGGAGAAGGTTTCATGCATGCTTGGGGAGAGCAAACCATGTGAGCATCTCGTTTATTGATTGTCCTCAATTCTTGTGTAAGCTTAGGAGCAGAAATATTTTTAGATAAGGAAAGTAGAGGCTTAAGCTTAGGGCAATTAGTAATAGAGTGACCAAAAGACTTGCATTCAGCACAAATTTTTTGTTTGCATTGGTATTCCACCAAGATTTCCATATTTTTTCCAAGTTTTGGGTTTGAACTATCACCCATAAATAGGTCAAAGGAATCAAAAAGGTCACAAGAGGCATCAATTTCAATACAAACCCTAGAAAAGGAAATTCTATTCATGGATTCATTAAGGCTATCAGCATAGAGGGGTTTACCAACCGCACTAGCAATATGGCTCAGCCCTTCTTCATTCCAGTATTCATAGGGAATGTTGAAGAGCTTAACCCAAACCAAAATTTTAGAGTTAGATAGATTGAGCCTAGGATGCCTTTTTTGAGGATCACAATCCTTCCCGCAATAACCAAGAGCCAGCCTCTAACACATTAGAACAAGCTTCATCATCCAAGAACTTAAAGAAGTAGAACCCCTTATCATTAGCTAGAACTTCCAATAGGCCACGATTGCCCCAAATACGTACGGCCTATGTTGTTAACTAGAGAAAATGAGAGCTTTTTCTCAATAAAATAACCCACCAAGCAGTTCTTCCATGCTTTAAAGCCATTCTCTGCAACTTCTTAGGGAGGGGAGACACACTTCTTATTTCCACAATGAAAGGGCTGGTAGTATTTAAGATTCATAGGCCTACTAGAGGGGGGATCCATAAGTGGATCATGATGACCACCTTTCAGCACATTACTATAATAAATAGAGCTTTTTTCAAAAATTATAGGAGGCAATTGACCTATAGCATTGCTAGCATCTTTAGTCACCAAAGGAGTAATGATAGAAATACCTTTATTATGGGGCAGCACATAATTGCTTTAAGAGGAGACCTCCTCTAACTGGACCTTTTGATCTTCAACAATTTCGGAAGGACAAGCTTCTCTTTTAGAGGCAGGCTTTTCAACCATACCAAAAGAGGAAAAAGGAACCTGGTGTAGCTAGGTAGGTCTATAGACATTAAGGGCAGGCTTTTAGGACCTATTACATTGATCCATGGTCCCTTTCATCTTCCCCAACTCGTTCTTGAGATGTGCAGCAAAGCTTGAATCTTCAAAACCTCTATTGTTGCCTAAATTGGCTGCAATAGTTGAGGTTTGTGGGTTGCTTGATAGGACCCCTTTAGCGTCAGCAACAACAGCTCTATTAAATGTATTATGACCAGTTCTTGCATGGTTGATGGCATTATTTAAAACGAGCTTGGGTATGCTAGAACAATGCCCTCTTTTGGAAGACTTATTGCAGCAATCAATAGAATCATTAGCTTTTAAAATGGAAGAAACACTAGCTCAAGAAACTACAAGGGTAGAGGGTAAATGTCGGTCTTGCAAGGAAGGGGTGGGAGGCGGTACACTAGAAATGGAAGAAGAAGGTGCTTCCGGGAATGGTGGATTTTCCATGGTAGAATCGGGTGGAAGGGCCAAAAAGTATGGGGTAGAAAGCCTTTTGGAACCAAGGCAATGGAGAGATGGATGTTTAGGAGAGGGATCCATGGATGGAGAAGAGTCCACCATGAAAACAAGCTAGTAAAGGAAGGTAGCAACAAAGTCTAGAGAGAAGGAGAAACATCTCTCTTTAAAGCATGTAACCCATTGTTAAGCCTAAAATTGATGAAACTAAAAGCAAAAATGAAATAGGCAGCAAGGGTAGAGGTAAGAATCAACCTGATCAAATTAGAGGCATTAAGTGTTTTAAGTGCCTTGGACATGGTCATGTGGCACATGAATGTCCTAATAAAAGGGTAATGATAATGAGGGATGAGGCAGTTGAATCAGAAAGTGAGAGAGAGTATGAAGATGACATGCCACATTTTGAAGATGCTAGTGATGTAGAGTATGCTAGTAGAGAAAATTTGGTTGTACAACACACACTTACTTTGCAAAGTAAAAATAATAAACATGGTGAGCAACATAAAAATTTGTTTCATATTCATTGTTTGATTGCTAACAAGTTATGTAATGTGATTGTTGATAGTGGAAGTTGGACAAATGTAGCAAGTGACTTGCTTGTGGAGAAAATGAAATTACCTACTACTAAACATCCAAAACCGTACAAGTTACAATGGTTGAATGATAGTGGTGTTCTGAAGGTAAATTGACAAGTGTTAGTTTCTTTTTCAATTGGTAGATATAAAGATGATGTTTGGTGTGATGTGGTACATATGTTTGCTAGTCACATATTATTGGAGAGACCGCGGCAATATGATCGAAGGGTAATATGCATGATGGGTTTAAAAACCGTTATTCTTTGATCATGGAGGGACAGGAATACCAACTTGGACCTTTGTCTCCAAAGACAATTTTTCAAGACCAAATACGCATAAAACAACAATATGAAGAGCTTGAATCTCCATTAGCTGAAACTTTGGGAAGGGAGAAAGAAAGAGAGAAAAAAAATATGAGTTGAGCGGTAAAAATAAGAGTAATGGGAAACACCAAGGAAGGCTTGAGTGAAAGAAAAATGAGTGTTTATACAAATATGTGTGATGTGAAGAAAAAATTAATCATGAGGCAGCCCTTACTTGTACTTATGTACAAGGATGTTTTAATTGTTTCTAATGAAATTAACAAGAGTTTGCCTAGTGTTATTGTTGATCTTTTGCAGGAAAATGAAGATCTATTTCCAGAAGATGTTCCGAATGGTTTGCCACTAATTAGAGGAATTGAACATCAAATCGATTTCATTCCGGGTGCTAGCATACCAAATAGGCCAGCATATAGAAGCGTCCCTAAAGAGAACAAGGAAATCCAAAAGCAAGTAAGTGAGCTTATGGAAAAGGGATATGTACATGAAAGCATGAATCCATGTGCGGTTCCTGTTTTGTTGGTGATATGAATCTCACCAAGAGCAGTGAGACCCGGAACCAATATATGGTAACGAATGATCATTTTCTAATCAAGTTTATAAACAATAATATTATCGGACCGTGACCCGTTACCTATAAGAAGGTAAGAATCAACGTATCAAGAAGTTGAAGACGCCACACTCAAGAACAAGAAGGAGATGTGAGTGATAAGTCAAGTTTTCAGAACCAAGAAAAGATGAACTCTCACAAAAATTTTATTCAATTCAAGTCTTGTCTCAAATAACATCAATTGGTCCCTTTTATACTAAAAATGTCTAAGACCTAAAAGGGAATAAATATTAGGCAATTAATTCCTTAAAATCAGGAAAATAAATGCAAACAAATTTAGGAAACAACTAAAGACTAAAAACTAGCAACTAGCTGATTTGTTCCTTATTTGGAAAGTTAAATTCGGGAAACAAATCAACTCTTTATTTGGGGAAAATAAATAAAATAGGGAATATGTTAAAGTTGGAAATATGCTGAAATTAGATTCTCCTCCAACCATACGTCGCCCAAAAAATAGAAAATATGCTGAAATTCGGACTGTTCAGCTCAAGTCTTCGCGCAATAAGATAGATGGCCGAATTTGGACTTGTCGTGATCTGTTTCAGAGGACGGGGTCTTCATAGCATCTGTAGAGATTGTCTTGGGCTTTCTAAACACATACTATAATAGACGATCCAACTTCAAATGCTCTCTGTAGAGGTCCACGAAGTTTATCCTAGATTTGGTCTTCATATGGGCCGAATTTTAGCAACTCGGAATCATCCCATCATTTAATTCTTCTGTGATCCTCTTGCTTCCTTTTAATTGGGCCAATTGGAATATGCAATGGTTCCTTTGGTGATGCTTCCTAATTCTAATCATTCCCCCTCTCTTCAAAAGGATTCGTCCTCGAATCTTCACCATAATGTTGTTGATAGCCTACGACACTTCATCAAAGCCTTGCAAATGAGAAACAACAACACTAGGCAAGGAAGGGTTAATTCCATTAGTACTAAAACATGTCTCTTTGTACAAAAGTACAATCATTGATCTCACTCTCTCTTGCATAAAAACTCATTTGTTTTCTTTCTCTTTTTTTCTCATCAACCTCTTTTTCTTTTTCATCTCTTTTTTCTTTTTTTGCTATTTTGGACTCTTTTTCTTTTCTCTCTTTCTTTTGAACTCTCACTCTCACTCTCTTTTTTGACATCTCTCTCTTTTCTTAACCTCACTTGATCTGTATACACTTGTTTTGGGGTTAACGGTACGAGTGATTGACTTTTTATTGAGTACAAAGAAGTATCTATTGGTATACCCATCATGAGTCACATGCCTATCGAACTGCCATGGTATCCCCAAAAGGATATGGGCCGCATTCATTGGTACCACATCACAAAGGACTTTATCTTTGTACTTTCCAATAGAAAATGACACCAACACTTGTTTAGTCATATTGACTTCCCCATTTTCATTTAACCACTGTAGCTTATATGGTTTTGGATGCTTCAAAGTGGCCAAATTCAATTTCTCCACAAAACTAGTGCTAGCCACAATAGTAAAACTCCCCCCATCAATGATCATGCTACATACCTTATCATTAACATGGCAGCGAGTGTGAAGAATATTGACACGTTGTACCTCATCGTCTTTCTTGGCTTGAGCACTAAAAGTTCTTCTTGCCACCGAAAGCTCTCCATACCTATCTCCTCTATTCTCATACTTATCTTCTCTATTCTCATACTTAACTTCTCTACCTCCCATTCGACGCCTAAATCTTCCCGCACCCACATTAGACATCCGATCATCCTCCTCTAGGTCATTCCAATTATCATCTCCATGGTCATTCCTAGGTGGGTTCCTTTCTCTTAGTTCCACATTAGGAGCCCTGAATGGCTGCTCTCTTTGCGAACTAGACTCCACTTTGTCTATCCGATCATGCACCTCACCAAACTTAATCTCCATCCGCTCTATGCTTTTTTGTATGGCTTTATATAAAAAATTGAGATCTATCATTTCTGGTGCATCGTCGGATAAGTCTTTACTCTGATCATGGGACATATTTTAATCCTCGAAACAAAGAAAGTAAGTAAGCCTCTCAAAACACTCCCTCACGTGTTTGACCCTCAAAGATGATGGCACTCACACTCTTGTTTCACTCAATCATTTGGCTTTAACCTTCTGATGAAATCACACCCTCTTGCCTTTTTTTCATTCTTTGTTAACTCTTTCAGTTCCCCTTTTTTTTACTTAAACGGACACTCATAAGACATTTAAGAGATAAGATGTAACAAAAAAAACAAAAAAAAAAACAAACTAAAAAAAATAATAGTATAGGACAAGAATAACAAAGACGAGACACCATTGAAAGATTTTTTTTTAATATCAACCCACGAAATCAAGAAAAGAAATAAAAATTATTGATATAAGTTCAACTACACGACCTAAAAAAAATTATACTTTTTTTTTTTAGGGATTTTTTTTTTATAAAAAAGCTTATCAAACTTTTTTTTGTAAAGGATCCAATTTTTTTTTTAGATCAAACAGATAAAAAAATAGATGAATAAGAAAAAAGATAGATTAAACCTGATTTTAGAAGATAAGATCTGATACCAACTAATATGAACCTCACCAAGAGCAGTGACACCCGGAACCAATATATGGTAACGAATGATCGTTTTTGTTGACGTCGTTTTCTGGATTTTGCCAAAAAAGCCAACAAGGACTGGATTTTGGCTATTGATTCAAAGAGAAAGAGATGCAGAGAGAGTGATAAAGACAGGTTTTACGTGGTAAAACTCCGATGGTCAGAGAAACATCCACGGGTGGTTGAAAGATCAACCCAGCCAAAATCCACGAAGAGAATAAGATATTTTTACAAGCTCTCGATCTCCCTTTTTCTCTCTGTATTGTTTGTGATTACTGTATGCTATATTGACTATATCTTTTCGAGCCAGATTATGGGTCTATTTATATGCTTATAGAACCCTAATCTGCTTTGTACAAGTAATACAAGATATTTGTATTTAATTGCGATTTGGTTACTTGCTTGAGGTTGATTCGTCTTCTTTCCTGTTTCGGAGTCTCTTATAGAAATTGAGTGGGATTCTAGTAGTGTAGTTCAATTTGACTTGTTTCCTCATAAGAATGTAGTCTTCGAAAAGGAATCAAGTTGTTTCCTGATTGGGGGACTCTTCTAACTTAAAGGTCCATTATTCGGGATTCCTTCATTAAGAATATCTTTGCGTATTAAATGACTTAACCCGTACGATAAGTTCTTATTTGGGTTGTATTTACTCTCGAGTAAGACTGATACCTGATGGTCCCGAGTAGTGCCGTTCGAGCCCGAGTTAATGCATTGTTTTAGCCAGTCCCGAGTGTTGTTAACTGATCCCGAGTAGGTCTTTATTAGGTACATGCTTACTCTGGCTTGCTCCTCTTTAATGATGTCTTGTAGGATATTTCCCGGATGTCCATCTAAGCATACACCTGGTTATTTTTTCCTTCCTGTCAATGACGTTTATGCTTGGTAAAATTTACATACAATAATACCCCCTTAAAACATTTTTACCGAGAAGACTTTATTTCGGGCAAGAATATTTTAATCGTTTTGAATTTCTTTCGTCATAAAAACCATCTTGCCATAATGATGTATTTTAATGGTGACTCTTTAATTTCGATTTGCTTTGTCACGCAAGATCTTAAATGATAGCGACGTTTCAAAATTTTGACGGTTGAGGGCTACTTCTTGTCTTGACAAGTGTCCCTTGTCTTTTCTTTTTTCAATAACGTTTATGAGAAGTGACTTTTACGTTTATCCAAACGCCGCCAACGTCATCCGGTTTCGTCATAAAACTTTTTCCCGCTTTGAAACCCTAGGGCTTCGTGCCATCTCGCCTTTAAATCTTTCGTTGAGAGACTGTTGGTTTATTCTAAAAAATCCAGCAGAAATCTCTTTAAACTCAAATTTCTTCATCCAGAAGTTCACGATTCTCCGCTTTGAAGATCTTGCATCAGTCTCAATTCAAGGTTAGTTTCAATGGGGCCATCTTCCCGTCATTGTCTCTTTAAAATTGCTTTGGATGCATTAGAGCGTGGGGATTTCCAGTTAGTATCTTGCATTAGACGATTACTAGGGGATATCCCAATAGATGAACCTCCATTTTTAGAGGTCGATGTTTCTGGGCTTCACCCTGACGTCACTTTCAGCCCCGTATCGAGTTCTCCATCTAGTTCTGATTCTGATATTTCTGATCACAGGGTATCTTCTAGAAGGATGGGTAAACATCAAAGCACAAGCAAGGTATACAGGCACGGTTCGAGCCGTGTTCAGATTGGGGAGCAAGCTGTTAATGAGGAGGACGCTGATGTACACAGGGCGTCTCGCCTTTCGTTTTCTGACACTCGCCCTAGTGGCTTTGATATTGAGCCGAATGTGGTTGGGCCAGCTGAGATAGAGAAATACGGATCCCGATTTGATTTGCCCGACTCAGTCACTTTGGTTCCCGCGGGGAGTAGAGCAGTATGGAATCCTCTTGAGGGGATGATCGTGATTTACGGATCGATGCTTTGCTACGGCGTCACTCTTCCCCTTCAGCCTTTTATTGTCCGGTTTTTAGCTGAAGCAGGGATAGCCCCAGCTCAGTTGGCCTCGAATAGTTATAAAGTCTTGATGTGCATGTGGCACATGTTCAGCCGAATGAACCTTTCGCTGCCTTCCCCGCATGAAATCAGACATTTCTTTACGCTGAGGCAGGTCAGTAAAACAGGGACCTATTTTCTTACGTCTACTGCATTAGACAGTTGGGTCCCTAACGAAGTGAAGGTGAATCGGGAGGTCGAGGCCTTTGATGACCCGAAAAAGAAAGGCTTTATATGGGGATTCCCCACATCCAACAAGTTCTGAAAGAACAGTTAGTTTTTTACTGGAGGGGCTCTCGGGTTCTATGTCACTGTTCGGATGGAGGATTCCCAAATGGAGTTGAATGTTCCCCGCTTCTTTTGTTCCCCTGAAGCGTGGACTAAGAAAACAATCGATTACAACGATTCAGAGCTGAAAAGGCTGGCCCGGGCTGCTATCCGTACTCTGGAAAAGAGAAGCAAGAGCTATCTTTTCAAAAAGGACGACTTGATCAAGCTAGGCTTCTTCAGACAGGTTTCGGGCCATCGCATGCGTTGTAAGTAACCCTGCGCCCTTTCTGCTGTGTTTCTCCGTTTTTCCATTTCCTTTTCTAACCCCCTCTTTTTTTTTTAAGTATTCGATACGGACGTTGTCTGCGATTTTCAGGCTCGTCAGGTGAAGGCAATTCTTCAAGCGAGTAGGAAGAAAGCTTCCTGTCTGGGAAATGAGGGTATTGCTCCACCCGAGCCTGATGAGGGAATTGATACTGCTGAGCAAATTCCAGACTGCGTTGATCGGGATGCTCAGCCTTCTGCCCAGGATCTCGCTGGTTCGAGTGGCCAAGGTGAACCGACCGTGACACAATTGCTTGAAAATAGGGTGAGACAGTGCGAGAGTCCAAGTGAAGAGCCTGTTGGACCGTCTGAAGCTGGCGATGGTGGTAACGTCTTGACGGATCAAATATCTGTTATCGCCGAGCTTTTTGAGTCTTTTTATGATGATTTGCTGGAAGATCCTGCTGCTGATCTCTTCCACCGTTCTCGCGGTGAGAAGCGAAAGGCAGTAAGTTTGCCTCCTCGTCTTCTCAAAGTTCCTCGGGTAGTCACATTCGTCGACTCCAGCGACGAAGATGTCGCGGGTGAGATTGCCCCAAGTGAACGTGCTGGAGTATCGGCAAATGTCACTTTGGTGCACCGGGTTTGCCTTTTTGCGAAGGTCATTTTGACCCTGCTCGGCTGGCATGCTCCTACGAGCTTCTTCGCCCTTTCGGGATTTGATGGTCCCGAGAATTCTATTTGCATGTTCTTATTATCATGCTCTTCTTCCATTTCATATTGTCGTATGCTTTTTAGAAATCTCGAGCTAGGTGCTTTCCTTTTGGAAATTCTTAGTTTTATTTATTACTGCGAAAAATCAACAAAGATTAATATTACAGTTTTAATATTTGTTCTGACTAGAAAAAGAATAAAATATTTAATATAAATATATATTTTATGGATAGAAAATCTTCAGATATTGGGCATTGCACGGTCGGGGTAACACCCCTCCATTGGGTCAAGCAATCCAATAAGCTCCATGGCCAGCTATCCCCTCGATCTTGTATGGACCTTCCCATTTGTCAGCCAGGGATCCAGCGGCTCTATTCTTCATGTTTAGTGACACCTTCCTGAGCACCAGGTCTCCTAACTGAAATTTCCTGATCCGAACACGAGAGTTGTAGTGGCGTGCCACTCTTTGTTGATAAGCTGCATTTCTTATTCAGGAATTTTCCCTTTTTTCTTCTATCTCATCCAAACTTTGTAGCAATGTATCAATGTTTTTTCCTTCATCGTACAACTTAACCCGGGGTGACGCATACGATGTTTCTATGGGGATGACAGCTTCTGTTCCGAATGCTAGGCTGAATGGAGTTTCTCCTGTTGAAGTCCTTGCTGTCGTCCGATATGCCCACTATACTTCAGGAAGCTTTTCAACCCAGCTTCCTTTTTTGTCATCTAATTTTTCTTTGATAGTGTGCTTGATAATTTTATTTACTGCTTCTACTTACCCGTTTGTTTGTGGATGAGTTGGTGTTGCATAGTAGTTGGCAATATGATATTTCTCGCACAATTGTCTGAACCTTTGGTTATCGAACTGAGTGTCATTGTCGGTGATTATAATGTCCGGAATTCCAAACCTGTAAAGTATGTTTTTCTTTACAAAATTTATGGTGTTGGCTTCCGTGATATGCACCAACGCTTCAGCTTCGACCCATTTTATGAAATAATCGACAGCTACTATGGCGTGCTTCGCTCCACCCCTTGTTCCAGCTGGCATTGGCCCGATCAGGTCTAGGCCCCACATGGCGAATGGCCACGGGGCAGTGAGATTTCTGAGCTTTTCTGGGGGTTGTCGGATATCGTTGGCAATTCTTTGACAGGTATTGCAACTTTCCGACCATTGCTGTGCATCTGAGAAAAGTGTAGGCCAATAATAGCCTTGCCTGAATACCTTATGCGCCAGACTCCTACCCCCAGTATGGTTCCCGCAAACTCCTCCGTGGATCTCTTAAAGTACTCGATGTGCATCTTCTTCCGGTATACATCTCTGGAGAGCTCGAGAAAACCCTCTTCTGTATAATTCTCCTCCGATCATGGTGTACCTAGCCGATCGATACCTGATGCGCTTTGCTAATATCGGATCTTCTGGGAGTATGCCTTCTTCTAGGAACCTTCTAAGCTGGACCATCCAACCGTCTTACCGTGTTCGGATTTCTGAAATTTCCAAATGCTTAAGTTAAGCAATACTCGGTTTAAGAAGGTGTGCAACTGGAATGGTTTTTGGTCTGATCGAGGTTGTTGCTGACGCTAATTTAGATAAAGCGTCTGCCTTTTCATTTTTTTCTCTGGGGATCTGAGCGATCTTGTATTCTTTAAATTTTTGGAGGAGCTGTTTTGCGATGTCACGGTAGGCAACCATTCATTCATCTTTAGCCTGGTATTCATCCATAACCTGGTTGACAACTACCTGTTAATCGCTAAATATCTCCACTTCGTCTGCCCCAAGAGCAATACAGACTTTGAGTCCAGCTAACAATGCCTCGTATTCAGCCTGATTATTGGTTGCTTTGAAATCAAATCTCATGGCACATTCAACATCATCTTCTTCTGGGGTGCGAACTACGATCCCTGCCCCGCTGCCATGAGTATTTGAAGAACAATCAACATATAATTTCCATTGGAAACTTCTATCCAACAATTTTTTGCTTCCAGGTTCAGTTCTGTAGACTCGGCTATGAAGTCTGCCACTGCTTGTCCTTTGAGGGAAGTTCCGGGGACATAATAAATATCGAATTCACTCAACTCGATTGCCTATTTAGTAAGTCTTCCTGATATCTCTGGTTTTTGTAAGATTTGTCTTAATGGGCAATTGGTGAGAACCTGGATCGTATGAGCCTGAAAGTATGGTCTCAGCTTTTTTGCAGCTGAAACTAATGCTAAGGCCATCTTCTCTGCCTGTGAGTATCTGGTCTCGGCCGAAAGGAGTGCATTGCTTGTGTAATACACTGGTTTTCTTCTGTCCTGACTAGGACTGAACTTGCTGCAAGCTCGGTTATTGATAGATACAGCTGAAGTATTTCCCCTTTTTATGGTTTTCAGAGGATGGGAGCTTGCCCTAAGTATTCTTTTATCTTTAAGAATGCCTGCTCACACTCTTTATTCCATTCCAAGCCTTTTCCTTTTTTGATCACTTTGAAAAAAGGGGCGCACCTGTCTGTAGCCTTTGAGATGAATCTTCCCAAGGAGGATAAACACCATGTTAAGCGCTGTACCTCTTTCAATGTTTTAGGTGAAGTCATTTGCTGCAAAGCCTGAATCTTCTCTAGATTAACTTCGATTCCTCTTTGATGGACTTGAAAACCCCAGAATCTTCCCGAGTGGACTCCGAATAAACATTTTTTTGGGTTTAATTTCATCTGATATCTTCTTAATACATCAAATGTCTCTCGGAGGTCGCGGGCATGGTCACCTGCTGAGACGCTTTTAGTCAACATGTCATCAATGTAGACTTCCATGTTCCTTCCTATTTGCCAAGTGAAGATCTTGTTGACCAACCTTTGGTACGTGGCTCCGGTATTTTTTAAACCGAAGGGCATCACTATGTAGTAATATAAACCCTGATCCGTTGTGAAAGCTGTTTTTTCTTCGTCAGCTTTGTTCATCCGGATATGATTATAACCCGAGTAAGCATCCATGAAGCTGAGCAGTTCATGACCTGCTGTGGCATCCACCAGCTGATCTATTCTTGGGAGTGGGAAGCTGTCCTTCGGACAAGCCTTGTTTAGATCCTTGAAATCTACGCACATCCTCTATTGTCCATTTTTCTTCTGGCGAGGACTACGTTAGCGACCCACTGGGGGTAGCTGACTTCTCTGATTGATCCCGTCGCTAGTAGCTTTTCCACCTCCTGTTTGATTGCTTGAGTTCTTTCAGGATTGAACGATCTTCTTTTTTGTACTACCGGTTTGGCATTCGGGCTTACTGCGAGGTGATGGGATATTATTCAGGCGTCTATTCCGATCATATCTTTATGACTCTAGGGGAATACATCTTTGTATTCTCTGTGCAAATTGGTCAATTCTCGCTTGATTTTTTCTTCCAAGTTGGCCCCGATCTTGACTTCCTGTCCGGTTTGTCTTCTTCGTGTAGTATTTCGGCCACTTCCGTCTTGTATTCATTCGAGCCCTCCCTTGGATCTAGTTCAAATGAAAAGGATTCTTCATTCTCATTTGGCTGCATTATGGTGCACACTTGTTCGGCATCATGCTTGTCTCTGTATACCGACAGGTTTGCTCTTCGGGCCATCTCTTGGGATCCCTTGACTATTGGGAACTTGATCATTAATGCGTAAGTGGCCGTTATGGCTCTTGTTTTATTTAGGAATGGCCGACCCAATAACGCATTATACGGCCAATTATCCAAATCAACTACCACGAAGTCGAGCAGGACAGTCATCTGGCATGGTGCCGTTCCGATCTTCACAGGTAATTTGACTGTCCCGAGTAACCTGACCTCTATTCCCCTAAATCCTCTTAATGGAGTATGAAAAGGCTGTAAATCTTTTCGGTCCAATCTTAGCTGGTCGTATACGGCCACGCTTAAGATGTCTGTTGAACTCCCATTATCTATTAAATTCTCCGGACTTCCCTATGACCAATCCGGGCACTTATAGCCAAAGCGTCATTGGGTCGAACATCGACACCGTGGGAATCTTCCTCTGTGAAGACTATCGGGTCCCATCCTTCCTTTACCCTTTTCGGGTCCGGTTCAACCGAATTTACGTCCAAGTTATTTTTGGCTTCTACTGCTTCTCGGACTTCCTGAGTCTGTTCTCGGACTTCCTGAGTCTGTTCTCGGTTGCTCCTCCCAGTAAAAGGTCCTCCGAAGATTGTATGTATTACTTCATTGGCTTCAGGGCTGGCTCTTCGGTTTTGACCAGAGTTGTAATCAGCCTTGGGTTTCTTGACTTCCAATCTCTCATCTTTTTTTAAGACTACATCCCGCAGGTGTCCTTCCCGAATAAGGGTTTCTATATAATCTCTAAGCTGAAAACACTTCGAAGTTTCATGCCCGGTCTCTTTATGAAACCTGCAATACTTGGTTGTATCTCTCCGTGCGAACTGTGACTGTCGCAGCGGTTCTTGTACCATATTATTTTCTTCCAAGATGGCTAGAATTTCCTCTTGTTTCTTTCGAAGAGGGGTGTAATTAGTATATTTGACACGGTATTTCTCTGTGGACCGTTCGGCGTTGCGGCCATTACCCCATCTTTATTTTTCTCATTGTTGTTCCCTTTCTGTTTTTCTTTTTGATTCTGCCCCTTGGATTCGATATTTCTCTGTTCGGGCTTTCCTCAATACATATAGCTTCCTCCTGTAGCTAACCCTTCTTCCTCAGCCAGAGCGTATCCTCCCGCTATATCCATCATGTCGGCAAACCTTGTCAGCCGTGCTCTTCTCAAATCGAAGGATAATCGTCCATTCTGCAAGTGATTGGTGAAGGCAGCAATAATGGCTTCATCATTAGCGCTGCCAATCTCTGATACAACTTGGCCAAACCGGCCCAAGAATTTTTTTAATAACTCTTCCTTCTTCTGTTTTATTTGAGAGAGGTAGGCCACCGACTTCTTTCTGTGAACGTTGCTTAGGAATTGCCTTGAGAAGCTCCTGCTCAACTCGCTGAAATTTCTGATGCTTGCCGGAGGTAGTCTTCAGAACCATCTTGAGCCTGTGTCCCAAAGTGTTTGTGGAAAGTTGAGACACAACAGGGAGTCACTACAGGCATATTGAGCCATGGCACTTTTACAGCGTCTAACGTGCTCCTTTGGATCTGTATCTTTTTTGAATTGTTCCACATGCAGCTTCCTGAATCTTTCTGGGAAAGGGGTCCGTAAAATTTCCCTTGTAAATGGACTGTCGGAGTCATCGTCGGATAGATCGTTGTAAACGTAACGCCTGACAAGTGCCTCCATCTGTCGCCTATTATTCTCTACTTCTTGAGTCAGGCTCTGGATTGTAATATCTCTGTCCCCTACCGGGCTTCCCTGACGGTTGAACCGTTGGGTGACTGTAATTCTTTCCTCAGATTCTTCACTCTGATGCCGGAACCCTCATGTGACTCCATGATGATGTTTACGATGGTGTTGATCACAGTCTTCTGATGATGATCGTCCTCTGCGCCGATCGTATTTACGATGTCTGGCACGTATTGCTTGATTGCAATCCAGCTTTTCGTGATTCCCCTCCTTCTAGCACCAATTGTTGACGTCGTTTTCTGGATTATGCCAAAAAATCCAACAAGGACTGGATTTTGGCTATTGATTCAAAGAGAAAGAGATGCAGAGAGAGTGACAAAGACAGGTTTTACGTGGTAAAACTCTGATGGTCGAAGAAACATCCATAGGGGGGTTGAAAGATCAATCCAGCCAAAATCCACTAAGAGAATAAGATGTTTTTACAAGCTCTCGATCTCCCTTTTTCTCTCTGTATTGTTTGTGATTACTGTATGCTATATTGTCTATATCTTTTTGAGCCAGATTATGGGTCTATTTATATGCTTATAAAACCCTAATCTGCTTTGTACAAGTAATACAAGATATTTGTATTTAATTGCGATTTGGTTACTTGCTTGAGGTTGATTCGTCTTCTTTCCTGTTTCGAATTCTCTTATGGAAATTGAGTGGGATTCTAGTAGCGTAGTTCAATTTGACTCGTTTCCTCATAAGAATGTAGTATTCGAAAAGGTATCAAGTTGTTTCATGATTGGGGGACTCTTCTAACTTAAAGGTCCAATATTCGGGATTCCTTCATGAAGAATATCTTTACGTATTAAAAGACTTAACCCGTACGATAAGTTCTTATTCGGGTTGTATTTACTCCCGAGTAAGACTGATACCTGATGGTCCCGAGTAGTGCCATTAGAGCCCTAATGAATGCGTTGTTTTAGCCAGTCCCGAGTGTTGTTAACTGATCCCGAGTAGGTCTTTATTCGGTACATGCTTACTCGGGCTTGCTCCTCTTTAATGATACCTTGTAGAATATTTCCCCGGATGTCCATCTAAGCATACACCTGGCTATTTTTTCCTTCCTGTCAATGACGTGTATGCTTGGTAAAATATACATACAACAGTTTTCTAATCAAGTTTATAAACAAGAATATTATCGGACCGCAACCCGTTACCTATAAGGAGGTAAGAACCAACGGTATCAAGAAGTTAAAGACGTCACACTCAAGAACAAGAAGGAGATGTGAGTGATAAGTCAAGTTTTTAGAACCAAAAAGAGATGAACTCTCACAAAATTTTCATTCAATTCAAGTCTTGTCTCAAATTACATCAATTGGTCCCTTTATACTAAAAATATCTAAGACCTAAAAGGGAATAAATATTAGGTAATTAATTCCTTACAATCAGGAAAATAAATGCAAACAAATTTATGAAACAACTAAAGACTAAAAACTAGCAACTAGTTGATTTGTTCCTTATTTGGAAAGTTGAATTCGTGAAACAAATCAACTCTTTTTTTGGGGAAAATAAATAAAATAGGGAATATGTTAAAGTTGGAAATATGCTGAAATTAGATTCTCCTCCAACCATACGTCGCCCAAAAAATAGAAAATATGCTGAAATTCGGACTGCTCAGCTCAAGTCTTCGCGCAATAAGATAGATGACCGAATTTGGACTTGTCGTGATCTGTTTTAGAGGACGGGGTCTTCATAGCATCTGTAGAGATTGTCTTGGGCTTTCTGAACACATACTATAATAGACGATCTGACTTCAGATACTCTCTGTAGAGGTTCACGAATTTCAGCCCATATTTGGTCTTCATGTTGGCCGAATTTGGACTTTAGCAACTCGAAATCAGCCCATCATTTAATGCTTCTTTGATCCTCTTGCCTCCTTTTAATTGGCCCAATTGGAATATGCAATGGTTCCTTTGGTGACGCTTCTTAATTTTCATCATTTTGTTGGTGCCTAAAATGGATAGTTCATGGAGAATGTGTGTTTGCTGCCGAGCCATCAACAAAATCACGGTAAAGTATAGACATCCTATCCCTAGGTTAGATGATATGTTGGTTGAATTGCATGGTTCTTGTGTGTTTTCAAATTGATTTGAAATCTTGATATCATCAAATAAGAATGAATGAGGGTGATGAATGGAAAACTACTTTCAAGACTAAACATGGTCTTTATGAATGATCAGTAAAGCCTTTTGGCCTAACTAACGCACCTAGTACTTTCATGAGATTGATAAACCATGTTTTACGTGATTACATTGGAAAGTCTGTAGTGGTTTATTTTGATGGTATACTTGTGTATAGCAAAAATTTAGATGAGCATGCAACACATTTAAAGGTTGTTTTCGATGTGCTTAGAAAAGAAAAGTTATATGCTAATCTAAAGAAATGCATTTTTTACACTAATGAACTTACTTTTCTTGGTTATGTTGTTATGATAAAGGGATACATGTTGATTAAGAAAAAAGTGAACGTAATTAGGGAGTGGCCGAAACCCACTTGTGTTAGTGATGTAAGGAGTTTTCATGGTCTTGCTAGCTTTTATAGGAGATTCATTAGGGATTTTTCTACCATTGCTACACCATTAACCGAATGCACCAAAAAGAATATGGGATTTAGGTAGGATAAAGAACAAGATGATGTTTTTAACTTGCTTAAAGACAAACTTAGTTCAGCACCTTTGCTTGCTTTGCCTAACTTTGGTAAAACTTTTGAGATTTAGTGTGATGCAAGTGGAATAGGTATTGGAGGAGTCTTAATGCAAGAGGGCAGACCCATTGCATTCTTTAGTGAGAAGCTAAGTGGAGCAAGTCTTAACTACATGACGTATGATAAGGAGTTTTATGCCTTGGTGAGAGTGTTAGAGACATGGCATCTAATACGATCCTCGTCGATTTGTGACTAAGACAGTTCTATGATCTGGTTTGGAAGGAAACCACGACCCAACACCTATAACGTGATGTGAACCTTGGTATAAAGAAAGATGCCACAATCAAGGATGGGATACTTGATTGATAAGTCGGGGAGGAACGCCACAGAAAAATTCTGGTAAGTTCCAATTAGTTCTCAAAGAACAAAAAAGAAATTGCTCTCTACTTTTTTTATGAAAATAATCAACAGAAGAACAGCCCTAGAAATCCCTAGAAATCCGTAGTTTTATTACAATGATTCCTGAAATTGTGCCCAAGGCAACGAAAAAGGAAAATTGACAAATTAAAAACATTCTTAACTAACCTAAGTTTGGCCTTAAATCAAGGAAGTCAATCTTGACTTTAATTCCTAAATATCTCAACCTAAAATTATGCAACAAGAAATAAAAATAACAATTTATTTCAGTCTTAAATCAGCTCCAACGCCTATTGACTTTCTTAGACTTTAATCATGTTTGTTATGGGGTGGAGATTTCGTTCATCACCTTTGCTTGAGCCCAAATCCCTTGAATCAGCCCACTTAACGCATTTTGAAACTTCTTGGCTCGTGCTCTTGTAACTGGCCCAAAGGGAACTTGAATTGGATCTACTTTCCATGATCTCATGCTAGCCACGTTGATGAGAATCAAGAAGCGTCACCAAAGGATCCATTGTATATTCCAGTTGGACCAATTACACGAAGGTAATAGGATCAAAAAGCATTTATTGACAGGTTAATTCTGAGTTGTTAAAGTCCAAATTCGGTCCACTTGAAGACCAAGCATAATTAATGTCATCAAGATAATGGATTGGGCCGAATAAGAAAGACTTGAGAGTGTGGCACAAGCTAGGAGAAGATTCAACTTTGGCTGATTTATTACCTTTTAATTTCCAAATAATAATAGTTGATTTGTTTCCCAAATTAAGGGGTTGATTTGTTTCCAGATTTAGCTTTCCAATTAGGGAGCAAGTCAATAGTTTCTCGATTTAGTTTTCTGATTGTAAGGCTTTAATGGCCGAATTTTCTTGTTTCCTTTTAGGTTGGCTTGTAGCCTTTATATTCGTTTAGGGTTTTAGTTTATAAAGGAACGAATTGGATGTAATTTGGTAAAAGACTTGAATTGAAATAAAATTGAGATAATTTTTCTCTTTGGTTCTTCATAGAACTATGACCTTATCAAGGTTCTACCTTGTGGCGTTCAAACCTTGACTTATCACTCACCTTCTTTCTTGTTCTTGAGTGTAGCGTCTACAACATTTATAATACCATTGGTTCTTATCTCCATATAGACTTATAAACTTGAATTAGAAACGATCTGTCGTTACCATATATTGGTTTCGGATCTCACTGTTCTTGGTAAGGTTCGTATCATTTAGTAACAAAGTATGAACCCCACCAACAGCAGTGAGGCCCGGAACCAATATATGGTAACGAATGATCATTTTTTAATTTCAAGTTTGTAAAAAAGAACAAAATCAGACCGCGACCTGTTATCTATATAAAGATAAGAACCAACGATATCAAAAAAGTTGTAGACACCACACTTAAGAATAAGAAAGAAGGTGAGTGAGAAGTCAAGGTTTGAACGTCACAAGGTAGAACCTTGGTAAGTTCACAAGTTCTATGAAGAACCAAAGAGAAAATTCTCTCAAGTTTATTTCAATTCAAGTCTTCTTCTCAAATTACATCAGTTGGTCCCTTTTATACTAAAAATATCTAAGACCTAAAAGAGAATAAATATTAGGCAAATAATGCCTTACAATCAGGAAAATAATTGCAAACAAATTTAGAAAATAAATAAATACTAAACTATCAACTAGTTGATTTGTTCCTTATTTGGAAAGCTGAATTTGGGAAACAAATCAGCTCTTTATTTGGAAAAAAAATCAACTCTTTATTTGGGGAAATAAATAAAAAAAGGAATATGCTGAAATAGACAATATGCTGAAATTGAATTCTCCTCCAACCATATATGGTAAGCTATTGGTCGTTTCTCTTGCATTAAGACTGTGCCTATTAAAATACCTGAAGCATCACATTCAATTTCAATTGTTTTAGTTAAATTAGGCAAAGATAATAAGGGGGCATTGGTCAGTTTTTACTTGATCAATTGAAACGCCTTTTTAGGTTCTTCCCCCCACTCGAAACCCACATTTTTCTTGATTACTTCAGTAAGTGGTGCGACGAATATGTTAAAGTCTTTCACAAACCGTCGGTAGAAACTAGCAAGTCCATGAAAACTTCTCATATTACCTACGTTTGTTGGACTCGGCCACTCTTGAATGACACGTATCTTCTCTGAATCAACATGTATACCCTGTGCACTCATAACAAATCCTAAAAACACAAGATTATCGGTACAAAAGGTACACTTCATAAGATTAGCAAACAACTTTATTTTCTAAGCACATCCAAAACAAATTTCAAATGTTGTACATGATCAGCCAAATTTGTGATATATATAAGAATATCATCAAAGTACATCACAACAAATTTCCCAATAAATGCACGTAAAACATGATTCATTAAGCGCATGAAAGTACTCGGAGCATTAGTTAGACCAAATGGAATTACTAACCACTCATACAATCCATATTTTGTTTTAAATGCAGTTTTCCATTCATCGCCTTCTTTCATTCGAATTTGATGATAACAACTTTTCAAGTCAATTTTAGAAAATACACAAGAACCATGCAATTCATCTAGCATATCATCTAAGTGAGGGATAGGATGACGATACTTTACCGTTATATTATTGATCGCTTGGCAATCAACACACATTCTCCATGTCCCATCCTTCTTAGGAACCAATAAAACTGGAACCGCACATGGACTCACGCTTTCCCTAACATACCCCTTTTCTAACAATTCACTACCTTGCCTTTGAAGCTCCTTCGTCCCCTCAGGATCGCTCCGATAAGCTGATCGGTTTGGAATGGAAGCACCGGGTACAAAGTCAATCTGATGCTCTATTCCCTAAATTGGAGGCAAACCATTTGGTGTCTCGTCAGGAAAACCATCTTCAAATTCCTACAAAAGAGTCACAACAGAGCTAGGCAAAACGGGGTCAAGTTCGTTAGTGTTTAAAAGAACCTCTTTGTACAAGAGTACAATCATTGGCTTTTTTGAAAATATAGCTCTCTTAATTTCTTCGGCTTTTGCATAGAAATTCTTTTGTTTTCTCTTTGATTTTACCTCAATGACCGAATCTATAGTTGCATTTTCTCTATTTTTTTCTTCGGCCACCCTCTCCTTTTCACACATTTTCTGTTGTTCACTCTCTTTTTACAAACTCACTTGATCTTCATCAACTTGTTTTGGTGACAAAGGTGCAAGGGTTATGGGTCGTTGATTAAGTACAAAAGAATATTTGTTTGTAAACCCATCATGCTTCACCCACCTATCGAATTGCCATGGTCGTTCTAACAACAAGTGTCCAGCTTGCATCGGTACCACATCACACACAACTTCATCTTTATATTTACTGATCTGGAACACCACTAACACCTGTTTAGTCACCCTCACCTCACCACTATCATTCAACCTTGCAATTTATACGGTTTAGGATGCAATGTTATTGGCAGCCCTAATTTGTTAACCATGGCCGTGCTTGCAACATTAGTACAACTACAACCATCAATAATTACACTACATACCTTATCTTTGATATAACATCTAGTGTGAAAGATGTTCTCTCATTGAACTTCATCTTCATTCTTCATTGGCAAGCTCAACGCTCTTCTTTCCACTAACGTCAATGCATCAGGGTAAAATATTCCTTCTCAGAGGCATCTTCTAATGGATACATGGAATTCAATTCATCTTCTTCGTCATCGGTCTCCATTTCTCTATTATCCCGTATCACCATAACCCGCTTATTCGGGCATTGACTTGCTATGTAACCCCTACCTTGACATTTAAAGCATTTAATATCACTATTCTGAAAATTAGGGGTTACAGTTTTACCATGATTTCCTTATTTGGAAGGCTCAGACTTTGGCTTGGGAATTGATGAGAATCAAGAAGCATCACTAAAGGATCCATTGCATATTCTAATTGGGCCAATTACAAAGAGGCAAGAGGATCAAAGAAGCATTTAATGATGGGCTGATTATGAGTTGCTGAAATCCAAGTTTGGCCCATATGAAGACCAAATCCGGGCTGAACTTCTAAGGCCTCTATAGAGAGCATCTGAGGTTGGATCATCTTTTATAAATGTTTCCGGAATGCCCAAGACGAGCCCTACAGATGCTATGAAGACTTCATCCTTCGAAAAATATCATAACAAGTCCAAATTTGGACATCTATATTATTGCACGAAAACTTGAATTGAGGAGTTCGAATTTCAACATATTTCCTATATTTTGGGCGCCGTATGGTTGGAGGAGAATTCAATTTCAGCATATTGCCTATTTCAGCATATTCCTTACTTTATTTATTTTCCCAAATAAATAGTTGATTTTTTTTCCAAATAAAGGGCTGATTTGTTTCCCAAATTCAGCTTTCCAAATAAGGAACAAATCAAGTAGTTGCTAGTCAAGTATTTATTTATTTTCTAAATTTGTTTGCATTTATTTTCTTGATTGTGAGATATTAATTACCTAATATTTATTCCCTTTTAGGTCTTAGATATTTTTAGTATAAAAGGGACCAAATGATGTAATTTTAGATGGGATTTTGAATTAAAATAAATTTGAGAGAATGTTTTTCTTTGGTTCTTCATAGAACTTGTGAACTTATCAAGATTCTACCTTGTTACGTTCAAACATTGACTTATCACTCACCGTCTTTCTTATTCTTGAGTGTGGCATCTACAAATTTCTTGATACCGTTTGTTCTTATCTTCATATAGATAACGGGTCACTGTCCTTTTTTATTTTCTTTATTTATAAACTTGAATTAGAAACGATCCTTGCTACCATATATTGGTTTCAGGTCTCACTGTTCTTGGTGAGGTTCATACCAATTGGTATCAGAGCTTTGGTTTCTAAAATCAAGTTTAATTTATCCTTGTTCTTCTTCGTCTATTTTTTTTCTTCTGTTTGATCTAAAAAAAATCAGATCCGTTACAAACAAAAAAAAAAGTTTTATCAGATGCGTTGTTAAAAAAAAAAGATCCAAAAAAAAGGTCCCAAAAAAAAATTGAGTACATTTTTTTTAAGTCGTGTAGTTGAACTTATATTAACAATTTTTATTCCTTTTATTGATTTCGTGCGTTGATAATGAAAAAAAAAATCTTTTACTGGAATCTCATCTTTGTTTTTCTTGTCCTATTTTATTTATTTTATTTTTTTGTGTGTTTTTGTTTGTTTTTTTGTTACATATTGTTTCTTAAACTTCTTGTGAGTGTTCATCGAAGTTAGAGAAAAAAAGAACTGAAAGAGTGAACAAAGAGTGAAAAAAAAGCAAGAGAGTGTGAGCTTATTAGAGTGTTAAAGCCAAAAGATTGAGTGAAACACGAGTGTAAGTGTCACCATCTTTGAGGGTAAACACGTGAGGGAGTGTTTTAAGAGGTTTACTAGCTTTCTTTGTTTTGCAGGATTAAAATATGTCCTATCATAAGAGTAAAGACTTATCCGACGATGCACCAGAAATGGTAGACCTCAATATTTTATATAAAGCCATACAAAAAAGCATAGAGTAGGTGGAGGTTAAGTTTGGTGAAGTGCATGATCGGATAGATAAAGTGGAGTCTAGTTCGCAAAGGGAGCAGCCATTCAGGGCTCCTAAGGTGGAACAAAGAGAAAGAAACCCACCTAGGAATGACTATGACTATGATTATGGGATTGACCTAGAGGAGGATGGTCGCATGTGTAATGTGGGTGCGGGCAGATTTCGACTTGGAATGGGAGGTAAAGGAGTTAGGTATAGGAATAGAGGAGATAGGTATGGGAATAGAGGAGATAGGTATGGAGAGCTTTTAGTGGCAAGAAAAGCTTTTAGTGATCAAGCCAAGAAAGATGATGAGGTACAACGTGACAATATTTTTCACTCTCTGTCATGTTAATGATAAGGTATGTAGCATGATCATTGATGGGGGGAGTTTTACGAATGTGGCAAGCACCAGTTTTGAGGAGAAACTGAATTTGGCCACTTTGAAGCACCCAAAACCTTATAAGCTACAATATGATAGTGGGGAAATCAAGGTGACTAAACAGGTGTTGGTGTCATTTTCAATTAGAAAATACAAAGATGAAGTCCTTTGTGACGTGCTACCAATGAATGCGAGCCATATCCTTTTGGGGAGACCGTGACAGTTTGATAGGCATGTGATGCATGATGGGTATACCAATCGATACTCCTTTGTACAAAATAAAAAGTTAATAACTCTTGTACTTTTAACCCCAAGACAAGTATGTGAAGATCAAGTGAGGTTAAAAAAAGATAGAGATGTAATAAAGGAGTTTGAGAGTTCAAAAGAAAGAGAGACAAAAGAAAGAAAGTTCGAAACAGGAAAAAAATTAAAAAAAAAAGGTGAAAAAGAAAAAGAGGCTGATGAGAAAAAAAGAGAGAGAAAAGAAGTAAGTTTTTATGCAAGAGAGAGTGAGATCAAAAAGGATTTGTTTTTAAATCAGCCAATGATTATACTTTTGTATAAAGAGGCCTGTTTTAGTACTAATGGATTAACCCTTCCTTGCCTAGTGTTATTGTTTCTCATTTGCAAGGTTTTGATGAAGTGTCGCAGGCTATCAACAACATTATAGTGAAGATTCGAGGACGAATCCTTTTGAAGAGAGGAGGAATGATAAGAATAAGAAGCATCACCAAAGGATCCATTGCATATTCCAATTAGGCCAATTACAAGGAGGCAAGAGGATCAAAGAAGCATTTAATGATGGGCTGATTATGAGTTGTTGAACTCCAAGTTCGGCCCACATGAAGACCAAATCCAGGCTGAACTTCTAAGGCCTTTATAGAGAGCATCTGAGGTCATATCGTCTATTATAATATGTTTCCAAAAATCCCAAGATGAGCCCTATAGATGCTATGAAGACTCCATCCTCTGAAAAAGATCATAATGAGTCCAAATTTGGCCATCAATATTGTTGCACGAAAACTTAAATTGAGGAGTCCGAATTTCAACATATTTCCTATATTTTGGGCGACGTATGGTTGGAGGAGAATTCAATTTCAGCATATTGCCTATTTTATTTATTTCCCCAAATAAAGAATCAATTTGTTTTCCAAGTAAATGGCTAATTTGTTTCTCAAATAAAGGGCTGATTTGTTTCCCAAATTCAATTTTCCACATAAGGAACAAATCAACTAGTTGCTAGTTTAGTATTTATTTATTTTCTAAATTTGTTTGCATTTATTTTCCAGATTGTAAGACATTAATTGCCTAAAATTTATTCCCTTTTAGGTCTTAGATATTTTTAGTATAAAAGGGACCAATTGATGTAATTTTAGACGAGATTTTGAATTGAAATAAATTTGAGAGAATTTTTTTCTTTGGATCTTCATAGAACTTGTGAACTTATCAAGGTTCTACCTTGTGGTGTTCAAACCTTGACTTATCATCGCTCACCTTTGTTCATACTCTTGAGTGTGGTGTCTACAACTTTCTTGATACCGTTGGTTCTTATCTCCATATAGATAACGGGTCGCAGTCATTTTTTATTTTCTTTATTTATAAACTTGAATTAGAAATGATCCTTGCTACCATATATTGGTTCCGAATCTCACTATTCTTGGTGAGGTTCATATCAGGATTGGTGGACGTTTGGGCCTTGTCTTCCTTCTTTGGATAGCTCGATCTCCAAGAATTGGATTGCAAGCTTGATGAAGGTCGTGCACTGCCCCTCCTCTTGAGTTGTTGCTCGATTTTGACAGCTTTTTGCAACATCTCTTCTATCTCCACATAATGTTGTAACTCCACCACATTAGCAATCTCCTAGTTTAGGCCATTAAGAAAACAAGCCATGGTTTCTTCTCGATCCTCTTCCACATCTGCTCTAATCATAGCAATCTCCATCTCTTTGTAATAGTCTTCCACACTTCGATTGCCTTGCGTGAGACTTTACAATTTCTGATGTGAGCCTCGGTAGTAAAGGCTAGGCACAAAGGGCTTCCTCATTACAACCTTCATGTCTTCCTACTAATAATTAATTGATCCCACCAAATCACAACATAGTCAGTAAATTCAATTATAGCTAGTTTTACCTTTTGTGCTTCGGGTAGTGGCGACAATCTAACACAAGTTCCATCTTCTTTTCCCATTCAGGGTAGGCTTTAGGATTGGATTTCCCTTGAAACGATGGGACCTTCATCTTTATACCACTAAGGTTTTCATCCTCTTGGTTTCGATCTCTCCTAACCCGTCCATTCCTCATATGACTACCCACGGACTCCTCCTCCTCACCATATTCATCCCCGTAGTAATCATTAACTTCTATTCTAACCGGAACTCTCTGTCTCCCATATGCTTATGGAACTAGTTGTTGCTGCTCCGCGCATGTGTTCTACACTTGATCTAAACGCTCATGTAAAGGTTTCAATTCCTTCCTCATCAACTGTCTCATCTCCCCTGCTAATGCCTCCTTCCAAATCTTTAGATCCACCGTAATGGAAGTATCTTCAGTAGCGCCTTTGTCTTTATTTATGGATATATTTTCTTGCAAGATAAAGATTTGAAAAAAAAGAACCTCACAACACTCCCTCACGTGTTTCACTCGAATAATCAATTCACTCAACACTCGTGTTTTCGCACAATGAAATTCGACTTTTACCCTCAATATGTACTCACCACTCTTGCCTTTTTCCACTCGTTATTTCTCAAAAGTTCTTATCAAACTAATTCAAACAAATAATCAGGATTTCTTAGCCACGATCACCGCACCACGAATTTTTTTCTAGGTTCACACGAAACGATTCACAATAATGCGTTTCCACTACGATTTTTTTTTTTGAATATCAATTCACGGAATCAAGGAAAGGAATAGAAATAGTTGATATATGTCAACTAAACGACCTAAAAAAAATGTGTACTTTTTTTTACCGACTTTGATCTACTGGACTCAAGCACAGCTTTTGGTACTCTCTTTTTTTTGTACCGGATTTGATCAAACGGGATAGATTTTTTTTAGAATCAAACAAATACAATGAAGAAGAAGAAAATGATTAGTTTAAACCTGAGTTTAGAAACCAAGCTCTGATACCAAATGATACGATCCTCATCGATTTGTGACTAAGATCGTTCTATGATCTAGTTTGGATAGAAACCGTGACTCAACACCTATAACGAGATGCGAACCTTGGTATAAAGGAAGACGCCACAATCAAGGATGGGATACTTGATTGATAAGTCGGGGAGGAACGCCACAAAAAAATTCTGATAAATTCCAATTAGTTCTCAAAGAAAAAAGAGAAATTGCTCTCTACTTTTTTTATAAAAATAATCAACTGCCTCTTATTGAAAGAAAATGTACCGATTATAGTACTAAGGCCATAGAAGACCAACCCTAGAAATCCCTAGAAATTCGAAGATTTTTTTATTACAATAATTTCTGAAATTGTGCCCAAGGCAACGAAAAAGAAAAGTTGACAAATTAAAAACATTCTTAACTAAGCTAAGTTCAGCATTAAATCAAGGAAGTCAATCTTGACTTTAATTCCTTAATATCTCAGCCTAAAATTATGCAACAAGAAATAAAAATTACAATTTATTTCAGTCTTAAATCAGCTCCAACGCCTATTGACTTTCTTGGACTTGAATCATGTTTGTTATGGGCTAGAGATTTTGTTCATCACCTTCAAGGGGCCTCCACATGCTTGCTTGAGCCCAAATCCCTTGAATCAGCCCACTTAACGCATTTTGAAACTTCTTGGCTCATGCTCTTGTAACTGGACCAATGAGAACTTGAATTGGATCTACATTCTATGATCTCGTGCTAGCCACGTCCTCATCAGCAGCACTATATTTGGTACAAGGAATTCATTATACACACCGATCATGAGTCTTTGAAATATCTTAAAGGATAAGGAAAGCTAAGTCGTAGGCATGCAAAATGGGTGGAGTTTATTGAATCCTTTCCATACATTATCAAGTACAAACAAGGTAAGAAGAATGTGGTTGCTGATGCTCTTTCTAGAAGGTATGCTCTAATTTCTAAACTTGATGCAAAATTATTGGGTTTTGAGTACATTAAATACTTATACAATTCTGACCTTGATTTTGTTAATGTTTATGGGGCATGTGAGAAAGGGGGTTTTGACAAGTTCTTTAGGCATGATGGTTTTCTTTTCAAAGAAAACAAGTTGTGTGTTCCGCGATGTTCAATGAGAGAATTGCTTGTGAGAGAGACACATAGTGGCGGGTTAATGGGGCATTTTGGAGTTAAAAAACTTTGGGTGTGTTAAGTGATCATTTCTTTTGGCCACACATGAAAAGATACATTGAGATAATATGTGAGAGATGCATTACTTGCAAACGAGCTACATCTAAAGTAATGCCTCATGGGATGTATACTTCTCTTCCTATACCTAGTGAGCCTTGGGTTGATATATCCATAGACTTTGTCTTGGGATTGGGGAAGAGATTCTATTTTTGTTATTGTTGACAGGTTTAGCAAGATGGGGCATTTCATTCCTTACCACAAAGCAGATGATGCAACATTTGTTGTGGGGTTTTTCTTTAGAGAAATTGTGAGGTTACATGAAATTCCAAGGCCAATTGTGAGTGATCGAGATGTGAAGTTCCTTAGCCACTTTTGAAAAACGCTTTGGAGCAAGTTGGGTACAAGGCTGTTGTATTCAACCACTTGTCATCCACAAACGGATGGACAAATGGAAGTGGTAAATAGAACTTTATCAACGCTTTTGAGGGCCATAATTCAAAGGAATTTGAAGAATTGGGAGGAATGTTTGCCACATGTGGAGTTTGCTTATAACTGAAGTGTGCATGCTACAACAAACCATTCACCATTTGAAGTTGTGTATGGATTCAATCCATTATCTCCTATGGATTTACTACCTTTATCTTTGGAAAAAGATAATTTGGATGGTAAGCAAAAAGTTGATTTTGTTAAAGCCTTGCATGCAAAGGTGCGTATACAAATTGGAAAGAAAACTCTACAATATGAGAAGCAACACAATAAGGGCAGAAAGCAAGTAGTATTTGAACCAGGTGATTGAGTTTGGGTACACTTGAGGAAGGAAAGATTTCCTAGCCAAAGGAAGTCTAAATTCATGCCAAGAGGGGATGGACCATTTCGAGTCCTTCAAAGAATCAATGACAATGCATACAAGCTAGAACTACCAATTGAGTATGGCAATGTTAGTGCAACCTTCAATGTTTCTGATTTGTCTTTGTTTGATGTAGGTGATGAAGGTGCTTAATAAGGACATGACTAGCACGAGATCATGGAATGCAGATCCAATTCAAGTTCCATTGGTTCAGTTATAAGACTTAAAGGCCCACCGTTATATGACTTAAAGGCCCACCATTTACACATGTTTTTTTCTTTTAAAAAAAATGCCCGCCGGAAACACAATTATAATTATTACAAAAGACAAAAACACATCAAATCTCTTTATCAAACTCATGTAGGACATTTCCATAAGGCTGTTGGAAGGGAAAATGACATCCGTTTGGGCCTATAATATGTCGTTGGAATCGTATCGATGAGTCCTACATTTGTTATAATTGTTGCTTTGCAAGAAAAAATTGTTTTGACCTTTGTTTCCTGGTTTTCTACTCAAGGTAGGATTTTCATGTTTTTTTTTCAATTTAGGAAGATTTCTTTGTTTAGTTTGATAAGGAATAAAGTTTAGATTTTGGAAAGACATCAAACTTACCTTTCTAGTAACATTTGATCTTTTATTTTCAATCAAGTTAGGAGTCCTGAATCATAGAGGATTCTGGTTTGTTTCATTTTCTAAAAATCGAGACGAATAAGGTTTTAGTGATATATTATTTGATGCAATTAATTTTTTTATTATTTTGGTTACTTTTATTTGTTATTTTATTGTGTTATAGCCTTGATTTTGGGTTATTATAATGATTTTTATAGGTATTTACTAAAAAGAAAAAATCAAATAAACATACATAAAGGGTCGAGAACCTCATTTTTACACTTTGCCTCGGGTCCCCAAAATTTAAGGACCGGCCTTGACATCGAGTGTTTCTTTGTTGAAAATAAATAAAAGGTGTCTAAACTAAACTAGGGGGTGAGTAGGTTTTAATCTAATTAATTCCCAATTTTTGGTTTAGTTAATGTTATCAAATTTACCACATATTTGCAAGCATTCAATTAAAACTAATCATGCGAGAAACAATAAAAACACATGGATTTATTTACATGAGAAACCCTCCAACTGATCAAAACTCACGGGCTACCCTTCAAGCGACATATGATCCTCAAATCCACTGTTTGAATGAAAGTTTACAACCTATGTTGACCTCAAGTCACATCATTCTTGGTCACTAACTGATGAGAATTAAGAAGCATCACTAAAGGAACAATTGCATATTCCAATTGGGCCAATTAAAAGGAGGCAAGAGGATCAAAGAAGCATTAAATGATTGGTTGATTCCGAGTTGCTAAAGTCCAAATTTGGCCCACATGAAGACAAAATCCGGGCTGAAATTCATGGACCTCTATAGAGAGCATCTAAAGTCGGATTATCTATTATAATATTTTTTCGGAAATCCCAAGACAAGCTCTACAGATGCTATGAAGACCTCATCCTTCGAAACTGATCACAACAAGTCCAAATTCGGCCATCTATATTATTGCGAGAAGACTTGAATTGAAATAAAATTGAGAGAATTTTTCTCTTTGGTTCTTCATAGAACTATGAACTTATCAAGGTTCTACCTTATGGCGTTCAAACCTTGACTTATCACTCACCTTCTTTTTTTTTCTTGAGTATGGCATCTACAACCTTCTTGATACTGTTGGTTCTTATCTCTATATAGATAACGGGTCGCGGTCCTTTTTATTTTCTTTGTTTATAAACTTGAATTAGAAAACGATTTTGCTACCATATATTGGTTCCGGGTCTCACGGCTCTTTTTGAGGTTCATATCAGTTGGTATCAGAGCTTAGGCTTCTAAAATCAGGTTTAATCTATCATTGTTCTTCTTCGTCTATTTTTTTCTGTTTGATTTAAAAAAAATCAGATCCGTTACAAAAAAATATATATATTATCAGATCCATTACAAAAAAAAAAGTTTTATCAGATTCATTATAAAAAAAAAGATCAAAAAAAAAAAGATCATGAAAAAAATACATTTTTTTAGGTTGTGTAGTTGAACTTATTTCAAATTTTTTCTATTCCTTTTCTTGATTCCGTGTGTTGATATTAAAAAAAAGTTGGCAGTAGAATCTCGTCTTTGTTATTCTTGTCTTATTTTATTATTATTATTTTTTGTTACATCTTATTTTTTAAACTTCTTTTGAGTGTCCGTCTATGTAAAAAAAAAAAAAAAAAAGATTGAAAAAAAAAGCAAGAGAGTGTGAGTTTATCAGATGGTTAAAGCCAATAGATTGAATGAAACACGAGTATGAGTGCCACCGTCTTTGAGGGTAAACACGTGAGGGAGTGTTTTGAGAGGCTTACTTGCTTTCTTTGTTTTGCAGGATTAAAATATGTCCCATGATAAGAGTAAAGACTTATCCAACAATGCACCAGAAATGGTAGACCTCAAATTTTTATATAAAGTCATACAAAAAAGCATGGAGCGGATGGAGAATAAGTTTGGTGAGGTGCATGATAGGATAGACAAAGTGGATTATAGTTCGCAAAGGAAGCAACCATTCAAGGCTTCTAAGGTGGAACGAAGAGAAAGAAACCCACCTAGGAATGACTATGAAGATGATTATGGGATTGACCTAAAGGAGGATGATCGCATGTCTAATGTAACTGCAAACAGATTTTGACTTGAAATAGGAGGTAAAGAAGTTAGGAATGAGAACAGAGAAGATAGGTATGGGAATAGAGGAGATAGGTATGGAGAGCTTTGGGTGGCAAGAAGAACTCTTAGTGCTCAAGCCAAAGAAGATGATGAGGTACAACGTGACAATATTTTTCACACCCGCTGTCATGTTAATGATAAGGTATGTAGCATGATCATTGATGGGGGGGAGTTGTACTAATGTGGCTAGCATTACTTTTATGGAGAAACTGAATTTGGACACTTTGAAGCACCTAAAACCTTATAAGATACAATAAAATAGTGGGGAAATCAAGGTGACTAAACAGGTGTTGGTGTCGTTTTCAATTGGAAAATACAAAGATGAATTCCTTTGTGACATGGTACCAATGAATGTGAGCCATATCCTTTTGGGGAGACCATGGCTGTTTGATAGGCATGTGACACATGATGGGTATACCAATAGATACTCATTTGTACTAAATAAAAAGTCAATCACTCTTGTACCTTTAACAACAAGACAAGTATATGAAGGTAATGTGAGGTTTAAAAAGAGAGAGATGTAAAAAATGAGTGTGAGAGTTCAAAAGAAAAAGAGACAAAAGAATGAGAGTTCGAAATAGCAAAAAAAGAAACAAAAGGTGAAAAAGAAAAGGAGGCTAATGAGAAAAAAAATGAGAAAAAACAAGTGAGTTTTAATGCAAGAGAGAGTGAGATCAAATAGGTTTTCTTTTCAAATCAGCCAATGATTGTACTTTTGTACAAAGAGGCATGTTTTAATACTAATGGAATTAACCCTTCCTTGCCTAGTGTTGTTGTTCCTCATTTGCAAGGCTTTGATGAAGTGTCGCAGGCTATCAACAATATTATAGTGAATATTCGAAGACGAATCCTTTTGAAGACATGGAGAATGATAAGAATTAAGAAGCATCACTAAAGGAACCATTGCATATTCCAATTGGGCCAATTAAAAAGAGGCAAGAGGATCAAAGAAGCATTAATTGATGGGCTGATTCCGAGTTGCTAAAGTCCAAATTCGGCCCACATGAAGACCAAATCCTAGCTGAACTTCGTAGACCTCTACAGAGAGCATCTAAAATCGGATTGTCTATTATAGTATATTTTCGGAAAGCCCAAGACAAGATCTAAATATGCTATGAAGCCCCCATCCTCTGAAACTGATCACAATAAGTCAAAATTCGATCATCTATTTTATTGCGCGAATACTTGAATTGATTTAAAATTTAGAGAATTTTTCTCTTTGGTTCTTCATAGAACTATGAACTTATCAAGATTCTACCTTGTGGCGTTCAAAATTTGACTTATCACTCACCTTCTTTCTTTTTATTCAGTGTGGCATCTACAACCTTCTTGATACCATTGGTTCTTATCTCCATATAGATAACGGGTCGCGGTCCTTTTTATTTTCTTTGTTTATAAACTTGAATTAGAAAACGATTCTTGCTACCATATATTGGTTCCGGTTCTCACTGCTCTTGGTGAGGTTCATATCACTAACTCTTTCACTCTACCCAATGGGCATTTAATAGTGATTCTTGACCCACTACCTTGTGCACTAATCCACTTAGTCACAAGTCTTAACAATAATTGAAGAGAAATAGCAACCAGTGTGAATATGTGAAAATGTTATAACATGTAATTAATGCTAGGTTACACTAAATTCTTATCAAGGAATATCAAGAGGGCAGCAAACAATCAATGTTAGATATCAATATCTAAATGCAAGAAAAAAAAAGATTTAGCTAGAGGGTAAAATAGTCCTAATTCCTAGCTATCAATGAAAACTAAACTCAACCAACATTCAATGTCTCAAACATGTTAGAAACAACATTAAGTAAGGAGATATGCATTTATTCAGCAAAAAAATGTTAATCCTAGACAAACATGTCATAAGAATGAAATAAGATATTCTAGGGCATGTAAAAATTTCCTAGTCAAAGAAAACAAGAACCATGCTTGACTGATGCTAGATGCTCATGAGAAGTGTTTGGTTGAGTAAAGATGGAGTCTTGGAGCTTCTCTCACTTAAATAACACTTTCTCACTCTAAGATGTCAACTTTTAAGCTCTTACACAGCCAAGAAAAAGAAAATGAGAATATATATGTCAAGCCTCGATAAGACTGCGACGTTTTGAACTTGGGAAACAAAATCCAGTCAAAATCGATGTACATACCACGGTTCAGGCAAGGTGACCAGACCGTGGTGCATACAGCATAACGCTACTATCGAAGAGCATAGTCGGGACCGTAGGACTGACAGGAACACCAGCCGTGATGCAATCCACGAGATATCTACTGGAGCGGACCGCGATAGGACCCGTTATGCATGCATGGCAGAAACCGTTGTATCCACCACGCATGGCTTACTGGAGTTCATCGTTTCATATGTCGAGGTACAAGCAAAAGCTTGCCCATTGGCCTATGCCACACTACAAAGGAAATTTCCTTTTACAACACAAAAAAAAATACCTAACTTATGAGAATGTTGTTCAAGTGTGAAGTGAGTGAAAAGTACACAAAAGAGAAGCACAATTATCATGCAAGACATTTTATCAATTGGAATTCAATGCAAGCTAGTGAGTATGTGCAACTATTTCTCTTCAAGGAGTTAAGCACAAGTGTTATACATTTGAAGCACACTTGAGCTAGAGGACTTGAGAGTGCCTTTGAGGCTGGATCAATCACAAAGAAGACTAAACTACCCTAACAAGATTTAACCCCAATGTGGTTTGTCAACAAAATAAGTCAATCAAAATAAGAGGAACTTACAATCTCTCCATTTGGATATTTTGTGACAAAACACCACTCACAATTGATCCCCACAAAGTAAAAAAAAAAAAACTAAAGGTCAACAAAAGAATTCTACATTACAAAGAGATCCCTAAAGTCTAGATCTTCAAATCTTCAATCTCTAGGAGAATAAATATCCATACAAAACAAGATAACTACACTTTCCAAGACAAGTGTATATGAGGTGATCAAGTGAAATAATAATAAAAAAATGCAAGCATTTGCAATAAAGGAAACAATACATAATGAAATGATAATGCTCCCCCTAAATGAGTTGCTCCTCCTCAACAAATAAACTCTCTCCTATAATATGCAACTCCCATAAATGCAACATACTACTCCCCATTTTTGTCATGAGATAGGTAAATGAGTATTCCCCAATTGGGTCACTTTAGCAAAGAGAGTTATTAACATCAAAGATATGTGCATAATCATATGCAACAACTTTATACATGATAATTAATTGAAAGAAATGTATGAAATTGTTGCTTTGGATGCAAGACATGTAATATCAAAGTTCAAGCAATGGTATTTGGCAAAACAAACATCAAAAGAGTTTCCAAAAGAATTCAAACCAATTTGTACCCTTTTGTCATAAATAAACAAGATATAGCTTTGAAAACTTTTAAGACACAAATAACTTTATCAATCCTTAATGACCAATCAAGACATGGATATAAAATCCTTATTGATTGAATGGATTGGAAATCCTTATTGATTGTTGTCTTGTTTAACCAATAAGAAGAGAGACAAGGCTAAATTGGATGAGACATTCTTTTTTATTAAATGGACACAAGGTCCTTATTGAGTTTAGCCTTGTCAATCGCATTCACACACATTTGCACACGAATAGCTCATGCATAATTTTTAAGCATGTCAAAATTGAGTTCACATATCATGGAGATAAATTATAGGCCATTCAAGTATACTACCCAATCAATTCTCCTAGTCCAAGAATGCAAGTTTGAACATAAAAGTGACTTGGATTACAAACAAAGCAAAATCACACTTATTGGATAAAAAGCCATATAATCATATATGTACAACCAAGATTCTCAAGCAAATAATTAAAGAGCATAAAGTTGATTGATTTTCAACTTAGTTCAACAATGCAAGGTTGTTCTCTTTGTATGAGCTCCCCATATGGGGTCAATCACCAAAACTCATTAAGACATATGAAAAATCCTAATAGACCTACTAAGTGACTTGAACCTATTTGAGTCTGAGGGCTTTGTGAATAAATCAGCTAGTTGATCATTTGTCCCAACATGTTCAAGTGCAATGCCTTTGTTTTCAACTAGCTCCCTAATAAAGTGATGCCTAATGTCTATATGTTTGGTTCTAGAGTGCTGAACAAGAATTTTTGAAATGTTAATGGCACTCAAATTATTATAATAAAGGGTTAGAGTACATTGATCAAAGCCGTAACCCACAAGCATTTGCTTCATCCAAAGGAGTTATGTGCCAGCACTCCCGGCGGCTATGTATTCCGCTTCAGCTATGGATAGGGAGATTGAATTTTACTTATTACAAAACCATGACACCAAGTTGTTTCCTAGGAAGATGCAACCGTCTGATGTACTATTCCTATCATCACAATCACCTGCCCATTCTGCATCACTAGAGCCAACTAAGCTAGCACTTGTGTTAAAAGAGTACCATATCATATAGTCTGATGTCTCATTCACATATCGAATGATTCTCTTAACATATGAGATATGGGACTCCTTAGGATCAGCTTGGTACCTAGCACACACACATATACTAAAGGCTATATCATGCCTTACGATCAAGTAAGGCAAGTTACACATCATGCCACGATAAATACTTTGGTCCACAATCTTACCACTAGCATCCTTGCTTAGTTTAAATTTGGTACTCATGTGTGTGTCACAATGTTTGGTATTCTTAAGACCAAACTTCTTCACTAGATTCTTTGCATACTTAGCTTGAGAAATAAAAATCACATCATGCAATTGCTTGATTTGTAAACCTAGGAAGTAATTGAGCTCCCGAAAAAGACTCATATCAAATTCATGAGACATAATATCAATAAATTGTTGGACTTTAGACTTGTTGGTGGAGCCAAACACAATATCATCAACATAGATTTGAGCAATAAATAGCTTATCTTTTTTTCTCTTGATGAATAAAGTCATGTCAACTCTACCCCTAAATTAGTCATTGTCAACAAGAAATTTATTGAGGCGCTCAGACTAAGCCTCAGTGCTTGTTTCAACCCATATAGATCCTTCTTTAGGCGATAGACATGATTGGGATGATGTGGATCCACAAACCCCTTAGATTGCTCAACAAAAACTTTCTCTTGTAAGAAGCCATTTAGAAAGGCACTTTTAACGTCTATTTGATGCAATTTGAACTTGTGCACACAAAATATGGACAAGAGAAGTCTTATGGACTCAAAGCGGGCAACCAAAGCAAAAGTCTCATCAAAATTGATACCCTCAAATTGAGAGTATCCTTGTGCTACAAGTCTACCTATGTTTTTTTTTTTGTAAGTAAATAGTATCATAAAAAGAAAAAGAACGAACAAACACAAGGGGCATACCCCAAGAAGCAAATCAAGAGCTAAACAAAGGCTCAAAAAAAGCTTAACACACGAGTAAACAAAAGCAAGAGCTAGACAAGGGCTCAAAACAATAACAACAAGAGCAAAGCCTAAAATCAATTAGCGTTTACATTCCAATTCAAAGCTATAAGAGGGTGGTCTTTGAGTTTGATAGATGATAGCCGGCAGCGAATGCTGTCAATAATGGAGCGCACAAGAACCGAGCTAGTACATTTGTTCCCTTTAAAAATATGACAATTACGCTCTCTCCAAATGTGATAAACAGCAACCCTAAGACAAAGCTTCTTAGCCACGATAACTTGAGTGTTCCCTCTCCAATAGGTGGACGCCCAAGCAATAAAATCATTCCAGCAAAGACCAATCCAATGAGTCCCACAATAGTTCAAAAGTTGAGTCTAAATGGCTCTACTGAATAAACACTCAAAGAACAGGTGAGCATAAGACTCGAGATGGGAGTTACAAAGAACACAAGTAGTAACAGTCCTAAGGTCATACTTATGAATGCAGTCCCTGGTAGGGAGCCTACCTCTTACAGCCATCCAAAGTATGAAGCTCATTCTCGGAATGTTTTAAGGGAACCAAACCAGCTTGAACCAAGGAACAAGAGGGTGAGGGGCTTTAAGAGAAGCCAATGCAGAAGAGGCTGAGTAAATACCATTGGGAGAAGGGAGTCATCGAATACTATCCTCTATATTATAGTTAGGATTGTAAGAAGGCATCCGACTTCTAATTTCAACAAGATCAGTAGACATAGTAGTTGTCCAATTCCAAGAATCAACAAGAACAATGGCATTAACCGTTGCATTGAGAGGGAGGCCAGAATCATAAACCACACGGGAGCTACATTTAGAAAGGAGAGGACCATCTGGATGCTAATTATCAAACCATAAGGAAGTACTAGAACCATTGCCAATGTAGTGTTGAATTCAAGGTCGAGCAATTGGCTGAAGATAGAGGAGTTTCCTCCAATTCCAAGAACAGGTAGAAGGGGCTTTAGCCTCCTTAAGGTTTGAGCCTTTTAGGTGATAGGCTTTGATCCAGAAAGACCAGAGGTTATTCGTACCATAAATCAGAATCCAAAGATGCCTAATCATCAGAGCCTTGTTCCAAGTAGAGAGATCCTTGATTCCAAGACCACCCTCTTTCTTAGGGAGACAAATATTAGACCAATAAATTTTTGCACCCTTACTATCACCTTCAACCTCTTTCCATAAGAAACTACAGAATTTCTGTTCTATAATCTTCAAAATCTTGATAGGAAGGCAGAGATAACTAGCCTAAAAGACTTGTAAACTCGACGAAACCGATATAATGAGTTGTAAGCGACCCGTATAAGAAAGGTCATGATTCATCCAAGAGGTAAGTCTACCCGAAACTTTTTCCACAAGAAGGGAGCAGTCCCGAAGACAAAGTTTAGTAGAGATGATAGGGATACCTAGATAGGAAATAGGGAGAGAACCGACCATGTAACCAAATAGGTTAATGAGCTGCTGGTTGGTTGTAGAGGATAAGGCTTGATTAGCAAGGAGGCTTGAAAGCAAAGAGAACTTATCAATGGCAGCCTTAAGGACTAGAGCTGAAGAAGGGGAGCCGTAAAGCATGATAAGATCATCAGTAAAACAGAGGTGGGAGAGCTTTATCTTGTCACACTACCAATGATACTTGAAGCTCGAAGAGTCCGCAATTCGCTTGGTCAGAATTTTAGATAGATTTTCCATATCTATTAGAAAGAGGTATGGGGACATAGGATCCCCTTGCCGAATACCTCTTTTTCCAGAGAAAAAACCAGCTAGTTCACCATTGATGAAGATAGAGAACTTGGGGGTAGTAAGGCAAGCTTTGATCCATGTAATAATCTTAGGAGGAAAGTGAAAAGTAGCGAGGGTTTCAAGCAAGAAGCTTCAATCCACCATATCAAAAGCCTTCATCAAATCTACCATTAGAGCCAACCTAGAGCAGCCAATATCCTTATGATAATATCTCATATGTTCTTGCGCAAAAAGGATGTTGTCCCCTATACTCCTACCAGCCACAAAAGCCGATTGGGAAGGGTTGATAATATTCGGGAGATAAGGTTTGATCCTATTGGCAATGATCTTGGCAATGATCTTATATAGAGTGTTGCAACAAAATATAGGTCTAAAGTCTTTCATCATAGAAGGGTTTAGGACTTTAGGGACCAATGATAGAATCGTAGTATTTAGCTCTTTGAGAAGATGACCAGACCTAAAGAATTATTAGATAGCATTAATCACATATTCACCAACAATGTCCCAAGTTTTCGTGAAAAAATGAGCGTTGAAGCCATCCGGACCAGGTGCCTTGTTAGGGTGGAGCGAGAAGAAAACCTCTCGAATCTTATCATTAGTGACATCCCTATCCATTGAATCAGCGATTGGAGATGCATTATCAATAATATTGCTCAAAGTACCAATACCATGTCTAACGAGCATAAAGCAACCAAGAATATTCTGAAAATGACTGATAGCTTCATTCTTAACCGGAATGTCACCTTCAATCAAGGAGCCATCATCACTAGTAATAGAGCGGATCTTGCATCTATTATGTCTACCATTGATGGCTTTGAAGAAATTAGAGGAGTTGCGATCACCAGCCTTAAGCCATTGTATTCTAGATTTTTGCCTTAGAAGATCCTCTTCAGCTTGAAGTTTCGAAGTATAATAGCTTATAAGCTCAATGGACTGTTGATCAAGAAGTTGTTGACAATCATCAAGGGCAGCTTTGGCTTCAATCGATTTAATTGTCAAGTTGCCCACCTTGACATTGTTAAGGGTCTTAAGAACCTTCTTCAGATTTTGAAGCCTAGAACAATTCTTGTACTGCATGGTGCCATGAACTTGCTCCCACCAACACCTCTCAACCAAGGGGAGAAAATCTGCTCTATCCATTAGAAAGTTTAAAATTTTGAAAGGGCAATTTTTCTTAATACCTTGCAACCCAAGCTTAACCACAGAGGGACAGTGATCCGAAATGCTAAGGGGAATGAAAATCGCTTCAGAATTTTCAAACTTGACAAGCCAATCATTGTTTACAAGAACTCTATCCAACTTCTTAGAGATACAACCGTTGCTTCTCTTGTTGCAACAATTATGAATAAAACCCGAAAAACGAAGATCATCAAGCTCCAAAGCTTGAATACAGCCATTGAACTCCTCCATAGCACTCGAAATTCTGGAGCAGCCCTCAATTGACTCACCCACACTCCTAGAGACATTGAAATCACCAAGCACAATCCAAGGAGAACCATGCTGACTTGAACACATACTTTGCCAAAGAGCCTTCCTTAATCTATCATCATTAGAGCCATAAACAAAGAAGAATCAATATCAGTGCAGTGGTCAAGAGGTTGAAAAGGCGTTACCTTAGCCTGCGAGCTATTAACCTTGCCTTTCTTAGCAGTCCGTTTCTTCTTCTTCTTTTTGCTAGAGGATACCGTGAGGCTAGAGAGCCCTTTAACAGTGACCCCATCAATGTTTTTATTTTTGAGTGCTATAGAGAGTGGTCCGGAGAGGCCGTAGTAGGAGAATCAACATTAGTGCAGTGGTCATTGCACTGGTCATTGCATTGGTCATTACGGCTATCACCATCCTCAACAAGAGTTGCAAACTTGTTGAAGGTATCAACAACCCCTTCCATAGAGAGGTCTTGGCATTGGTCATGGTTAGGTAGGTACGTAGGACACAAAGAAGGCTCATTTTCAGTATTACAAGTGGAAATAACTTCATCATCTTTCAAGAAGCCAAACGGAGGAGGTTCCATGCATGCTTGGGAAGAGTAACCCATGGGAGAATCTCGTTTATTGACTCTTCTCCATTCTTGTTTAAGCTTAGGAGCACAAATATAAAATCCTTATTGACTGAATGGATATGAAAACGTTATTGGTTGTTGCCATGTTCAACCATTAAGAAAAGAGACAATACCAAATTTGGATGAAATTTCCTTATTAATAGAATGGACACAAGGTCCTTATTGAGTTTTAGCCTTGTCGGATTCTTTCACACACTTTCATACACATAATTCATGCATAATTTTTAAGCATGTCAATATCAAGTTCGCATAACATGGAGATAAATTATATGTCAATCAAATGTACTCCCTAGTCAATTTTGCTAGTCCAAAATTGCATGTTTGAACATAACCGAGACATGGATTGCAAACAAAGTAAAGACACATTTATTGGATAAAATCATATAATTATATATGTGCAACCAAGATTCTCAAGCAATTAATTAAAGAGTATAAAAATGATTTTTTTTTGCTTATTTCAATGATGCAAGGTCACTCTCTTTGCTCAAGCTCCCCATACGGGTCAATCCAAACCAACTCAAAGGGGAAAATGAGTCCCTATGGACCTACTAAGTCCATTGGACCTAATTAAGCCTATTGGAGAAACATTAGCATAATAGCATGTGGGTTTATCCTTTTTAATCCACTTAGGTGATACAATTTCATTCCTAATGGATATAGTCATCACATTTCTCCTAGGATCATTGACTCTAGACTTCCTAGGCACATGCATATTTGCTATAGCCCTATGTTTTTCAACCATACTTTTAGTTCTACACAATTTAATATACTTGAAGCAATTTGGTCTAATGTGACCATTTACACCACAAAAATGACATGTAGAATAAAATAAGGGGACATACCATTCCTTTTTTAGTACAAAGGAGTTTTCCCATATCTTTGAGCTTGCTATTGGTGTTGGATCGGTTCTCTCCCCCTTTGTTGTTGAGTTGTAGAAGATTGCTTCTTTGGTTGAGCATGCATTAATTGCTTCTTGGCTTGGTGATATTTGGGTTGAGGGAAGCTTGCATGATATGCTCTAGCTTGATGTGGTAGAGCTTTGGCTTGAGCTTTTGTTGGAGCCTTGACTTGAGCTTGTTTTGAGGATTCTCCAACTTCAACCCTTCTTGTTGCTTGTTGTGGGATTTGAACTTCTTTAACCTCTTGACTCTTGAAAAAAATGGTCTTCTTCAAGGAAGTGGTACCCATGCCTTCTACATGTCCTAAGCCTTTCTTATCACTTGGGCTCTTCCCATTTGATAACATTTTGTTAAGTTTCTCGGTTCCAGAGGTCATCTTGGCAATCAACTCTTTTACCTCTCTAAGCTTCTCCTTCATGTTTTTTTTCACTCTTCTTAGCAATGACAATCCCCAACTTCAAACTTTCTTCCATTTCTCTTGCACTTTTTACTTTCTCACTCAAGTGAGTCATCTTAGAAGTCAATTCGAGATTCTCCCTTTTTAGCTTTTGAATCTTCTTCTTCTTCTTCAATCTAGAGCTTTGAAAGTGCTCAGTGAACCCTTCAAGGTCCATATCTTCCATATTTTCACTTATAGAATGAGATGAAGAACTCTCATCACTGAAGTCATCATTTGTGTTTCATGTTGCCATATCAACAACGTCCATATAGGTAGCTTCATTAATCACACTTCTAGCTACGTCTTCATCTACTCATTCTTCAAAGTCACAATTTAAAGCCTTAATGCCTTTTTTCTACATTTTCTACATTTTCTACAAATGAGGCTCCAAAAGCCGTGTAGTTAAGATCAAGCTCTTCATCACTTGAAGAGTTTTCTTCAATCTCACTATCGCTCCAAGTAGCTGCCATAGCCTTTCCTTTCATCTTCATATTCAAATTAGCACACTCAAGAGCAATGTGGCCGATATTGGAACCCCGTTCACCGGTAATGCAACAGAAACAGGTTTTAAAATTTTATACAGATCGTAATCGGTATCTGGTATCAATGAACTTGGGATCGTAATTATTTTCAAAACAATTACATATAAAAATTATTACACTAATAAGATATATAGGTAAATACAGGAAATTGTAATCAATAATAAAAAGAAGATTAAGAAGTTTACCAACGTTTGGAGGCTCCTTCAATTTTCGATATGCTCCTGGTCTGTACCACTAATCCTCCTAGCTATTCCCGGGCTGGTAACTACGTGTGAGCGCGTCACGGTCTTAGGAACTTAGAATGGAGGATGTAGAGAAAAACGAATGAAGAAACTCTTTCTTCTATGTGTTTCAAAAATACAAAAAAAATATGAAACAATATATATATATGTTGTGCGTCCTCACGCACACTTGCTTTTTTTTTAAAATTAAATATATCATATCTATAATATTTATTTAAAAAAAACTGATCATATCTTTATTTAATAATAAAATATATATTTTATTTATCAAATAAGATATTATATATATATATATATTTAAACTTAAAAAATTCAAATTCAAATATATATAATTTATTTTATTTAATAAATGAGATAATCAAATTATCTCATCATTCAAAAATAAATAAAAATTGAAACTTACCCAACAATAAATAAATAACAATTGAAACCCTCTATTCATGACTAATTACACTATTAAATAATCTTATTATTTAATTGTCATAATTGTCATTTTAATCAATTGAATAATCTAATTACTCAATCAACTCCTGACATGTGTCATTTTCGTAACATAATTAACTGGACAATCCAATTAATTAATTGTGACCCTTGTTACTTAAATCGATCGGGCCAGCAAGGGGACCTAATGGACCCATAGTATTTTGAGCTCCAATAATCCTCGGAATCATTAATTAGACTATTTAATTAATATTTCTTGATTGTTATTCCACTAAAAACCAGAAGCTGCACTCTCTCAACTGCAGATGCTTTTACACAGACCGATACAACTCGATGACCATCGATATAACTGTTACACATGGTATGATCCTCTATAGTAGTTCATAATTATAGTTTGGTTATAATGTCCGTTATACCTCTCTAATTACATATATCCTTTAAGTACCACTGATTCTCTAATGGACAATAAATCCTATTTCGTCAAGGAATTGTGAGAGCGCTCATATTGTCTCAGCCCTGAATCAACCCTTAAGGGAACTACCATCTACTTCTCATAAGAAGGAGTGGATTCCACTATTGTGCAAAAACCTTCCCAGCCACAAGCCAAACCGCAATCCCAACATACGAAGTACATGTTTAGGGCATAAACCCCAACAATCTTCCATTTGCACTAAAGCATGTAAGGCATGTCTCGTAACCCTAGACCATCTAGGTGACTCGAAAACACTTTAGTCGGTAAAGTCTTCGTAAATGGATCAGCATGATTGTCTTGTGAGGCTATCTTGGGACAATCACATCTCTTTTTTGCATTATCTCTCTGATGAGATGATGCTTTTTCTCTGTATGCTTCCCTCTCTTATGGCTTCTTGGTTCTTTGAAATTAGCCGCAGTACCGCTGTTATCACAATAAAGTATGATGGGCTTATCCAAGTCTGGAACAACCTTCATATCACTCAAGAACTTACGGAGCCAAACAGACTCTTTAGATGCTTCACAAGCAACTACATATACGACTTCCATAGTGGAGTCAGCAATGCAAGATTGCTTGATACTTCTCCAGATTGCTTGATACTTCTCCACACAATGGCTCCACCACCCAGGGTGAATACTGATCCAAACGTGGATTTTCTAGAATCCCTGTCTACCTAAAAATTAGAATCTGTGTATCTTAACGGGATCAAATCCTGTCCGGAATATACTAGCATATAATGTCTCATTCTTTGAAGATACTTGAGAATAGTCTTGACAACAACCCAATGATCCAATCCTAGATTGGACTGGTATCTGCTGACTACTCCCACTGCATATCAGATGTCCGGTCTCGTGCATAACATAGCATACATGAGACTACCTACTGTTGATGCATAGGGTACATGTCTCATATCCTCAACTTCTTGAGGTATCTTAGGACACTGTTCCTTAGACAAGTGAACTCCATGAGTGGAAGGTAAATTACCTTTCTTGGAGTTTTGCATCGAAAATCGCATAAGAATCTTGTCGATATATGATGCCTGATATGGTGCGATGAGTTTGTTCTTACGATCCCTTATAAGTTGGATCCCTAGAACATAACTTGCCTATCCCAAATCTTTCATTTGGAATTGGCTAGTCAGCTAGCCTTTTACATTAGATAACACTCCCACATCATTCCCAATTAGTAGGATATCATCTACATATAGGACCAAGAAAACTACTTTCTTATCAATAATGCGCTTGTAGACACAAGGCTCATCGACGCTTTGTTTGAAGCCATAGATTTTGATCACATCATCAAACCTAATGTTCCAAGATCTAGATGCTTGCTTAAGTCCATAGATAGACCTTTGCAGCTTGCAAACCTTTTGCTCTTGATCTGGAGACACAAATCCCTCTAGTTGCATCATATTGATGCTCTTAACAAGATTTCCATTCAAGAATGCAGTTTTGACATCCATTTGCCAAATTTCATAATCGAAATAGGCAACAATGGATAAGAGAATCCTAATATACTTAAACATGGCTATTGGCAAAAAGGTCTCTTCATAATCGACCCCCTCTTTCTGGGTATAACCCTTGGCCACTAGCGTTGCCTTGAAGGTCTTGACCTTCCCGTCTACTCATTTCTTTCTCTTGTAGATCCACTTACACTCTATAGGTTTTACCCTATCCGGTAAGTCTATAAGATCCCAGACTGAGTTAGAGTACATGGACTCCATCTCGATATTCATAGCTTTAAGTCATTCCTCTTTATCAGAATCTTCCATTGCATTCTTAAATGTCAACGGATCATCCACACTATCAGCAGAGACAACACCTTGTCCCTCATCTATACCTGAATAGCATTCAGGTTATCTCACAATCCTCTCACTACATCTAGGTGGTTGTGTATGGTAATCAGGAACCATCTGACTCTCAGATGTTCGTGGATAACAACTCTTGTTAATGAAGCACTAGTCTCACCAGGCTCCAACTCATTTAATACAATCTTAGAACGAGGTTTATGGTCACTAATATAATTGTCCTCAAGAAACGTTGCATTTGTCGATACAAATACTTTGTTATCTTCAAGACTATAGAAGTGTCCACCTCTAATCTCCTTGGAGTATCCTACAAACAAACAAATAACAGACTTGGAGTCTAGCTTTCTATTTTTATTCTTAACCACGTGTGTTGTACACCTCCATATGTGAAAATATCACAAACTAGCTTTACGACCATTCCATAAATCTATGGGAGTCTTAAGAACAGATTTTGATGACACTACATTCAAAATGTATGTCGCTATTTGTAACGTATATCCCCAGAAGGAATTTGGTAATTATGAGAAACTAATCATAGATCTCACCATTTCCATCAGGGTTCTATTTCTCCTTTCCGCTACACCATTTTGTTGAGGTGTATTAGAGTTATGAGTTAGGAAACTATCCCATGCTCGACCATTAAGTCTTCAAAATCTTGGTCAAGGTACTCACCTCCACTATCTGAATGTAGTGACTTGATAGTCCTACCTAATTGATTCTAAACTTCGGCTCGAAATTCTTTGAACTTTTCAAATGTTTGACTTCCGTTGTATTAGGTAGACGTATCCGTATCTTGAGTAGTCATCTATAAAGGTGACATAATACTCATAACCATCCTTAGCTTTAACATTCATCTGTTCACAGACGTTTGTATGTATAAACTTTAACGGTTCATTAGCTCTAAACCCTTTTCCAGTAAAAGGTCTCTTAGTCATCTTACCTTTCAGACAAGATTCGCATATAGTTAAGGTGTCAACCTTTAACTCACTTAAAGATCCGCTTTTTACTAGTCTATCTATCCGTTCAAGGTTAATATGACCAAGCCTTAGGTCCCAGAGATACGTGTCATTATCTGGAGAAATCTTATGTCGTTTTGTTTTGTTTTTCAACCTTAAACATTTCTGTGTTGAGCAGTGTAATATGTATTAACAGTTTTAACTCATGCAAATTGTTCTCATTAATTCCTGAACAAATATTCAAACCATTCTTTCCAATAATAACAGACTTATTATTTAAAAAAACATAATTTTTTTGTTCTAACAACTTAGAAACATAAATCAAATTTCGTGTAAATCCAGGAATATAAAATATATTGTCCAACAATATATAATTATTATAAAAACGTAATCTAATTACGCCCACTGCTCATGCCGACATAACATGCCCTGACCCCACACACATTGAGAAGGCTCCCTCCTCTAGCGGTGTCAAAGAATCAATCCACTGTAAAGAAGAACAAACATGATTAGTGGCCCCCCGAATCAACTATCCAGGGTGAATAATCATCTTCCACTAAACAAGATTCAAGAACAAGTAAATCATATATACCTTGCATTTTCTTCTTTATGGCAGCCTCCTCCAGATATTGAGGACAGTTTCTCTTCTTGTCGCAATGGAAACATTTTCCCTTGCCTTGGTCAGTGGAGGCACCCTTTTTTTTGCTATGGGCTTTCTTGGGTTTGGGCTTACCCCTCGCCTTCCCAGCAGACCTCTTCCTCTTCTTATTATTAGAGGAAGATGGTTCAGTAACATTTGCATCACCGGTCTTGCCCTTTTTGTCATTAATCAAGGACTCAAAGGTAGCTAGCTTATTGAGCAACTGTGTAAGACTGAGCTTTAACTTTTTCATCACGTAGTTGCTTTTAAACTGATCGAAACTCTTCGAAAGAGTTGTCAGTATGATGCTCACTTGATTGGGTTCGTCAATGGCCCCGCCATTGACTTCTACCATGTTGAAGTAAGACATCATACTCAGGACATGTTCCCGAACTGACGTACATTCCTTCATGAGAGCGAACATAGCAGACCGAGCAGCTTCGTGTCGCTTTTTCTCAGAGGGCTGCATGAACATAGCTTGCAATGACTCCATGATTTCGAATGCTAAAGTCATTGCTTCGTGTTTTGTTACAACCACGTCTGTCATTGAAGCCAGGCCTTCTCATCAAATGATACCCATCGCTGGTATGCCTCACGAACAGTTCGTGTGGCATTGGCAGCAGGCGCTGGAGGACATTCCTCCTTAAGCACAAACTTGAGGTCTTTGGTGATCAATATTGTATTAATGTTTAGTTTCCACTTAGTGTAGTTATCACCAGTTAATTTGTCGTTTACGAGAATTTGAAGTAATACAGAAGACATTACTGCTGAAATAAATAAAACATTCATTCAGAGATTTATTTAAAACAAGTGCTATTTCTTTGGTATAAATAACGAACTAGAACTACCTTAAAAATAGTTACTTTACCATGACAATCCAACATACCACAAAGAAGTACTGCCTCAGGGTCGATCAAATCTTTACATGTTGGACCGAGACATTCTCAATCAAATGATATTCTAGAATAACTCTTATTCCTTATCATTCAACCATCGTTTATTAAGTCAGGTTTTTTATTAACAAAACTTAATCAAAACCTTCGTGAGTGTAACCCACCATTTCAAATCTCACGAGCTTAACTCGAGAATTGTTGCCTTAGGGTCAGTCAATCCCGAAATACCCTCAAAACTTCTATCCGTTAAAAATTCAACATTGGTATTGACATTTGTGGAAACCCTCCTTAGGAAGGATGAAAACAAAGTCGTCACGAGGCCCCACTCGGATCTCACGGTGTTTAACTAATGATAGAGGCCGCAGGATATATATGTCATATATCCCTCTTCCACTCACTATTTTAAAACTAGGGTTTTCAATTATCCGTTAATATACCTAGAATCTACTAGATCAAACGGCTAACTTTAATCAAGTTATCTAGTGCATTAACTAATTCATTATTAGAAACAAGTTATAATTAAATAATAAATATTTAATGATTTTTAACTATTAAAAATCTAATATATTAGTCAATAATCTAAGCTTTAGTAAACTATTTACTAAGGTCAGATTATTATGAAAGTGTTTATCAATTTTAACTATTAAAACTCTAACACTTTATTCTGTTCATTTATTATTAGGATATTAATCAAATTAATCCTAATAAATGAGCCTATTAATCTAACTTATTAAACACTTTAATAACTAAATTAATATTTAATGATAATTACCAAGTTTTAAACTATTAAAAACTAATCTCATTTTCATAGCCAATTATATATTTACCCATTTTAATCACATTAAAAAAATACATAAAATATCAAGCTATAATGCATATATGACATATCAAATATATTGTGTAAGCACTTCTAATCTAAATGACATACGTATACATGACAATGCTTTTATCACCACATAATATAAAGCATACATGAATTGACCGAGTACTATGGATTATTTAACCTAAAAAAAGTTAGAATCTAAAATTACAAAAATACCCCCAAGGCATTCCTTGGTCTTCTTGTAATTTTCGAGTCTTCCACTCTCCTCAGGTCACTTCGATTCATCTCATGAATCCTTCTTCGTGATTTTTCCAGGTCTTCAATATGTGTTACATTTTTTTTTACAATACAATAACAGTAAAAAAAATAAACAAAAATAAATAAATAAATAATACAACCCATAAATCCTAAATCTGCAGTACCATATAATTAACGATCAATCATGTTTTTATAAATTAAAAATTTAATATACGTACAAAAATATCATACAGTCAATTTAAATCGTGCCTATACAATCATACATATAGGAGCATCAAAAACAATTTTCTGTTCCGAAAATAAAATTGCCTCTGATACCAATTGTTGGAACCAAGTTCACCGGTAACGCAACGGAAATGAGTTTTAAAATTTTATACAGATCATAATCTGTATCTGGGACTAGTGAACTTGAGATCGTAATTATTTTTAGAACAAATATATATAAAATTATTACACCAATAAGATATATATATATATATATATAAATTATTACACTAATAAGATATATATGTAAATACATGAAATTGTAATCAATAATAAGAACATTAAGAAGCTTACCAACGTTTGGAGGCTCCTTCACTTTTCGATATACTCCTGGTATGTACCGTTGATTTTTCTAGCTATTCCCGGGAATGGCAATTGAGTGTGGGCGCGTCACGGTCTCAGTAATTTAGAATGGGGGATGTAAAAAAAAACAAATGAAGAAACTCTTTCTTCTATATGTTTCAAAAGGATAAAAAAGTATGAAACAATATATGTATATTTCTGTTTACTGTGCACGAAGTACAAAAAAAGAAAATATATATATATATATGTATGTTTCAATGTGCAACTCGTCCATATACATCCACTTCTCTTTATTTTATATATATATATTTTTTATTTTTTTTTTGTTATGCGTCCACACGCACACTTGTTTTTTTTTCTTTTTTTAAATAATATATATCATATATATCTAATATATTTTTTAAAAAATAAAATGAGCATATCTTTATTTACAAATAAAATCTATATTTTATTTATCAAATAAGATATTATATATATATATATATATATATATATATATATATATAATTTATTTAATTTTATAATTGAGATAATCATATTATCATAAATAACAATTGAAATCCTCCATTCATGACTAATTACACTATTAAATAATCTTATTATTTAATTGTCAAAATTGTCATTTTAATCAATTGAATAATCTAATTAATCAATCAACTCCTGACACGTGTCACTTTCGTAACACAATTAATTGGACAACCCAATTAATTAACCGTAACCCTTGTTACCTAAATCGATCGGGGTAGCAAGGGGACCTAATGGACCCACAATATTTTGATCTCCAATAATCCTCGGAATCATTAGTTAAACTCTTTAATTAATGTTCCTTGATTATTAACTCCGGTGTTATTCCACTAAAAACTCGAAGCTGCACTCTTTCAACTGTAGACACTTTTACATTGACCGATACAACTCGGTGTCCATCGATATAGTTATTACACATGATATGATCCACCGCAGTAGTTCATAACTAGAGATGGGTCATAATGTCCGTTATAACCCTCTAATTACATATATCCATTAAGTACCATTGATTCTCTAATGGACAATAAATCCTATTTCCTCATGGAATTAGGAGAGCACTTATATTGTCCAAACTCCGAATCAACCCTTAAGGAAGCTACCATCTACTTCTCACAAGAAGGAGTGGATTCCACTATTGTGCACAAATCTTCCCAGCCACAAGCCAAACCGTAATCCCAACATACGGATTTTATTGATCCGGAAATTAATCTAACCTCACTCATAGTATATCAAAGACCACAATCTAATTTGAAAGAGTCGATAAGACACTCGGGATTAAGATCACCCACATATAGCCATCATTAGTTGATATAAATCTCATTGGTAAACGGATCTTGGTGATAGATTCATATAGATCATGGCCCAGTTCTATATGATCACATCATACAAGGTGCATCCATTCCCATATCTCATATGAATGATTCAGGATAGAATCATTGTATATTACGGAATGGACCGCAGCTATAGATTAACAACAAATAAAGTACCCAGCTTTATTTGCTGATATGAACCTCACCAAGAGCAGTGAGACCCGGAACCAATATATGGTAACAAAGGATCATTTTCTAACCAAGTTTATAAACAAGAACGTTATCGGACCGCGACCCGTTACCTGTAAGAAGGTAAGAACCTACGGTATCAAGAAGTTGAAGACGCCACACTTAAGATCAAGAAGGAGATGTGAGTGATAGGTCTAGATTTTGGAACCAAAAGAGATGAACTCTCGCTATTTTTTTTATTCATTCAATTCTACCGAATTACAACCAATTCGTTCATTTATATACTAAAACCCTAAACGAAAAGAAAGGCTATAAGCCTACCTAAAAAGGAAACAAGATAATTCAGTTATTAAGGCCTTACAATCAGAAGAAAACTAAATTGAGAAATTATTGACTTGCTCCCTAATTGGAAAGCTAAATCTGGAAACAAATCAGCCCCTAAATTTATGAAACAAATCAACTGTTATTCTTTGGAAATTAAAAGGAAATAAATCAACCAAAGTTGAATATTCTCCTAGCTTGTGCTACACGCCCAAGTCTTCCTTATTCGGCCCAGTCAATTGCCTTGATGACATTAATTACGCTTTGGTCTTCATGTGGGCTTATCTTGGACTTCAACACTTCAAAATCAGCCCAAGTGTCTTGAATTAGGCCATTCAGTGCTTCTTTGAATCTCTTAGTTCTTGCTCTTGTTATTAGCCTAACCGGAACATGCAATGGATCTTTTGATGCAGCTGACTTGTTCTCATCATTCCCTCCCTCTTGAAACGGATTTGTCCTCAAATCGTCACCTACATCAAAAGGAGACAAATCAGAAACATTGAAGCTTGCACTAACATTATACTCACCTGGAAGATCCAACTTGTATACGTTGTCATTGATCCTTTCAATCACTTGAAATGGGCCATCTCCCCTTGGAAGTAGTTTAGAACTCCGTTGAGCTGGAAACCGTTCCTTTCTCATATGCAACCACACCCAATCACCAGGCTCAAACATAACTTTCTTACGCCCTTTATTTTCTTGGTTGACATATTGCCCAGTTCGTCTCTCTACGTTTGTCGAGTCTTTTCATTGATTTGCTTAACAAAATCTGCCTTTTTCTTTCCATCCAAGTTAACATGCTCATTCACAGGTAAAGGAATTAAATCGAAAGGAGTCAATGAGTTAAAACCATACACAATTTCAAAAGGCAAAAAATGAGGTACAGAATGCACGCTCCTATTATAAGCAAACTCTACATGCGGCAAACAATCCTCCCATGTTTTCAAGTTCTTTAGTATTATCGAACGCAACAAGGTAGATAAAGTCTTATTAACTACTTCAGTTTGACCATCGGTTTGCGGATGACAAGTAGTAGAAAATAAAAGTTTAGTGCCTAACTTACCCCACAAAGTCTTCCAAAAGTAGCTTAAGAACTTAGCATCTCTATCTGAAACAATGGTCTTAGGCATGCCATGCAATCTCACAATTTCTTTGAAAAACAAATCAGCAATATGTGATGCATCATCGGTTTTATGTCAAGGAATGAAATGTGCCATTTTAGAAAACCTATCAATAACCACATATATAGAGTCCCTACCCCTTTTTGACCTAGGCAAACCCAACATAAAATCTAAAGAAAAATCAATCCAAGGTCCACTAGGTATAGGCAAAGGAGTATACAATCCATGAGGCATAATTCTAGACTTGGCTTGTCTACATGTAATGTATTTATCACTGATTCTTTCTACATCAAGTTTCATATGAGGCCAAAAGAAATGTTCATGCAAAGTATCTAGCGTCTCAGCTACACCAAAATGCCCCATCAAAACCTCCCCCATGAGCTTCTCTAATAAGCAATTCATGCAAAGAACTCTTAGGTACGTATAATTTAGTTTCTCTAAACAAAAGTCCATCATGCCTATAAAATTTTCCAAATGCAACCATTTCACATGCGTTGAACACATTGCCAAAATCAGAATCTTCCACATACAATTCTTTAATGTATTCAAAACCAAACAAACTAGCACCCAAAGTTGAAAGTAGAACGTACCTTCTTGACAGAGCATCAGCGACCACGTTTTCCTTACCCTTTTTGTACTTGATCACATATGGAAATGTTTCAATGAACTCCACCCACTTGGTATGCCGCTTATTTAGCTTGTGTTGCCCCTTTATATGCTTCAAGGACTCATGATCCGTGTGAATCACAAATTCTTTTGGCCAAAGGTAGTGTTGCCAAGTTTCCAATGCCCTAATCAAAGCGTACATCTCCTTGTCATAGGAAGGATAATTCAAGGCTGCTCCACTTATCTTCTCACTAAAATATGCAATGGGACGACCTTCTTGCATTAGAACAGCTCCAATACATATTCCTAAAGCAACACACTCAATCTCAACAGTTTTAATAAAGTCAGGCAAAGCAAGCAAAGGTGCATTAGTTAATTTTTCCTTAATCAAGTTAAATGCCTTTTGTTGTTCCTTACCCCACTTAAAACCCACATTGTTTTTGATAACTTCAGTTAAAGGTGCAGCTCCACTACTAAAATCTTTCACAAACCTCCTATAAAAGCTAGTCAACCCATGAAAACTTACCACTTGTCCCACATTGGTAGGTTTCGGTCACTCCTTAATTGCCTTAACCTTTTCTTCATCAACTTCAATTCTCTTAGCACTAACAACAAAAACCAAAAATACAAGCTTATCGGTGCAAAAGGTACACTTTTTGAGATTAGCAAACAACTTTTCTGTTCTTAAAACACCTAAAACAAGTTTTAAATGTTCAACAAGCTCATCTAAGTTTTTGCTATAAATCAGAATGTCATCAAAATAAACAACCATAAACTTTCCAATAAAAGCACGCAAAACATGGTTCATTAATCTCATGAAATTACTTGGTGCATTAGTTAATCCAAAAGGCATAATTAACCACTCTTATAATCCATATTTTGTTTTGAAAGCAGTTTTCCACTCATCACCTTCCTTCATCCTAATTTGATGATATCCACTTTTAAGATCAATTTTAGTAAAAACATTAGAACCATGTAATTCATCAAGCATATCATCTAATCTATGATTAGGATGTAGATACTTTACGTTGATATTATCGATGGCACGACAATCAACGCACATCCTCTATGTTCCAACCTTCTTTGGCACAAGCAACATGGGAATCGCACAAGGAATCATTCTCTCACGCACATACCTCTTTTCCACGAGCTCACTAACCTGCCTTTGAAGTTCCTTTGTCTCCTTGGAATTACTTCTATATGCTGGTCTATTTGGGATGGGTGCTCCGGGTACAAAGTCAATTTGGTGCTCAATCCCCCTTATTGGTGGTAAACCAATAGGCATCTCTTCGGGAAACACTTTATCAAAGTCCTGCAATAGAGAAACAACAACACTAGGCAAAGAAGGGTTAAGTTCATTAGTACTAAAGCAAGCCTCTTTGTACAAAAGTAAGATCATTGGCTGATTTGAAAATAGAGCCCCTTTGGCCTCACTCTCCCTTGCATAAAAGCTTACTTGTTTCCTCTCTCTTTTTTCTCTACAACCTCTTTTTCTTTTTAATCTTTTTTTTTCTTTTTTTGCTATTTCAGACTCTTTTCTTTTCTCACTTTTCTTTTCTCTCTCTTTCTTTTGAACTCTCACTCTCACTCTATTTTTTGACATTTCTCTCCTTTCTTAGCCTCACTTGATCTTCATACACTTGTTTTTGGGTTAAAGGTACAAGAGTGATTGACTTTTTATTGAGTACAATGGAGTATCTATTGGTATACTCATCATGGGTCACATGCCTATCAAACTGCCATGGTCTCCCCAAAAGGATATGGCACACATTCATTGGTACCACATCACAAAGGACTTCATCTTTGTACTTTCCAATTGAAAATGACACCAACACTTGTTTAGTCACCTTGATTTCCCCACTATCATTTAACCATCGTAGCTTATATGGTTTTGGATGCCTCAAAGTGGCTAAATTCAATTTCTCCACAAAACTCGTGCTAGCCACATTAGTACAACTCCCTCCATCAATGATCATGCTACATACCATATCATTAACATGACAGCGGGTGTGAAAAATGTTGTCATGTTGTACCTCATCATCTTCCTTGGCTTGAGCACTAAGAGCTCTTCTTGCCACCAAAAGCTCTCCATCCACTGGATATTCAATATCACTTGCATCCTCCAAAGGTGGCATGGACTCATCATCGTATTCACCCTCAGACTCGATCTCACCAACATCTTTCAAAACCATTACTCTCTTGTTTGGGCATTGAGATGCAATATGGCTTGCTCCCAAACATTTAAATCATTTAATGTCACGATTTCTAGAAGGTTGAGAATCTGACGTACCTTGTTTTAATATTCCTCCAGCCTTATGATCTCTGGAAGGTTTGGCATTGGCCTTGAAACAAGGTTGGCCATCTCTTTTGCTCCAATTCGGTTTCCATGATGACGAAGAACCCGAATTTTGCCCAACCTGTGTGGAACTCTTTCTCTTCAACTGTTGTTCCACCATAATTGTCATGTGCCCCATGTCACTCAATTCTACATAATGTTGTAACTCCACCACATTTGTTATGTCTCGGTTTAGTCCTTAAAAACCTAGCCATAGTAACCTCTCGGTCATCCTCTACATAAGCTTGAATCATGGCTATCTCCATCTCCTTGTAGTAATCTTCAACACACTTAGACCCTTGAGTAAGAGTTTGCAATTTTTGAAACAAACCCCTATAATAGTGACTTGGAATGAAATGCTTCCTTATGACAACTTTAATCTCCTCCCAAGTCTCAATAAGCCTTTCACCATTCCGTCTTCTACTTACAATCAGTTGATTCCACCAAACGATAGCATAATCAGTAAATTCTTTTGCATCCAAGTTTACCTTCTTTAATTCGGAATAGTCATTGCAGTTAAATACCAATTCTATTCTTTTCTCCCACTCCAAATAAGCTTTGGGATCAGTTTTACCTTGGAACGTTGGGATCTTCACCTTTATACTACCCAAATTATTATCAACCCTCTCTCCATACATATCTCCTATATACCCATACCTATCTTCTCTATTCCCATACCTAACTCCTCTACCTCCCATTCCACACCTAAATCTGCCCGCACCCACATTAGACATACGATCACCCTCCTCTAGGTCATTCCCATAATCGTCTTCATAATCATCCCTAGGTGGGTTTCTTTCTCTTTATTCCACATTAGGAACCCTTGCACCCTTTGTGTAATAGACTCCACCTTATCTATCCTATCATGCACCTCATCGATCTTAATCTCCATCCACTCCATGTTTTTTTGTATGGATTTATACAAAAAATTGAGATCTACCGTTTCTGGTGCATCATCGGATAAGTCTATACTTTTATCACGTTACATATTTGAAACCTGCAAAACAAAAAAAATTAGTAAGCCTCTCAAACACTCCCTCACGTGTTTACTCTCAAATATGGTGGCACTCACACTCGTGTTTTCACTAAATTCTTTGGCTTTTACCCTCTGATGAGCTCACACACTCTTGTCTTTTTCCACTTTTTGTTAACTCTTTAAGTTCTTCCTTTTTTTTGACTTATATGGACACTCATAAGAAGTTCAAGAAAAATAGAAGTAACAAAACAAAAGGACAAGAATAATGAATACGGGATTCTTCAGCTATTTTTTTTATTTTACCGACCTTGATCAAATGGACTCAAGCACAGCTTCTGGGTTTTTTTTTTTTACCGGATTTGATCAAACTGATTTTATTTTTTTGGAATCAAACGAATATAGACAAGAAGAAGAACAAGGATAGATTAAACCTGATTTAGAAGCCTAAGCTCTGATACCAACTGATATGAACCCCACCAAGAGCAGTGAGACCCGGAACCAATATACGGTAACAAAGGATCGTTTTCTAACCAAGTTTATAAACAAGAATGTTATCGGACCACAACCCGTTACCTATAAGGAGGTAAGAACCAACGTCATCAAGAAGTTGAATATGCCACACTCAAGAACAAGAAGGATATGTGAGTGATAAGTCTAGATTTCAGAACCAAAAGAGATGAACTCTCGCTATTTTTTATATTCATTCAAGTCTACCGAATTACATACAATTCATTCCTTTATATACTAAAACCCTAAATGAAAAGAAAGGCTATAAGCCAACCTAAAAAAGAAACAAGATAATTCGGCTATTAAGGCCTTACAATCATAAGAAAACTAAATTGAGAAACTATTGACTTGCTCCCTAATTGGGAAGCTAAATTTGGAAACAAATCAGCCCCTTAATTTGGGAAACAAATCAACTATTATTCTTTGGAAATTAAAAGGAAATAAATCAACCAAAGTTGAATCTTCTCCTAGCTTGTGCCACACACCCAAGTCTTCCTTATTCGGCCCAGTCAATTGCCTTGATGACATTAATTACACCTTGGTCTTCACGTTGGCTTATCTTGGACTTCAACACTTCAAAATCAGCCCAAGTGTCTTGAATTAGGCCATTCAATGCTTCTTTGAATCTCTTAACTCTTGCCCTTGCTATTGGCCCAACCGGAACATGCAATGGATCATTTGACGCAGCTGACTTATTCTCATCATTTGCTATATATGAACTCTTTAGATTGCACGTCTCTTACTATATCCATCCGTATATGACACTCATATACATAGTTCGAGATTACATCTGGTAATCTTGGATGTTGAATATGCGCAGCTTATAAACTAAACAACACAACAAGAATGAAGTGAACTTTTCTTTTTATTTATTTCCTAAATCCATTTACAAGTTACATGTTTAAGGCATAAATCCCAACAATCGAACCCACTACGCTCAAAACATTGAATTCTCTTCTTGGAGTCATTCTCTTGGGTTTTCCCCGTCTTCTTGAAGGGAGCCTTCTTTTTCACTTCTCTTCCATTTGATCCAAAGCCTTTCCTATCAAATTTGATGCACTTCTTGAATCTCTTCACCATGTGGGCTATCTCCTCATCCGAATCATCCTCCTCCTTCTCTACTTTGGAGTATTTCAAGCCTATGCTTTTTTGCTTCTTTAGAGGTGCAAGTGTAGAAGTCCACCTAGACTCATAAGTTAGAAGCCTTTCAATCACTTCACTCGGCTTCATTTCCTTGTAGTCACTATTTTCTTCAAATGTCATCACCATGGACTTAATCTCTTGGAAAGTGATCTCATAATCTTTTGCTTGATTCTTCTATCCGAGTATGGGTCACCGAGTTGATGGCTTTGATTGACAATGTCCATCAAGTTCACTTGAAAATCATTGAAGCACTCGTCCTCCTTCATCCTAAGCGTCTCAAATTGCATTTGAAGGAATAAGAGCTTGGAGTCCTTTACTACCTCAGTTCCTTCATGAGTCGTCTCTAGGATTTCCCATGCCTCCGTAGCATTTCTAGTTGTTTGAATCAACTTGTACTAGTTATCATCAATGGCACACAAGATGGCATGCATTGCCCTGTTGTTACACTTGGAAGCTTCAAATTCTTGTGTGCTCCATTGAGACTTGGGCTTGAGGACTTTATCTCTATTAACATTGGTCATTTTCTAAAGAGTGTAGTCATCTGCAATCACCATCCATGCTCGATCATCTATTTGTCAAATATAAGACTTCATCATGCCGTTTCACGAGGCATAATTATCACCTTTAAACAAAGGTGGTCTTATACTTGATACTCCCTCTCTACTCTTTCCTAACTCACTCATAGTGTTTGGATTATAAATGAATGAGATGCAAATGCATTGCAACACACAAAATGCAAACAAACAAAATGTAAGGAGCAAGACACACAAAGCATGGATCACCTAAGCATATCTAGGCACCTGCTCTGAACCAATTGAAAAAAAATGTGTGTATCCTAACCTAGAAGGGGGGTGAATAGGTTTTGGTCAAGTTGATTACAAATTTTTATTGATCAGTCAATATTTCAGAATTACCCTATTGCCAAACATATAAAACAGGCCAAAATACAAAAGTATAAAGACACACGATTTTTTATGTTGAAATCCTTAACAAGGCAAAAACCACGGCTAACCGCTTAGCCACTCTGATCCTTAAATCCACTCTTATAATGATGATTACAACCTAGGTTGACATCTCGTCACACTATACCGGTCACTAAACCATCACTACTACCTTTAGGCATTTATAGTGATTATAGATCAACAAACTTGTGCACTAATCCTTTTAGCCACAAGGCTTAACAATCAATGAAGAGAATATGAAACCTATATGAATATATGGAAATATTCTAGATGCAAAAAATGTTAGGTCAACACATTTATGCTTATCTAAGGATTTAAATATGGCAATAAATGCAAATCCTATATAACAATTATCTAAATGCAAGATCAAATGGATATAGCTGGAAGCGCAAAAAGGTCCCAAATCCTAGCTATCACAAACACAAATCTCAACCAACAATCATCAACATAAACATGTTATAAATGCTATTAAATACAAGACATGCATTTAATTAACAATAAATGCTATTCCTAGGTAAACATGACATAGGAATGGAAAGAGACAATCTAGGGCATATAGAAGTTACCTGATCAAGAAAAATATGAAGACTCATGCTTGAAGATGTAAGGATGATGCTAGATGCTCGTGGGATAGAAGTTTGGTTGAGTAAAAATAGTTTCTTGGAGCTCTCTCCCTCTTGGAGTTAATTTCCCTCTCAAGGGGTTTTAATTTCATAGCTTTAAGTCATAAATGATGAAGAAGATGATATATGGTGAAAAAGCGACATCTTGTAAAAAGACCAACTGCCCAAAACAAGGCAGTGAGCCAGTTAGACCCATGCACAACCCCGTGCATATGCATAAAATCGAGACTCAAAAAACACACCCAGGCCATTACACTGGTACTGCGCATGTAGCCTACCGGTGTAATAACCTGCGCAGTACCAATGCTTATGGTAGCGTAAAGCATTAGACGAGGAGACACCAGATAGGTGCGAAAAACACACCCAGACCATTACGCGGTTACTGTGCCCGTATCCTACCCGCACAATGACCAACGCAGTGCCCTAACATAGAATATCAAGGGTAAAAATTAACACACCAAACAAACAAGGGATACACACAAGAATGCTATAAGGCACAATGCAAGATGGGTATGCAAGTATGAGAAAAGATTGTGTGTGTGTGTGTGTGCAACAAATTCTCTTCAAAAAGTTAAGTAAAGTGCTAAGAGATATACCTTTAAAGTGCTCTTGAGCTTGACCATGAATAAGGATGGCCTAATTTACCATTACACATATAATCCCCAATTATGATTTGTCAACAAAATAAGTCAATCAACAAACGAGGAACTAACACATAAATACTTAAACCCAAAAAAAATTTGGAGAGGAAAACAGAGAGAGTTAGACTCTCTATCTTTGATAGAAGCGAGATGGATCTCACCTCCATCAAAGATGGAGCTGAGATATGGGCCAATCACACACATCCATAATCGGTCACAACCCCCAAATCGATCGATCTCCCTCTTATAGAAATATTTGTATAGTTCAATCTCAGATAAAGCCAACGAATCTCTCTCTCACCATTCTCTCTCTAATGGCCCCAGAAGAAGAAACAAGGAAATGAAGTTTCTGATATTATCAATATGAATTATCTAAGACAAAACCAAACAGCCACAAAAGCATATAGGCTAAAGGGACATTGAACCAAATCTCTCTAATTAAAGAAAAACATTGAACTTAATTCTAGGGAACCCAACAGACCTAAGCAAAAATAATCTAGATATAGAAAATCTAAATAATAAATAACTAATAAATAGTTATTATAACATTCCCCTTTCCTTCAAAAAAGCCTTGTCCTCAAGGTTGAAATTTTGGAAACTTTTGCTCGATTTTGAAGGCATCTTCCCATATAGCATCTTCAAGAATGGAATTACACTAGTGTATAAGCCATTAAGCAACATGTCTGTTGTTTTTCTTGACCATACGCATGTCTAAAATTGCTATTGGTGTTATCTGCATTCTCCCACCTTCTTAGACTGTTGGAAGCTCTGTTTGTTGAACATTGGCAGCTCTGAACTTCTTTTTCAAGCATGAAACATGAAAAACTTGATAAATCTTAGATGTTGAAGGCAATTCCAATTTGTAAGCAACCTATCCAAGTTTTTGCAATATTTTATAGAGGCCGTAAAAATGAGGAGCCAATTTTTGTGCAATTCTTAGAGCTAATGAGGTTCACTTGAAGGGCTGTAGACGAAGGTGTACCAAATCACCTACTTCAAAAGTCCATTCTGACTTATGCATATCTGTCATCTTCTTCAATCTGTTTTGAGCTTTTTACAAGTTCTCTTTAAGGAGACGAATCACTGAGTCTTTATCCTTCAAAGCTTGATCTAGTACTGCCAATAAGGATTCCTGGGAATGTATGAAGTATAAGTAAAAGGTTTCCGATCATAGACCACCTCAAATGGTGTCACCTTCGAAGAGAAATGGAATGAGGTGTTGTACCACTATTCAACCAACGGTAACCATTTGCTCCACTCCTTGGGTTTATCTCTGGTCATGCACCTCAAATATTGCTTCAAACCTTTGTTAACAATTTCTATTTGACCATCGGTTTGGGGGTGATATGTAGTACTCATCAAAACTTGAGTTCCTTTGAGGGTGAAAAGATGCTTCCAGAATTATTTTTGAAGTGTCTTCCTACCGGATATTGTCTCCATTTTTGGACAGCTATAACATCTGCCAGTAACTCCTTCTCATGCACTAAAAGACCTAAATTTTTAGGTGCCAAATCCATGCTTATGTATGCTAGGGGTGGGCATATACCGGTTCGGTTTGATTTTCATTAAAACCTTTAAAAAATCGATAAAACTCGGTTTTCAAAAAAACGAACCAATCCAATAAAATTTACGATTGTCAATCGATCAAAAACCAACAAACTTTGACCGGTTCGGTTTTTTCGGTTTGGGCCTATTGGGCCAAAATTCTGGACTTTAATTATTATGTTCTTTGCTCATTTTTTTAAACCAATTGGGCTAGATTTGTCAACATTACAACAAACACACATTTGCACCAAGGTAATAGATTGAACAGATTACAAATCTATTTATCAAGAACAAAATAATTATCAAAACACATTTTCAAAAATAATAATAATTATAAAAACACAAAGTAATTATCATGAAGCAAAATGATGAAAACAAAAACTTAATACAAATCTGAAAAAATCTTCCAGGAGCTCTATCAAACAAAAAGAAAAAAAAATAAAAGGGATCTGGATCTTAAAAAAAATTAATATAGAAAAATCTTCCAGAGTTCCATAAACAAAAAATATTCAAAAAAGAAAAAAAAACATAGAAGAGATCTAGAAATTTCTTTCAATAGAGCTTCTGATGAAGCCTCCATCAAATGGATAACTACATCCGACATGAAAACCATCCATCTCAGCAACATTGTCGCTCTTCTCAAGGGTTGAAATACATCGTGGAAGCACCATCATCTCTCTCAAGGGCCACAAATATGAAATACATCATGGAAGCACCAGATCTATAAAGAAATAGAGAGATGAGAGAGCTATACAGAACCACAACAAGAAAATATTTAGATATGACAATTTTTGACAAACCTGAACAAAAACGACAAAGTAGAGAAATGGTGGTGCACTAGGACGTCGGACGAGAGGGACAAATGTTGAAGTTGAGAGACCTAGAGTTGAGAGATTCAGGGTTAGGGATTTTAGATGAGAGTGAGGTAAGAGGCAGAGAGCAGAGAGGATCGTGTAAAAAAAATAGGGGATTTTGATTTTATACACCAGTTCTCGGTTCGGTTTTCGGTTCGACCCATTGAACTGGAAAATGAACCAGATCATCCGGTTTTTTTAAAATTAAACCGAACTGAATCGGTGATTAAAGAAAAATCAAAAAAACCGATTGGATCGGTTCAGTTCATTGGATTTTTGCCCACCCCTAATGTATGCTATGGGTTTGCCCTCTTGTAAAAGCACATCACCAACCTCAACTCCAGAAGCATCACACTCAATCACAATTTTTTTTGGAAATTAGGCAACGCCAACATTGGTGCATTACACATAATTTGCTTGAACTGCCTGATGGGTGTAAATCGTGTTATAATAAAAACAATACTCGCAAGTGCACGAATCGTGAAGATAAGTACAGTGGCAAGTAAGGATCGTTCCCACGAGGAAAAGTGATTTATTCGGTTAAATCTAATTCTAATTAAAGTTAAACTGAAAGTAACCAAAAGATTGATGATGATTGATTTAAGACTAAAACTAAATTAAATTAAAACTAAAAAAGCAATTGAAAAGATTGGGTTGTGGCCAAGGGTGAGAAAATACTAGGTCATCAATGATCCCCAATTATAAACACTCAATGCAAGGATTAATTTGTAAAAAGATTCAATCAATTCAAGGGTTCATTCTTTATCTTAAATATGGCTATCACCGTATGATCGCGGGATGAGTCAAGTATTCCCAACCACTATTCACCCTTGGTCTATGGTGTGAACAATGATCGGAAACCCGTTAAGCGTAAGAAATAAGAACCAAATTCTATATTTTGCTTGGTCTATGCTAAAGATAAAATTCATTTGTTCAAAAGAGCATTAATCAAGGTTATGTTTGGTCTATACTCTAACCCTAATTCTCAGATAGTCTTAACCCTAAAATAATACCAAATAATTATCCACCCTTGGTCTATGGTGTGAATAAATATTAAAACTAATGAGAGTTAAGCAATTAAGAATAATGAACAAATCAAGAATTGAGTTGATGAAATAATATTATTAATCCAAACATGAGCATTCACAAAAGGTTCACATTGATTCCCTAGTTATGTATTAAGTTATACATTATGAAAATAGAAGGAAAAGAGAAAGAAAATATAAAACCCATTGAGGCCTCAAACTGATTCTTCAAATCTTCAATGATAAATTCTTCTTCGTCTTCGAATCTTCGAATGCGTAACGATGAATGAAAGAATTGTTATGTGAGGTATAGTGATGGAGTGGTGGGGGACGGCTTAAAATCTCCCTTAATTGTAAAGAATATGGAGTATTTATAAGTGATTTTTCCTTGTGAACCTCCAATCCTTCTTAGGTTTAGGAAATCCATCAAGTCGGAAAGTTGAATGAGACAAGGAATGATAATTCTTTCCTAAATTGAATTTCCACTTTTCATACTTGACTCAAAATTTGAGTTTTGGAAGTTTCCCAAACATGTTTTGGTCTTCTAAAATCATAAAATTTGATTTGGGAAGTTTTGGAGCAATTCTGGACCAATTCGGAGTGGTTTTCCCCCAAAAATCCATCAAACCGTGGCCTGGGTAGCTCCGGAGGTCCCCGCGGTCCAGACCGCTGAATTTCTCTGCCAAGTACTGCTCTGTAGACCGCTGGCTAGATATTGTGCCTGGACGGCGGTCTAGGCCGCGGTTGACTATCCAGCACTGACCTTTGGTTACTAAATTGCGCATAACTTCTTCTAGGAATATCGGAATTGAGATCCGTAAAGTGCGTCGGAAACTAGACTTCCGGGGCTTTCAATCCATAGGTAGTAGGACACACAATTCGATCTGATATGAGAGATATAGGCCACGCAATATGACTGTTCTGCACTGGTCCGAAAATTGATTTTTTGCTCTTTTTCTCCAAAATAACATCCAACACCTCTTGAATGGAATGTGACCTACACATGCTCAACAAACACATAAAATACCTAATTTTACCTAAGAACAAAGCACAAATAAAAGGAAATGGGGACCTAAAACATGTATAGAAATAGACCGATCAAATACCCCAAAACCTATCTTTTGCTAGTCCTCGAGCAAAACTAGAATAAAAACAAAAACTAAAAACAAACAAAAATCTAAAAATTAAATAAAAATAAACCAAGCCACTTTCGTAGGGAACACGATAGCATTGAACGTATGCTACAAGCCTTTAAACCTCTAGGTGTCCCTAGTAGGAGAAGTTTTGTCTCCTGATGGTTTACATCTATGCTACCCACAAACATATTTCTATGAAAAACAAAATTATCAAGATGCAAACTCAAATGTACCTTTCAAAGCCAATACATGCTAGAGCCATTGAATAAAGACTAAAATTATGCCACAAATTTGAATGCACTACTTAGTTTTAATGAAAAGCCCATACTCAGGATACTCTAGCTTCAAAAACACATTCGTTAAATGCCATAGATATAATTCGTCTCGACTCTAATTCTCACAGGATATCACTCTTAATTTCTCACAAAACCTAGGCAGATACACTCATCAAGCATATGCGAATGGAGTTTATGCACAAGAAATTTCAAGATATAATCGCATATGAATATAATAAAAAAAAACTTTTGATTTTATGCAAAAGATCTCATGAACGGAATCAGATATTAAGAACAAGAGAGAGCATATGTTTACCTTTACTCTCGAGCTAGCATTCCCAAAAGATCAATTTGGTCTTTTCTTTGGTTGTAACGGGGTCATTGGGTGAAGGTTAAGAAAGAACGGGATAAGGATAGCAAACAAACCTAGGATCATATCGAGAAATTCTTCGGTCATCTTCATACTCAGGCGAATTTCTTCAAATTCTTCATTCCACTTGCATCCAGGCTTCTTGAACAATTTTTGTTCATTCTCCTTCTTGAGTTGATTTTGATTTCTCATCACTTTCATAATAAAGCTACTTCCGTTTCACTTACATTTGTTTTGATTCATCATCTCATTTAATTATCTTTCTTTTTTTTCAACTTTTTTTTTATTCACTTTTTTTTATATAATATGAGAATTTGTACATCAATTACATAATTCTTCCAGCACTTTCTTTGCATTTGATCTTCTAGCTTTATCTTGGTACATGCACATCACAAATCACCCATTTCGAACTCTCTTCAATTATCTTCATCACCTCAATATGATCCCAAGCTATAAGGTATGGCTAATATATGGCTCATTGGGGTTAAGTTAATGTGGGTGATGAAAGAAAGAAAAAGGCTTATAGTGTTTGGCTTCAAAATTGGCTATGGAACACACACATAAAGGTAGGAAATATTTAAGGACTTTTAAGTGAGTTAAAGCACACATTGCCTATATCACTTCTAATGGTTCAAATAAAACAAGAGCAAAGTCCACATGTGATATCTTTTTATGATGAATGTTCTTTAATATCCAATGCATAACCTATTGAGATCAATTTCTGATGCTAAGAACCTAATGAGTGTTTAGGAGTAGAAACAAAAGAATTCTCTCTATAATGATAATTATGTATGCTTTTTGGCTTAGTGAACTCACAAGAGTATTCTCCACTATTAATCATGGTTATCCAACTAAGCATCCTATCCACCATCATATCGAGAGCATGCCACAAATTTTGAAAAATACAATGCACTACTCTAAGTGGCAAGATGTTAGTTTAAACTCAGTGAATAAAGCATATATTACGACTCTTAAAGCACACAAAAGAAGCATCAAAAAATAGAGGACAAACAATTCAAAACTGGTGACTTTCTAAAATGACCTACATCTGTTCTTTACCACATATCTATCAAATGACTCAATAAAAGTTAACCAAGTTTAAAAAAAATAAACTAGACATATAAATGCACACTTTTCATTTAGAAAATATTTCAAAATTCGAATCGGAAAAATGAGAAAACAGACGTTGAAAATAGTTCACGTGCAGATTTGCAAAAACAGGGCATCGTCCATGACCTTTGGTCGAATAAACAGTCATAACTTTTAAACCAGTGCCCAGAATTTTAGTTTCTTTATACCGTTAGATTTGTATCGAAAATATAAAGAATTCAGTATCGATAAAAAAAAATATTTCTTCACCAATGAATACAGTTTTAACAAAACGTTTGCCTCAAAAAAATTCAAAACATGGCACTTTTTTCGTAGATTGCAACAAATGGCTCAAAAAATAAAATAAACACAAATTCACACCCCCAAACCTAATCTAAACATTGTCCTCAATGTATAAAAAATTTTAAAAATGAAACAAAAAGGGAAGTGGAGCGAGAAGAGGAACGGGCCACGGTCTGGGCAGCGATGATGCCTAAAATTACTTACCTAAATCTTCAAAACGCACCGTTTAACTCAAGCTACCGCGGTCTGGACCGCGGTTCATGCATTGCCTCTCAAGCGGTCTGGGTCGGGTGTTTCACAGAGGATCATCATTTTGCATGTCGTGGTATAGACATCAAGTCTATGGAGCGATCTTGACAGCGGTGCTTGAACGAAATTGTTTACAAAGCTTCCTCTGCACAGTTAAATATGCACAAATTAGAAGCACCTGTTCTTTGTCATTCAAAACCACAAGATACCCCCAAACCTAAATTAAACAATGTCCTTGAATTAAGCATAAGATTAAAAATTTGACAATATATAATTATAGCTATAAAGGTTCTTATAATACACTAATTATGACTCGAAAATAAAGAAAAATCAAAATCAAAATAAATAAAAAAAGAATTGTATCTGGGTGGGTTGCCTCCCACCAAGCATTTTATTTAACGTCTAGGCGAGATGTATGAGAGTGCTACGGCTCTAACGGTGATGCAACAATCTCATATTCATCACCTATTTTCTTCAACTTGAAAGTTCCACCACTCTTAACATTCTTTAGCTCAGCCTTTTTGATCCATACTTTCTTCACATTCGTTGGATTCATTCTCCCTTGTTTATATTGTCTTATATACTCGTAGCATCTTGGTCGAATGAGACCTTTCCTGTTACAAAAGTGACAAACATGAATAAAATTATGAAAGTTACCTCTCTGGTGGCTATTGTTCAATGATCGATCTTGATTCCTTCCGTTTCTCCTCTTTTTGGAATTCGATCTTCCTTTTTGGTGATGGAATTACTTGACTCATCTTTATTCACCTTATTGATCTTGACTTCCTCCAATTGCTTATTCTCATCCATGACCATTGAGTTGATCTCTTGCTCCGCCCTTTTAAGGTTTGCAATGTCTTCAAGTTCCTTAATCTTCATAATCTCTAAGGCTTTATCTCTTTGTTCAATCTCAGCCTTCATTAGCTTCATCCGGTGATCAAACTCCTCTATGAGCTTTTCAACCTCTTGAAAAAGTACTGCATACCTTTGTAATGAAGACTCTTTTTCTTCCAGTAATTTAGTGATCTTTGTTGTCAATTCAGAGTTAAGAGCGACAATCATTTGTTTGTCTTCTTTTAACTGTTCAATCATGTTCTCATATCTTGCACAATGTGAAATTTTGCTCCTTTTGCCATTTCGAGACTTTTTTAAGGCCGAATTTGATTCTGGACAAACTCCTGGATCTACTAATTCCACATTGAAACAATCAACAACACCTACCGGATGTTTCAAATGTTCAAAAATGACAATATTGATTGTCTCATCAAACACCGTCATGGAAACCTTCCCATTATGCACATCTATGATAGCCTTTTCGGTTGACATAAATGGTCTACTGAGCAAGATAGGGAAGTCAATTGTATTGGTGCCTTCTTCTTCCAAATCTAGTATGATAAAATCTACAGGCATAATAAGCTTGCCAACTTGGACTAGAACATCTTCCACAATTCCACGAGGATACCTAATAGATCGGTCGGCAAGTGAAAGCTCCATGTTTATTGGTTTTAGATTACTCAGCCCCATCTCTTTATATACAGTATACGACATCAAATTAATGCTCGCCCCTAGATCCAGTGTGGCTCTCTCCTTCCTTGTTTCTCCCACTGTGATGGTGATGTTGAAACTTCTAGGATCCTTGAGTTTCGGGGGCAACTTCTTTTGGAGTATTGCACTTGCTCCATCTGGAATTGGTACTGTCTCGTGTGAATCAGTTTTCCTACTTCTTGAATTGAGTTCCTTGAAATACTTTACGTAGGCTGGCATCTTATGAATCTCTTCCTTGGTTTGCAGACTAACATTGTCATTTGACAGGATATTATAGATCTCTTTGAATGATTGGTTGAGCTTGTTCTTTTGAACTCTGGATGGAAAAGGAATAGGTGATTTGTGAATTTTCGATGTATCCTTGGGCTTTTCTACCTTAAACTCTTCCTTTTCCCCTAGTTCACTATTCTTCTCCGAGAAACCTGAAACATTAATAGCATCATTAAATAGTTCAGCAGGTTTATTATTATTAAAATCTTTACCTTTCCTCTGAGATGTGATGGCCTTTGCTTGCTCAGTATGGCTTGGAAATCTTCCTGGTTCATTCCTTTTATTAGCTCCAGCTAGTTGCCCAATTTGTGTTTCTATCTTTCTTAATGAAACATCAAAATTATGCATTCTCATATCAGAGTCTTGGAATATTTTATCCATATTTTATATAAATTGCTTCATTGTATCTTCTAATGATAGATTTGTGGGTTGAGATACAGGAATCTGTTGGGTACCGGCATTATACTATCTCTGGCCATAACTGTTGTTATTTCCCCACTGGTTCTCGGTTCCTTGATTATCTCTCCAAGAGAAGTTTGGATGATTTCTCCACCCTGGATTGTATGTGTTTGAAAAAGGATCATTCTGAGGTCGAGAGTTGAAATTGTTCATAGCTTGTACTTCTTCCTCATTATTAGGTCCAGGACCTCTTGCTTGATACACTTCCGCACTATACCCTAGTTGCTCATATCCCTTGCGTTGTTCTTCTCTCATTTGTCTCACCTGATTGACAAGTACTTCCATAGTTTTCTGCATTTGTGACATTTGCATTGAGTTCCCGGCACTCGTATCTATTTCATAAACTCCCTTCCTTCTCCTAGAGTTCTTATTGCGGGAATTTCTAGCAATTTTTTCGTAGATAATTTGTAATTCTTCTGGAGTCTTGTCAGTCATGGATCCTCGGCATGCATTATTCACTGAGACAGTTGAGACGTCATTCAGTCCATCATAAAACCACTGCCAGAGTTGGTGCATTTGATATCCATGCTGAGGACAATAAAATAGGAGCATCTTGTAACGTTCCCATGCATCATAGAATGACTCTTGGTCCCCTTGAAAGAAATTTATAATCTTTGACCTGATCTCACTGGTTTTCTGAGGAGAATAAAATTGATCAGTAAGTCTATCTACTACCTCTTCCCATGTTGTCAGTGAAGCTAGAGGCAAAGTCAAAAGCCATGTCTTCGCCTTTTCCTTGAGAGCATGTGGAATACACCTCATACGCAGCTGGTTTTCTGTTACCCTCGTGGGGGACGGCTTAAAATCTCCCTTAATTGTAAAGAATATGGAGTATTTATAAGTGATTTTTCCTTGTGAACCCCCAATTCTTCTTAGGTTTAGGAAATCCATCAAGTGAGAAAGTTGAATGAGACAAGGAATGATAATTCTTTCCTAAATTGAATTTCCTCTTTTGATATTTAACTCAAAATTTGAGTTTCGGAAGTTTCCCAAACATGTTTTGGTCTTCTAAAATCATAAAATTTGATTTTGGAAGTTTTGGAGCAATTCTGGACCAATTCGGAGTGGTTTTCAACCAAAAATCCATCAAACCACGACCTGGGTAGCTCCGGAGGTCACTGCGGTCCAAACCGCTGAATTTCTCTGCCAAGTACCGCTTCGTAGACCGCTGGCTAGGTCTTGTGCCTGTTCATGTCTTTTTTTGCTCTTTGTTTTTGGTTCTTGTTGGGTGTTTCACTGATTTTTATGGGAGCTTTGGTGGGTTTGAGAGTTTGTTGTGGTTTGTCTAGAGGATTCAATTCGAGTGGGGAAATCATGGAGTGGGAAAATCAATTCGAGTGGGGAAAATCATTGAATAGGTCAATTGATTTGTGTGGTATTTCTTTTGTTGCTCTGTTTTACTTCAACTATTCTGTTTTACTTCATTTTTTTTGCCATCTAAAATTGTGTAGTATATGTATTTTGGTGATGATTTTGAATTGGTCTAGTAGTTTTAATCAAGGTATGATTTTGCTTTTGTTTTTGATTTTTTTTTCTGTACACTTTTGTTTAAATGTGATGTTGTATCAGTCTGAGCTTTTGGGTACTTGTTTTTCTATTGAAAGTTCAAGTCTTTGCATTTAGTTTTGCTGTGAATTTCATTAGAAATTGTTTTGAGTGTTTGATTTTGTAATGATTCCAAATGTGTGTGCTTTGAAGGTAAAATGTGAAAATAAAGGGATTTTGACAAGTACCCAGATGTGTTAAGAGTGTTAGACTACATAAATGTTTGGTTTTGTTAACTATGATTTTGAGTTATTTGGTGCTGGACATTGATTGAATCTACAAGTTCATGATTATATCTAGAGTTGCTTCTGTAAGTATCTGATATAATGACTATATGCAATGTTAAGGAATTGGAATCGTGTGGTGACTTGGGTTTTACGTGGGAGCTAATGGAGACTTGTATAAGTCTCATGAAATGGAAAGTTGGTTTCAGTTATATTCGCTTTTGAATTGCATGTGGGGCTTTGTGTGCATATGATTCCTTGTATTAGTTTGATTATGGTTATGCTTGTATGTTTGAGCTGGTTTATGTTGATGATCCGATCATGAAAAGTTTTGTGATATATTTGACAATTGGGTTCTTTTCCATTCACTACGAAACTTGGTAGTTGCTTCATTTGTTGTGTCAATGTTGTATATTCCTTCAAGTGAATCTCCTAGCAAAATTGTTTACTCAAACATTGCATTGGATGAATTAGATTAAGGGAAAGTTTCAATGAATAAAATGTGAACACTTAATAGTTCAAAACTCGGTGTTCACATTTCATTTGGATGGGTGTTTGACGATTTGGATTGGTTTATGATTGGATTTTGATGGTAATTTGGCATTTGTGGATTTGGAAAGAATTTTCTTTGGATTTCATAATTGGGGATTTGGATTGGTTTATGGTTTGATTTGGAAAGAATAAGTTGGAAATAAATTTTTTTTGAGTTCTTAATTGGAATTTATGTGTAACTGTATTTTTCGATTAATCCCCGATTAATCACGGACTAATCGGCTTACGCACTAGGCACTGGGTCTCCGCCCGACTAGCGCCTAGCACTTACTAGAACATTGCATATGGCCAAGTTAACTACTTTAGTTAATTGATTCATATGGAATTTTAATTATGATGTTCACTCTATATCTATCATCATGACATTAATACTTGAAGATTCTTAAATCTTTAGGTCAGGTCCGAGTCATCTCTTTGCTGCAATCTTGGAATGAGGTAGAAATTTTTGATAATACTTGAAGATTCTTGAATCTTTTGATTTGGAGTTTGGATTACTTATTTTTGTAGACTAGTTATAATTTTAAATTGGTTATATTTTATTTTTAATTTTAATTGAAGTTTGGGTTATTTATTTTTGGATGTATTATTATATAATGTACTACTGTTATTAACTTTTATTTTGTAGATTGTAGTTTGGAATGTATTAATATGCTTTTTTATATTTTGGAATGTTTTTGTTAGTTGCTTAGGTAGGTTTGATTTGGGGTGTTTTTTGGCTTCGGACTATTCAAATGACAAAAATTAGTATCCAAAAACCCATTAAATTTAAAAACACTCATTCAGCCCATCATACACATTATGCCCAAAACCGAAATGAACTGAATCGAATCGAACCGGTTAAAATCTGTTCGGTTAAGTTTGGTTACCATATCTTATTCAGTTTAAACCGGTTTAATTTTTGGTGAACCGAAATATTTTCAGTTCAGTTCGGTTTTACCCAAAACCGAACCGTGCTCACCCCTAATTTTTGTCATGCTAAATGCACATTTGGACTTTTTGATATATATTTGATGCCGAGACAGCACATTAAACACCATTTGCAAGTGTTTTAAATGTTCCCTCCAACTACAACTATAGATCAAACTATCATAAGAAAATACCAAAACAAACTTTCCCAAAAATGACTTATGGAATTCATCAATCCCTGAAAAGTGGATGGATCATTAGTTAACCCAAAGGGTATGACTAGAAACTCGTAATATCGTAATACCCTTCATGTGTCTTAAAGGTAGTTTTGTGGATATCTGAGGGGTGGACTCTGATTTGGTGAAAACTTGATCGAAGGTCTAATTTAGAAAAAAATTGCTCCATGCAATTCGTCTAATAATTCATCAATAACTGGGATAGGGAACTTATTTTTTTATGGTAATCTTATTAAGAGATCTATAGTCAATACACATCCTCTGCGAACCATCCATCTTTTTGACCAATAATACCGGAGAAGAATAAAGATTCACACTTCTCTGAATAGTTCCAGCTTCGAGCATCTCTTGCACCAGCTTTTCGATTTCACTTTTTTGCACATGATAATACCTGCAAGGCCGAGAATTGGGTAAGAGAAGATCCCGATTCAAGAGGTATTTTGTGGCCATATTCCCTTTGTGGAGGTAGCTATTTGGTTCAGCAAAAACATATGAGTGTTACTACAATAGTTGAATTAGTTCTTCCGGCTCTTTCTTTTCTTCTTCTACCTTTCCTTCTTGACGCAGTGAAAACGTAACTAGAATTAAACCGACGTCTAAATTCTTTTGAAAAACTAGAATCCACCAGAATAAAGTTAAAACTTTAAAAATTTTATTGAATAATAAGTTATTTGAGCCTTTTGGCTTACAAGGCTATTTAAAGTGAAAGACCCTAACCCGAATCCTTGTTGGACAAGAAACGGGATTACATATCAAAAGCTGCTATAAATAGTGAAACTGCCAAAAATAGCGAAATCACACAAGTTACGGAAACAAAATATACTAACGACCATAAACAAGCAGGAATTAACGGTAGACGATTCTGGCTTGTCAAAGTCAACTTATAACAAAAATGGAAATTTTCCAAAAAGAAAAGAATTGCGATTTCGGGGCCTAAATGATGGAATTTGGCCGAAAATGGACGTGCCACAACACCAAAGGTATTAAGTTCTGAAGATTTCGCTGATTCCCTTCAATTAAGGTCATTTAATCTAAGATTTAGGATGATCCCACCAAACCATGTAGGACTCAGCCACTTATTCTACATCACTTCTTCTTCTATTCGTATCAAAAAATGTGGGCAACAGATGGCTGAGACGAGTGTTTCAAATCTTTTTGAATATGGCTTGAAGAAACCATCTTAATTGAGGCTGTAGTAGAGCCTCTCAACACAAACTTCCTTCCATTAATGGTAATTCCATTCATAGATTTTTTAAATCTCATAATCTAGGCCCCAATTTTGCCAGCCAGTGAATTCCCAAGACCATATCACATCCTCCTAACAAGAGCCACCAATCAAACTTCTTCCTTTGCATATTCCACTTAAGTTGTCTGCAAATGGCATTACTCGTGAGTTTGATTCCATCTGAACTGCTACCTTCATATGACTAACATTTTGTATCCAGCTTCCAGCTATTTTCGCAACGTTAGGATCAAGAAAGTTATGGGTACTCCCCGAGTCAATGAGTATAGTGATGGCTTTTTTCTTGATATTCCCACGGACCCTCATGGTTTGATGATAAGCAGATCCCGATATTGCAAGACTAGAATCATCATAATTTCCTTCATCAATAATCTTTTCAGACTCATCTAGAACCTCCTCTTCACTTTTTTCTACTTATAATAGATAAATTTGCCTCTGTATACATTTGTGGCCAGACTCATACTTCTCATCGCAATAAAAACTTAGTTTTTTGTCTCACCTCTCTTGTTTTTCCGCTGCAGAAATTCGCTTGACAGGTGGTATACTACCATTGACAGATTGTTTGGCCGCTGTTGAATTGACTGTGCTCATGCCAATTCTATTAGACCCCCTGTCCTTTTTAATAATGGCCTCCTTCATGCCTTCATGTAATAGAGTTAGCCTAAAAGCCTGAGTTAAAGTACTTGGCTTTAACATCTTGACCTGGTTTTTTATTGTATCAATTTAGCCACTGATAAAGCATTTAACCAAAAATTCCGCTGGCAGTCCATTCATTCTAGCCATCAATACTTTAAACTTCTCATGATAAACCTTCACAATAGAGACTTGCTTCAACTTGGATAATTCCCCCATTGGACTATCACAGACGTTGGGACCGAATCGAGATACCACATCTGTAAAGAAGTTTGTCTAGTTGATACTTCCATTAGCTACCTCATAACCTTGGATCCAATCAAAGGCTCAACCCTACAAATGAATAACAAATATTCCGATCTTATCCTATTCTCCAATCTCATTAATGGTAAAAAACAGATTGCACTTGTATATCCAACCGTTGGGATTTTCTCCTTCAAACTTGGGAAATTCACTTTAGAGAACTGAGTTTCAACCGAGATCCTACCACTCAAGGAATTATTCAATTCCCGTCCACTAGAGTCGTTGGTACTGTTGCTGGAATCTCCGCTTCTCGTCGACAATTGGTCAAGTTTCAAGCTTACGGCTGCCACCATCTTTGATAAATCTGACAAAGAAGCTGCTTGTTTTTCTGTTCTCTCTCAATTGCTTTATAAATTCTTCTAGTCATTTTTTTCTCTTGTGCTCTAGTCCCGTCCGCCATAGCTGTTGCCAGAATCGTGCTCTGATACCAAATCCAATGGCCCAGAAGAAGAAACAAGGAAATGGAGTTTTTTTTTTCTGATATTATTGATATGAATTATCTGATACAAAACCAAACAGCCACAAAAGTACATATAGGCTAGAAGGACATTGAACCCAATCCCACTAATTAAAGAAAAATATTGAACTTAATTCTAAGGAACCCAAAGAGACCCGAACAACAATAATCTAGATATAGGAAATCTAATTAATAAATAACTATTAAATAGTTATTGTAACACTCTCATCTAATTCTTCTCTGTGTGTAGATGAAAAAAAAAAGTAAATGAAACGAACGGCGCCGTCGATTTGGTGGGCGGTGGTTGGTTTTTTTCTTTTTCTTTTTTAGGTATTTGTGTTCGGAGATGGAGATCGAACCAAATGGTTTGGTTTTATGATTGGTTGTTAGAGTGAGATGGAGGTGGAAAACGGAAAAAAGTGGCGTGGTTGGATTTGGCAGGTTTCGAGATCCACAGACGGATCTGGTGGAAATCAATGAATCTCCAACAAATCCATAAGCTTTTTCTGTTTATTTGTTGTTGGCTTGGGATGGTGATTGCTTGATTGAGATGGCGATTGGGTGGTAGGGATGGTGATCAGGGTATGTGGTTGGCGGTCTTGGAGAAGATCCAATAGTTTATTTTTTTTTTATTTGGTCAACACCAAATACAAAGTTTTAAATTATAAATTTTTTTATAGGTTTAGTTGTTGCTGGATTTGAGTTTGGATTTGAAGATCTGGTTTTGGTGTACATGATGTCCATTAATGGTGGTGGAGATCCAATCCATCTTCTTCTTCTTTTTTATCTTTTTTCTTTTAAAAATTATCTTTTATTCTCCACCACCGACGGTGGAGATCCATTTAAGGATTTTGTTCTTTTTTTTTTGTTTTTTTTTTAATTTCCACCATTTTTTTTTTCCATTTTTTTTTTGTTTTTCTCCTTTTTCCTTTTAGTTTAGGGTTAACAACACCGTTGCCCCTTGAACTATTCACGTGTTTGTGATTTACCCTATAAACTTTTTTTAGCAAGTAAATCCCCTGAACTCTCTATACTTAGCCAAAACAAGAATGTGGATGCCCTATCAAACAGGTGTTCAGGGGACAATAAACAAACCTGTTTTGCCAATTACAGAAAGTTTAGGGGGTTTACTTGCTAAAAAAAAAAAGTTTATGACGCAAATGGCAAACTCAGGAATAGCTCAGGGGGTAATGGTGCTGATTTTATTTTATTTCTAGCAGAAAATAAATGGTCAAGGTTAAATAGTCATTCACCTTTTTTTTTTGTAATGGTTGACTATTAAAAATCTGATTAGAAGGATTAAATTGATGTGTTTTTGAAAACATAGGGACCAAACCAATAAAAAAATAGAAAGACAGTTAAAAAAGTAATTAAGTGTGAAAGCATAGGAACCAAAATTATAACATCCTCTTTTTCATATGAACCAAATATTAATTTAGGTTTTTTTTTTAAATTCACTACCTAAACTAAAATCAACTTATTTGGCATATATGAGTTGTACCTTAATTATTTGCATCAAAGTAATCGACTTCTTTCTCTTTAGAGACTATTTTCGATATTCACTTATTGCATGTTAGATTGTATTACTAATCCTTGAAAGAGCGATGTTGTTAATAATCCATAAAATATTTGTTTACACTCTATTTAAATATATATATATTTTTTAATGAAAACTTTAACCTGAATTAAAATTAGAAAAAATTGTACAAACACCCATGAGTTTGATCAATATTGCATTCAACTATAACTTTTACCAAAATTGTACATATTTCCCCTGTTTTTTATTGACTAAGTGTTAATTGACAGTTTGACTAATCATAAAATTTAAAATGTTTAAATTACCCTTGAATTAATTATTTTTTTATAATATTAATTATTTTTTAGATTTTATTATAATAAAATTAATTAACTATTAATTTTTTTAGTTAATTGACAGCTTTTATTTTTGATCATTTTAAAAATTAATAGACTTGTACGTACTTTATTTCAATTTTCCATTAATCTGTCTCTAGTCTTTACAGTCCCCCATCGAAAATATTTTTATTTTTATTTAAAAAAGTGTTTTTTAAATAAAAAAATTGTTAGTTAATTAATTTTATTATAATAAAATGTCAAAAATAATAATTATTACAAAAAAAATAATTAATTTAGAGGTAATTTACATATTTAAATTTTATAGTTAATCAAAATGTCAAATAATACTTAATCAACGAAAAGTAAGGGAAGTATGTGCAATTTTAACAAAAGTTGCAACCGAGTGCAATATTAATTAAACTCATGGGTTTTTTTATGCAAATTTCCCTTATTTTATTATAATAATTATTATTTTTGAGAATTTATTTTAATTCAATTAATTAACTAACAGCTTTTTAGTTAATTGACAACTATTGTTTTTGATCATTTTAAAAATTAAAAGACTTGTACATACTTCATTTCAATTTTCCATTAATCTGTCTCTAGTCTCTACAGCCTGACATGAAAAATATTTTTATTTTACTTTTAAAAAATAGTATTTATTGTTATGTCAAATTTAGTACAACTTTTGGTATTGTATTGGAGCATGTCTTTTTCATTTGTACCAAATTATAGCATTAGTACATTCAAATAGCATTACATTAAAGATGCTCTAAGGAAACACATTTATAGAAAAAAAAAATCATGACGTTATGTACATTATTATAATTCAAAATTCTTGTTCAAGCTTGATCTCAACATTCAAGCTTCCCTTTTTTAAAAATAATAATAATAAAAAAAAAAAAAAGAGTAATGTTAGGTGTTCAATTTTTTTTTTCAAATTCTTTGCTAAAATATATGCATCATGTGAGGTGTCAACATCATATCATTCACCACATAATCTTTTGATTTATAAGATGTTAACACCTCACGTGCTACATTTGAAAAAAAAATTAAAAAAAAATTGAAAAGCCTAATATTACTCGTAATAAAATGCCTATATATCACCTCAAACATCCTTTGCCCTAAACTAATATGTAAAAATTTAAAGAAAAAACAGGGACAGCGTCCATCAATATAATCACCGGACTGAATCAGAGAAATGAATCTAAAATCTACCGATTACTAAGGAAATTACTGTCATTGCACAATATTGAGATCAAGTTGAGTCAAATTTCAAGTAGGGAAACTATTTATTTAAACAAAATTACATGTAAGAATCTTATCATATTACACTAAATTGACTATTTGATGTCATTAATTTTTCCATAACGACCACTAAAATTAGGACTGTCATTTAGGTCAGTCCAATTTTACATTAAAAAAAAATGACTGTCGTGTGCATATTAAAATTATTTGGAAATCAAGTTACATCATACTACAAAATCAACAATTAAGTTATCTATGGTTACAGTAAATAGTACTATTATTCCATTGATAAAATTAATAATAAATACGCACAAGAATGAATCCAATACAATCACAGAATCACTAATTCATTAGTCCCTCAATAATAAAATTATCACTACATAGAAATGCAATTTTCTCCAGTTATATGATCAACTCTCAGTGATTGAAGATAGTAACAAGAGAGAAAAAGAGAGAGAATCCAGTTACCGCACCCAAAACCGGTAGAGAGAATCCAATCCGGTTAACATTGAAGGAGTCGGTGCAGGTGCCATATCATTGCTTGAGCAGACTGTTAGGAAAGTTGACTTTTTGTGTTGATTTAGGAATATTATTACGAGAGATTAGTTTTCTCTTTGTAATAGATTTGTATTCATATTTTGTATAGTAGTAGCCTTGTAGCAGAATGATTCTTGTATAAATCATACTTTATTGATTCAATAATTATCATTCAATTACAATTCAAACTTTATATTGTATCAGAGCCGAAACAAGATTTCTAGTTTATATTTTTCTTCTACTTCTTCTTAAACCGTCGTTTTCTTTTGTTCTTGTTATTTTTCATCATGGATGAAAGCTTGGATGGAAAGAACGTCCCAATCTCGGCGAAGGATCCCAATCTTCAGGTGGAAATAATGTTTTCAACCCATTCTTCATTCACCATTCCAATCATCTAGGTTTGGTGTTGGTTACAAAACCCCTTGTTGGGGATAATTATGCAACTTGGAAGCTAGCCATGACAGTCACTTTGAATGTGAAAAATAAGTTGGGTTTCGTCGATGGATCTATCAACACACTATCTTCGAAAACTAACCCTAATGATTATGCAGCATGGTCATGATGCAACGATATGGTCCATTCATGGATCGTCAACACTCTGGCCGCCAAGATTTCTAACATTGTCATCTATTACTCAACTGTCCGTGAAAGCAGACGTTTCTCTCAAAGCAATGCTCCCTACATCTTCCAGATTCAACGAGAGATTGCTTACCTCACTCAAGATTAACTTTCAGTTTCTGCCTACTACACCAAACTGAAAAGTCTGTGGGATGAGCATATACTGATGGACTATCATGTACATGCGAGCCTTAACAAGACCTCCAGAAGTTGATGCAATTTCTCATGGGACTTAACGAGTCCTACAGCAGCGTTCATGGAGATTCTCTTGATGAATCTGTTGCCAACAGTTCATCAAGCATATTCTTCTATTTGCTAAGAGGAGAAGCAGCGTACCCTTAGAGCTTCCAGGAGTACATCTGATTCCGTAGCCATGACAATCCGAAACAACCAAGCTTATCATCAAGCCAACCAACAATCGATCTTCCACATCATATAACTGATTAGATCGTAAAGGAGGACGTCCACATTGTTCTCACTGCAATAAGGATGGTCATATTATTGATACATGATGGAAACTTCATGGCTAACAACCAAGCCAACGACTCCACAAGACAAACCGATCCAAGCCTCAAATATACACACCTACAGCCAATCAAACCGAAGGTTTAAGCAAGAAAGAGACGCAATATGATGTACCTGGTCTTTCTGACCTCCAACTTCAGTAAATTCTTGCCATCATGAGTAACAAAGGTGGGAATAAATAATCTCCTCAAGTTAATACTGTTACAACTATAGGTTTGTCAAATTTACCTTTTCAGCGTTGGATTATTGATAATGGAGCAACGGATCATATCACCTCTTCTTCTTCTAGACTATTGGTTTATAATAATAGTCATCGGTTTGTGCCGCTAGTTCGCTTACCAAGTGGAGAGACTACTCCTATTGTTGACACAAGAACTTTACCCTTGAATTCTACGTATCATTTACATGATGTGCTTTACGTGTCAACATTCAAAGTTGATTTAATGTCTGTAAGTAGATTGGCAAGGAGTTTAAATTGTTCAGTAACTTTCTTTCCACATTGGTGTATTTTGCAGGACCTTGTTATGAAGAGGACGATTGGTTTGGGGAAACAACGTGACGGGCTCTATTATTTGGTGGCTTTTAAGAGCTGATAAGTCTCATACCTCACCAAACAAACCTTACTGCAACAACGTAACTTCCTCAGATATCTGGCACCAACATCTAGAACATGTCTCTTTATCCAGATTAGGATTCATGGCTAAACACATGTTAAATTTGACTCTTGATTGTAATGATTGTCATGTTTGTCCATTGGCAAAGCAGAGTCGTGTTCCATTTAGTGTTAGTTCTATTTCTAGTGTTAAGTCTTTTGATCTTATTCATTGTGACATTTGGGTCCTAATAAACATCCAACTCTTTCTAGTGCTTATTATTTTCTTACTATTGTAGATGATTATTCCCGTTTCACCTGGATTTTTTTGATGCGACACAAACATGAGACTCGGCATCTATTGAGGCAATTTTTTTTCTTTTGTTCCTACTCAATTTAATTCTAATATTAAAAATATCCGTGTTGATAACGGGGGTGAATTTTTCTCTCTTTAAATTTTTTTCCATGAGCATGGAGTCATTTTTCAACATTCTTGTGTCTACACTCCACAACAAAATGGGGTTGTATAGCGTAAACACCATCATATTCTTAAGACAGCAAGGTGTCACGGGCTTAGAGTTTGCGCAGCACACCCGTGCGGCACTTAGGCAAATTCTATGAGAATGTTGCTAAGTAAGCCTTACAAGACAGATTTGAAAGAAAAGAGTAGAAGAGCTTGAATGGAAAACAAAGATTGTATTGCTATGAAGGAAGCTTTACAATACTTTGGATACTAGAATGCTTGAGTTTCTAGGATGATTTACAAATGAGGGGGGGCTGGCTATTTATAGGTGAGCCACCTCCCTAAGGAATGTTCTAGATCAATCTAGGAGATTAAGTCTCCAGAATGTTCTACACCTAGCTAGAATACTTTACATGTATTTATGCCTTTATAAGTTTCTAGATTATTCTACAACTATCTAGTTAAATACAAGAATGGTGAAGAGAGGGTTGGGTTGCTAGAGACTTCCAGAAGCTTGACCAATGCTGGAATTGTGGAGAAGTCTCTAGAATCTTCCAAGAGCTGGGCATAGTTGTGGCCTTTGTTGGGCTCTTGGGCTTGATAGCTTGCGGCCCGTGACATCCTCCCCCACCTAAGTTCGCAATGTCCTCGTTGCGTGGGCGCTGAGTATGTTGGAGTTGGCCACAAGTTGGTTTATTCCTGCGGAAGGTCTTCGGCTTGGGAAGCCTCCCTTGAGAAACAGAATTTGAGTCTCGCATCCTTAGCTCGACACAAGTGGGCTGGCTAGGTTTCGAAGGTGATCCGGCATCTTAGGTGCCTTCTCTCGGTGCCTTCGATCGCTTCCCATGGCTTGTGCGCTTCTTACTCCTTTGAATGCCTACGATCGGCGGGTTCGGTGGAGAAGTGGGAGAAATTGGTGTCTCCTCGAGCCGTACGGTGGATAGCATCCTGCATGGCTGGGGTATGCATCCCACCGGGATGGTGAGTGCCTTGCCCCCGTTAAGAATGCTAAGTGAGTTCACAGCGGGTAGGGGGAAAGCGTTGGCTTGCTCAAAGAACGCCATGCCTAGCACCACTTGGTAGTCATCTAAGGGAACCACCGAGAAGTCGAGCTTTCCACTCCATGGGCCTAGGTGGACAATGACGTCTTTTGCTTTGCCATCAATTTGCTTGGCCGAAGAGTTGGCAGCTTTAATGATGGCGTATTCACCATTGGTGATGCGAAGACCAAGTCGTTTGGCTTCATCTGTTGAGATAAAGTTGTGCGTTGCCCCGGTGTCTAGCATTGCACGAACTTGTTTGCCTTTGATGGTGGCGTTCACAAACATGAGGCCTTTGGTAAGTGTAGGAGGCGCGGGTTGCCCTTTGAGTGCATAAAGCTGTTGGAGAGAACTCATGCTTGCTTGGGGCTCAATTGCCTTAGTTTCTTCTAGTTGGGTAACCATGGCATTGAGCATCTTTCGTTTTGGGCAGTCACGTACCCAATGTGGCCCATCACAAATGAAGCATGGATTCTTCGGCTTGATCAAAATAGGTTTGCCTCCATTGGCTTTGTCACGCCGGTTATCGCCATTGGGAGTTCTGTTTAGTCCTTCGCTCTTGCGATTGTGGTCTTTAGACTCGTCTCCCCCACCTTCCTCATGGTTGTCGGTCATTTCCTTTGTCTTGGTGAGGTCAGCAAGGGATTCTGCGGCGGCTATGGCTGCATCAATGTCTTGCACGTTCCGTCTTTCTATCTCCACTCTCGCCCATTCCTTGAGACCGTCCATGAAAAGGAATAGTTTGTCTTTATCGGACATATCTTCGATCTCGAGGATTAAGGTAGAGAACTCCTTGATGTAGTCATGGATGGATCCAGACTGCTTGAGGCGACGAAGGCGGCTACGGGCCTCCTTATCAGCGTTGGTTGGCGAGAACTGCCTCTTGAGTTCTCGTTTGAAGTCTTCCCATGTGCGGATGGGGTGGATAGTATCACCGTGCTTGCGTCGCCACCATAGTTGAGCAGAATCCCGAAGGAAGGTGGGAGCATTGGTGATCCGTGTAGCATCATCCCTAACTCCTTTGGCCTCAAAGTACTGTTCTAGGCCGAAGAGGAAGTTTTCCACTTCCATGGCGTTACGATTGCCGTTGAATGTGGATGGCTTAGGGATTTGGATGGCGCCCCATGTACTCGTGCTAGCGAAGGCACCATTGCCATAAGTTGGGTTGTTTTTGAACGAAGTCCATTCGGTGCGAACTTCATCCATCTCGACTCGAATGGCCCGCAACTCTTGCTCGACGAAGGTGCGAGTGTTGCGGATTTCTTCAGTAAATTGGCAGATTTCCTCCCGAATGCCCTTCTGGAACTCTTGTAGCATTGCCTTGGTCGCCTGAGCTATTATGGCGTAATTGGTTTCTAGGCCATCGAGATGGTCGACCACGGTGCTCAAGGTGGTTTGCATTTCGGAGAGGGCTTCATCGTGGACATCCACGCGAGATTCCAAAGCGTCCATGGACGGACCCTTGGACTTGCTACGCTTGGTGCGGGTGCGTTGCTCGCCACGACCACGCGCTTGCTCTTCCACTATAGCAGCAACTTCGCTATCGGAGGCCATGACTCGTGCTAGCTGTGGTTGCTTAACCAGGCTCTGATACCAACTGTCACGGGCTTAGAGTTTGCGCAGCACACCCGTGCGGCACTTAGGCAAATTCTATGAGAATGTTGCTAAGTAAGCCTTATAAGACAGATTTGAAAGAAAAGAGTAGAAGAGCTTGAATGGAAAACAAAGATTGTATTGCTATGAAGGAAGCTTTACAATGCTTTGGATACTAGAATGCTTGAGTTTCTAGGATGATTTACAAATGAGGGGGGGTTGGCTATTTATAGGTGAGCCACCTCCCTAAGGAATGTTCTAGATCAATCTAGGAGATTAAGTCTCCAGAATGTTCTACACCTAGCTAGAATACTTTACATGTATTTATGCCTTTATAAGTTTCTAGATTATTCTACAACTATCTAGTTAAATACAAGAATGGTGTAGAGAGGGTTGGGTTGCTAGAGACTTCCAGAAGCTTGACCAATGCTGGAATTGTGGAGAAGTCTCTAGAATCTTCCAAGAGCTGGGCATAGTTGTGGCCTTTGTTGGGCTCTTGGGCTTGATAGCTTGCGGCCCGTGACAAAGGGCTCTTAAAATTCAAGCCAATCTTTTATGAGAATTAAGAAGCATAACCAAAGAAACCATTGCATATTCCAATTGGGTCAATTAAAAGGAGGCAAGAGGATCAAAGAAGCATTAAATGATGGGCTGATTCCGAGTTGCTAAAGTCCAAATTCAGTCCACATGAAGACCAAATCCGAGCTGAACTTCGTGGACCTCTACAAAGAGCATCTGAAGTTTGATCGTCTATTATAATATTTTTTCGGAAAGCCCAAGACAATCTCTATAGATGCTATGAAGACCCCATCCTTCGAAATAAATCACAACAAGTCCAAATTCGGTCATCTATCTTATTGCACGAAGACTTGAGCTGAGCAGTCAGAATTTCAGTATATTTCCTATTTTTTGGGCGACCTATGGTTGGAGGAGAATCCAATTTCAGCATATTTTCTACTTTAGCATATTCCCTATTTTATTTATTTTCCCCAAATAAAGAGTTGATTTGTTTCCCGAATTCAACTTTCCAAATAAGGAACAAATCAACTAGTTGCTAGTTTTTAGTCTTTAGTTGTTTCCTAAATTTGTTTGCATTTATTTTCCTGATTGTAAGGCATTAATTGCCTAATATTTATTCCCTTTTAGGTCTTAGATATTTTTAGTATAAAAGGGACCAATTGATGTAATTTGAAAAAAAGACTGGAATTGAAATAAAATTGAGAGGATTTTTCTCTTTGGTTCTTCATAGAACTAAGAACTTATCAACGTTCTACCTTGTGGAGTTCAAACCTTAACTTATCACTCATCTTCTTTCTTGTTCTTGAGTGTGGCGTCTACAACTTTCTTGATACCGTTGGTTTTTACCTCCTTATAGATAACGGGCCGCAGTCTTTTTTAATTTGTTTTATTTTTATATAAATCTGAAATTAGAAAACGATCCTTCGTTACCATATATTGGTTCCGGGTCTCACTGTTCTTGGTGAGTTTCATATCAATCTTCCTCCAAAGTTTTACAGGGAATGCGTCCTTTATGCCGTTCATATCATCAACCATCTACCCACTCCGCTCCTCTATTTCAAAACTCCTTTCGAGCTTCTTTTCTCCAAACCTCCTTTGTTTTCTCATCTTCGAGTTTTTGGTTGCCTAGCTTATGCCACTAATACACTTGTCTCCCATAAGTTCGCTCCTCGTGCTACTAAAAGTGTCTTAATTAGTTATCCTATTGGTCAAAAAGCATATAAGTCGTATGATCTCTCCAACCATCGAGTTTTCATTAGTCGAGATGTCATCTTCCACAAAAATATTTTTCCCTACGAGTCTAGTTTTGCTGCCAATCCTGTCCCCTCAAATAGTTCAACCATTCCTACCCCTGATCCTTACCATATTGAACTAGAGATCCCCATGATTAATCAACAACCACCTGTTGAGAGAGTCACCGATCCACCGATAGAGATAGAGAGACTATGGCTCCCACCAATACCATCCAATATGGAAAACCAAGTTGTTGACATACAAGAATCCAATGATTCAACTTTAGTGCCTACACCAACCGATTCCATCCAACCCATCTCACCACCTCCACTCTGTCGCTCTGAACGCACTCTCACACCATCGGTTCTACTTAGAGATTTCGTTTGTAATCAAGTCACGTTGCTCATCTCTGACCAATCGTCTTCTTTGTCGACAGGTTCCATCAAAGGTACACGATATGCTCTCAATAATTATTTGTCATATCATCGATATTCGCCCGTACATCTTTCTTTTTTGGCTCAAGTCAGTCAGGTTGTTGAGCCCCAGACATCTAATGAAGTTGCACCTCACCCGAGTGGCAACCGATAATAAGAGCTGAATTACAGGCTCTCCATGACAATAATACATGGACTCTGACTCCATTGCCACCTGGTAAGAAACCTATTGGATGTCGTTAGGTCTACAAAATCAAGCATCGTTCTGATGGGTCGATTGAGCGCTACAAAGTACGGTTAGTGGCAAAAGGTTTCACACAAATGGAAGGGGTTGATTATCATGAGACTTTTTCTCCCCCTGCTAAAATAGTAACTATTTGGTTATTGTTGGCTGTTATGGCTATCCGCAACTGGCCTTTTCATCAACTCGACGTCAACAATGCTTTTCTTCATAGTGACCTTCAAAAAGAAGTCTTTATGTCTCGTCCTCTTGGCCTCCTGCGATATGGGGAGAACACAGTGTGTCGACTCCACAAATCCTTGTATGGTCTCAAGCAAGCTTTCCATAAATGGTTTAAAAAATTCTCAGATGCTATCCAAACAACTGGCTCTGTCCAATCTAAGGCTGACTACTCATTGTTCACATTACAACAAGGCAATTCTTCCACCGTTCTTTTGATATATGTGGACGACATATTGATTACTGGTAATGATCCTTGAGCTATTTCTACACTTAAAGCATTCCTTTATAATCATTTTCGTATCAAAGATCTTGGAAACTTGAGATTTTTTCGTGGCATTGAGGTTTCACGTTCTCAAAAGGGCATATACATTTATCAGCGTAAATATGCATTGGAGATTATTAAATATGCAGGTTTATTAGGGGAATCACCTGTGGATTTCCTATGGAGAAAAGTCTGAAACTGTCTAACAATGGAAAATTGCTTAAAGATCCTTCTCGTTATGGAAGGCTCATTGGACGGTTAATTTATCTAACAATTACCAAACCAGATATAACTTATCTGGTGCACATTATTAGCAGGTTCATGCATGAACCGCGAATGCCTCACATGGAAGCTGCTCTTCGAATTCTTCACAACCTCAAGAACACACCGGGTTAAGGTATTTTATTCTCTTCACATGATGATCTAACCTTGCGTGCGTATTGTGACTCAGATTGGGCGGGTTGTCCAATCTCTCAAAGATCCACTATAGGCTATTACGTTTTTCTTGGATCTTCACTGATATCTTAGAGGTCAAAAAGATCAGAAATTGTCTCCCTTTCATCAGTAGACGCCGAATATAGAGTCATGGCGGGTGCATGTTGTGAGTTGTCATGGCTAAGATATCTTCTTATAGACCTGGGTATAGTTCATCCAATGGTTGCATTATTATTTTGTGATAATAAAGTAGTGTTACATATTGCAGCCAATCCAGTCTTTCATGAAAGAACTCGACACATAGAAATGGACTGTCATTTTATCAGATTCAAAATTCAATATGGTTGGGTAGCTATAAGACATGTTGGGTCTTCACATCAGCTGGCAGATGTTTTCACAAAAGCCTTGGGAAAAGAAGTTTTAATCCCATGGTTCACAAGTTGGGAGTTCTTGATATTCACTCTTTAACTTGAGGGGGAGTGTTAAGAAAGTTGGGATGTTGGATGTTTGTGTGTGTAAATTCAAACGGGTATTAGCCAGCCCAAAGGAAGGCTAAAACTTGGCTGAATTGCATACACCCATGTGGTAAATATATGACGATTATAAGGTTTTACATGTGAATAATAAATCGATCAACAAATAGATTACTGTTTGACATGAATTATTGTCAATCACTACTAGAAAAAAACTGTTTTACGATGGTTAAAAACCGTTATAAACGTTTCTTTATGACGGTTTAAAACCGTCGAGGAATCCAATGTCAAGAGCGACTTTATAATGGTTTTAATTTATAACGGTTTTTAGTGTTATAATATCTTGAAGCTTTTTGACCGTCATAATTACGTGACCTTTCATATCCATCATTAAAAAACCGTCATTAAATATTGATGTTCAAAAAATTGATGGTTTTAAACCGTCAAGAATTGTTTTAAATATATATATATATATATATATATATATATTATTTAATTGTTTAATTATAACTAAATCTTGTACTAGATATATCTCGTAAAATGGTGTTTTTATCCAAACAAATAAAAATTACACATTATAATAATTAGACTTACAAAACAAAAGAATAAACCCGAAAAGTATTCTCATTCAAAATTAACTCCATTATTATAAATTGTGACATACAAGAGTACAATTGTTCTCTTCAACAATCTTAAATAAAAATACTATAATATGCAAAAATACAATTGCTCTTGAACAATCTAAAACAAAATTAGCACAATGTGAGAATACATATGATCTTGAACTATCTAAATTTCAACCAAACTCTACGAGATAGATAACTTGACATGCTCAAACCACTCCAAATGTACCTCATCAATTTCCTCTCGAGTATAAATTATTTTTCCATTGAACTGTCAACATTTATTGAAGACAAATAGTGGTCAAGGAACTTCATTTTATAGAATAATGCACTTCAAACAAAAAGTAAATTACAAAATTATCTCACATTTTCGGTAAGAATTGTCGAATTTTTAACAATTTCTTTCATGAATCTAAGCACATGATATCCACACTCAACATTACCGGGTTGCTTAGGTACCTATATTAATAAAAAAAATCAATTATTTATAAAACACAATATATTAACTTTAAAATATATATTATAAGCAATATTCTTACTTTGACAACTTTCCATTCAACCTCTTTACTTCTTCTCTTCGCTTCAACTAGGTATTTTTAACCATACTGGATACAATTTAGTTTAGTTAATACATTTATATAAACAGAAAACCAAAATAATATAAATATAAAGAAACGAGAAAAAAAAAGACTTATATAGATATGAAATTATATAAATTTTCCTCCACAACATCATCATCAATTGAATTTAAATAATAAAATGTCAATTTTGACATATCAATGACAACCAAGATCCAATGATATTTGTTTATATATTAACACGTAACATATAGTGTTAGTATTAATAAGTGTGATAAATTTCATAATAACCACAATATAAATAACATTCTTACCCAGGACTATAAGGTATGAAAAGAATATCTCAAGTAACGTACTCTTTGAACTCGTTTTTCAACATTGTTTACAAATCCAGCGATGGAGACATGAATAGGGTTTATGAACCCATATACGTTCGGCACCTTTGAATCCTTCAATTTATTATATAAATGCCTACATATGAAGAACAAACAAGTGTATATGAAAAAAGAAAAAACAAAAGTAAAATTTATAGTACATATTAACAAGAATTTAAAGTTAATTTACCTATTATATAAGTAAATATAAGTTCCTCTCAATTCTTTTAGGTTATTCGTGGCATTTAGATCCTATACACCAATGAAACTATAAAATGTACCACAAAAAATGTCATCCGCAAATGAAATAAAAACATTCTTACGTCTAGATGCTACATATTCATCTACCACTTTTGCACAAGTTTTGAAATACTCAAAATATTTTGAAGGCCAGGTACATTTTTGGGTCTCATGATTTTTAGGCACCTAGCAAAAAATAAAAAAGATAAAATTATCTTAAAATGGAACTAAAATATATTATATTGTTTAGATTCTACAAAAAAAAATGTATCATAGACTCATCCAAAATGAGTTCTTTAGGCCATAATGTTTGATGACCTAATGCATCCCTAAAAAAACAAGGCCTTCAACTTCATTCAGGATAGGCAATGATGCATCATTATCAACAACAACATCAATAGAAATAGTGGTATATGCATTGTGATTCTCTACAGTTATTCCCATAGCAACTACATCTCCCAATGGTCGAACAATCAATTTACACGATTTTCCCTAATAAGTAAAAAAAAATCAAATTATAAATTATCAATTCAATTATACATGATTATAAATAATGCTATTTAAGATACATACCAATGATAATGCACGCCTATCACCAACTGTGTGATTAATGCTTTGAACCATAATTTTAGTACTCTCAACATGTTGTATCTTGTTGGAACTATGACCCTCAAGATTTGTATCAACTGATTGTGTACTCATATCTTGAGATGGTGATTGTGTAAGTGCAGCCAAAGTTTCCTTTAAATATGATAAACGAGATACTTAGGCTTTCCTCTCTTCAATCCATTTTTCTTGAGGGTTTATGGCATTAAAAAAAATTGATGGAGTGATAAATTTCCACATTTTCCTAACTCGACCACTATGTTCTTTAGTACCCGATGCAACTGTGAGAATGTCATTATCAGCGTCAAGTGATAAAGAGCTTTCATTTGATTTTTTTTTTTCAACTCTTCCTAAAATCATTATGTTATTAGAGATGAAAATAAATCAGAAAAAATTAATTAAAGAAAAAGAATGTAAACTTACAATCTTTTTCACAATAGGTACTACATCTTAATGATATTTTTTATTTTTTCCTAAACGAGCCAAACACCAAAGTTCACTTCTGTTGAATCTTACATCAGGACCATGTTGTTTATTCTGTATATAAAGAACAAACAAATTATATTACATTATTAAGCAAAATAAATTTTCATTGAAAACTTAAAGTATATACACTTACTAATTTTTCTTTCATGCCAACATATCCACCTTGACTTAATCGATGATTATATGTATAGGATTTTCTCCTTTCAGATTGTTGTTTTCTTTGTTTCTACAAAACCTAGATATAAATATTGATTATTACTGTGACATTATAAGCACACTGATTAATTATAATAGAGACAAATATTAAAATCATGGAAAGAATATATCTGAAATTTTTCAGATGTACGTTCAACAACAAATATGTCCCAATCACTTTTTGGAATATGTGGTAACTCTAAAGGTGAGTCTTTTAAAACTCCAGGATCATTTAAGTAAGGCATAATATATTTTGTTGTTATTGAATTTCTCCAATTTCTTAAAATACCTCCAATTGTTTGTAGCATCATATTTTTAATTCGATGATCAACCCAATAAAATTTCTATAAAAAAGAGAAAAAAATGAATACATTAGATGCAAATATTAATTGTCGATTAGTAGATGGGTTAGTAAATCAATTGAAAGATAAATTTTATGTTAAAAAGATTTTAACTCAACATACTCCCACATGGCATCAGTGTGTCGTGTAGGTACCTTTCTCCAATCATAATAAGTAATTGGTATCATCGTACATACAAGCTTACCGATATTTTTTAAAAGAGAATTATACCCTAACCCATACGGTATTCCATCTTTAGTAATTGCTACAACAATTTTATCTTCTCTCAAAGTTAACCCTTTTTTCTCATTCTCAATTGATGGTGAAAATTCATCGTCTTACAAACCTGTATAAATATATTAAATATAATAATTTAAAAGCATATAAAATTCATATATTACTACTATTTATATGTGAACTTATTAGTACAATAAACTCAAAAATAAATATGCATCAACACTATTACATATACAAAATCAATATACCTGAGAATTTAACTTAAGCCAGTGTAGCATCATCAATCCAAGTACTCTCACAATCATTTCTAACATAAGTAATAACATCAACAGAATCAGAATCAAATATTTCAACATTAGGCAAGACTTTCACAATGGGTTAATGTTTCATTACATTGTCTTGTTGATTGTTAACTTCCTTGTGCTTATAATCTTTTAAGGGTATAAAACATACGACCGACCATCTTAAATCCATTTGGTCGGGGACATAAAAAACTTGCTTAGCTTGAGAAGCTAAAATGAAGCAATCTGATTTATGTCCTATTCGATTAAGATCAACTAAGGTGTGCCTAATCTCATCAATTTTAAGGTCACCCCTATTTTCTACTCACTCACATTTATATAGCACAGTACTAAACATGTTATAATTCAACTCCCATATCTCTTTGATAACCCTATAAAATGATAATTCTCCAAAAGTGGGGTTATTATCTTTTCACTTGCAATTTGCATTGTGTTTGCAATAACTACTATTCTGCTATTCTGAGTAACTCGGTCACAATCACGATTATATATGTAGAAATGACAATTGTTAACTTCATAACCACGATATTTTACAACACGGTTATGAGGTCCTTGTGCTATCCACTTTAGAGAAAAAGATACATTTCCTTGCTTATCAAGTTCATTTGTAACTTGTGCAAATTAAATATGTTTAATTATTAGTTTTTGTTCAAAATTAAACGAATATATGTAAACAATTAAAAACCTTACAAACCTTCTTCAACCAGTGCATAAAGGTTTTATTGTGTTCATCTTGCAACCACTTTGCACGTTTCGATTGACGGGGATAATGTAATTTCAACCAAGTCATATGTTCACTGTTACTAATTAACCCACTTGATTTCAGTTTATGAAATCATAAATTTAATATATATGAAATTAAATATAATATAAAGAAATTTCAATGGAGAACATAATCAATATACTGTTGAACTTCAGCTGCATTATACAAGACATAAATACGTGCTTGCACCAAATCTTTATGATCAACTACAATATGTTGAGCAACAGTTAATGGTTTGCCAACCAAAATGTTGTTATTTTTTCACATGGATTATTAATTTTAGAATTGTTAGAGTAATATTCTGAGCAATATTCAATTTCTTCTTCAACAATATAACATTCAGCAATGCATTCTTCTAGTCAATAATGATTTCGCATATACCCTTTTAAAACTTTCATGAATCTTTCAAATGGGTACATCCACCTAAGGTACACTGGTCCACATAATCTAACCTCTCTAATAAGATGCATCGTTAGATGCACCATTATATTAAAAAATGAGGGCGGAAAGTATTTTTTCAACATGAATAAAGTTACCACAAGACCACTTTGGATTTGGTTCAATTTTGAAACATCCACAACTTTACTACACAAACAATTGAAGAATATACAAAATCTAGTGATTGCATACCTTACATGTTTACAAAAACTGATCGTATTGCCAATGGCAATAGTTATTGCATGAGAGCGTGACAATCATGAGATTTAAGGCCTTGAAGCTTCACTTCATTCATCTCTACAAGTTTTCTAAAGTTTGAACAATATCAATCGGACACCTTTAGATTTGTCAATGTTTTTCAAAAAAATTCTTTTTTCAGTTCCACTTAAAGTGTTGCAAGCAAGCGGTAAATACAATCGAGGTTTGCTTCTATCAGGTTCTAGTTCTTACCTCAATCACAAATGAACGAGATCCAACCCAGTGTTGATTCCATCTTTGGTCTTTCCTGGGATGTTTAGCAATGTCCCATAGAAACTCTTACATAAATTTTTTTCAATATGCATGACATCTAATATGTGACAGATGTGCAAATTTTTTGATATTCAAGATAAAAAAATATTGATTTTTTCTTTGAATCTTTATGAGAAGGTACAACAAATTTGTTGTGATTCCCACCTTCTCTCTTTCCCCATGAGTTACAAATCGTATCAACCTGTTCTAGGATTTCTTTTCCTTTCAACGGAGTTAGAGGATCATCAGTCACTTACTCTACATTAAATGTTTTTTTTTTGTTTTCTATATGGGTGATTTGGTGGAAGATAATGTCTGTGACCCATATATACATTTTTCTTACCATGGTGTAGTCTACAAGAATTAGTTTTTCCCCCACAAATAGGACAAGCAAAATAACCCTTAGTTGGACTACCCGAAAAATTTCTATAAGCAGGAAAATCATTAATTGTCCATAGTAAAACAACCCACAAGTTGAACCTCTCTTGTTTGTAAGCATCATATACTTCAACACCAACTTCCCATAAAGTTTTTAAATCCTTAATTAATGGAGCTAGGTAAACATCAAAGTCATTACCAGGTTGATATGGACCAGATATTAATAACGAAAGCATCATGAATTTTCTTTTCATACACAACCACGATGGTAGATTGTATGTTACCATTACCATTGGCCAACAACTATATAAGCTACTGAGAGAACTATGTGGGTTTATTCCATCAGCTGAAATCACCAATCGAAGGTTTCTGGTTTTAGCTGAAAAATGAGGCCATGTCCGGTCAACTAGTTTCCACGATGGGGAATCAACTAGATGACAAAGTTTTCCATCCTTTTCTCTACCAGTAGCATGCCAAGTCAAATCCCTAGCTATCTTTGAGGATTGAAACAATCTCTTAAATCTAGGGAAATGAGGAAAATACCATAACACCTTGGCAGGAACTCATTGAAATTTTCTAAACTTTTTATCATTTTCTTTATACCTAGATGTTTTACAAATGGGTCAACTAGATAAATCCGTATACTCCTTTTGATAAAGTATGCAATCTTAGGGACATGCGTGTATTTTTTCATACTCTAAACCTAATGCAGTCATTGTCTTCTTTGCCTCATACATAGATGAAGGAATTTCATTGCCAATTGGGAACATATCTTTAAGAGAATTTAGTGAGTTTGAGAAACTACTGTCTGACCAACCATATTTTCCCTTAATGTTGTATAGTCTCATTAATGTAGATAACTTTGTATACTTCAAACAACCAGGATATAAAGGTTTTTCAGCATCTTCTAGTAGGTTTTCAAATAATTTTGGATTTTCCTTAGAAAATTCAAATGCATCTTGCACCTTCTTTACCATATTGGCAGCGTCCTTATACGTAGATTGTTCAACAAATGTGGCTTTTCCATTTGTAGAACATCTAGTACATGTCACCTCTCCATGCCAAATCCAACGACCGTATCTTTGATCTATGCCTTTGCTAAATAGATGATATCTAATTTCTCTAGGTGTTTTGAATTTTAAGTTTGCACATGATTGACAAGGACATCTCATGAGTTCAAAATTAGTAGTATGAGCTGATGCAAATGCTAGAAACTGATCAACTCCATCTACATACTCCTTAGACAATCTATCATTCGACATCCAAGATTTATCCATTATATGTATGTAGATAATAGTCCTGGTAATATTTATGACAAAAATAATTCATAGTATTATAAAACATAGCATTTGAATGAACTATTATTATATATATAAAAAAGTATAATTATAATCATTGTTGTTTAAATAATATATTTGAACTAAATATAATTTAATGGATGCTTTTATGATAGTTAAATTAACTATCATGCTTTTTTGGTGATAAGAAATATAAAACTATAAATACAATATGAAAAAAAGGCTAAAATCACTATTACAAGGATAAAAAATAATGAAATATCATATCCATTGAAGAAGATACAAAACATGAGATCATCTACTTTGTATCTAATATATTAATATTAACAAGGTATATTAATTTTAATTGTTTCCTTTTCATCTACTTTTATAAATATTTGTGTTGTGTGTGCTTATAACACTAGTACATTCATTAACTAAAGTATTCTTACGGGATAATAGCACCTTATGTTTCGTATTCTCAGTCCATATTTATTATTCATGTACAGGCGTATGAAAAGCTGCTTCTATAGTAATTTGCTACTCCCTTTTTATGTGTAACTCTGTTTTTGGTGGCTACTATAAACCTCTGTTTTTTTATATATAATTTAAGTAACTCGGATTAATTTTATTTGGGTTCCAATTAAATTTTAGGGAGATTAATTATAAGGTAATACATGTTATCTCTAATATCATGGTTCTATGTTAACAATTACAATTTATTTTGGGTTTGGTAGAGGGGGACACATGACTTGATCTCACAATTTAATTATGTAGGTATGAGAGGAAAACTTCTAGGCCAACTCACCACATCTATTATGGTTCTTTGTTCTTTTTGGGTTTCCATCTAATTTCATATAATATACAGTTAATCAATGAAAACATAAACCGACCTTAACTTTACTTGTATTTCATTGCAAGACAAAAATCATTTTTTACAATAGTATATTTTACTAAATTAGTCTATTTATATAAAAAATTTAAAACACAAAATTACAGTGTGCACAACTGTCCAGGTAAATACTTGAAATGTGACTAAATTTAAGTTGTTTCTCCTCTTTGCTAGATTACCATATCAACAATGTTTCATCCTGAAACACCAACAAAACAACGTTTCATATATAAATACAATACAATGACTACATTGCTAGCTGATATGAGACCAATTTTGTACCCCGGGTGCCTTTAATCGATTTAGAATTACTTTCACATACATAATGAATATCTTCTTATATATTCTACTTAAAATAATACCATGCGAATCAAATAATAAATGGTCATATGTCCTGTAATCTCATGACTTTTACTTTTTATATGCATATATATAATAACTAATATTAAATTCCTATGTTTTTTTTAGAAGCAAAAGAACTTTTCTTCCATGATTAATATAATTGAAAGTTACAGTGGGATGAGGATGGAAAGCATTAATAAAGAGCAATCATCTAAAAATTTAGATCAACTTTCTTTACAAAGAAGATAAAATAAAATCAAGCTGCTAAAAGAAATTTCTAAGATCCCCTAAAATCAACCCTGCAATTGATTCCTAACACTAGGCAAGTTAATTGAAATATACTTGTTGATAAGTCTACATAACACGTTCTATACTACTGATCATTAGAAATTTAACAGTTTTTGTGGTCTAAAATGGTAAGGCCATTTGGAAAATTGGGTAAACCAGTTGTAGAGAGTAGCCAACAGATAGACTGAAAATCATAACACCAGGATTCATGGTATTCACAATCACCTTAATGCATAAACCTCATGTGCCTAACCATGAAACTATGCATACATGCTAAAGGCTCGAGTGTAGATGCAAATTCAATGGTTGAATAGATTAAAAGTTTTTGAAACATACTCATCTATGCCCTTGATTGCTTACCCGATCAATCTTGTAGCCAGAATGATGGATAACCTTTACTACATCATTTACTAAGTTAATATTACCGAAACTTATAAATGCAGATGCAAATTTCTTAATAGCAGGATAACCTTCACTACATCATTTACTAAGTTAATATTACCAAACCTTATAAATGCATATGCAAATTTCTTAATAGCAGGATGAAAAACAGAACGAAACAAAAACAGGGGAAAGCAAAAGAAAATAAACCTAGCAGGGCACACGACAAACAAAGAAAAGAAAAAAAAAACAAACTACACATCCTTATCAGCCTCAACATAACATTCACTAGCACAATGCATATTTAGAAAAACATTTAACAATAAAATTATAAAATGCAAATTCTAGGCCCCACAAACCCACATTCTTCCATAAAGGACCACACATGGACCACACATACAATAAAATAAAAACCCTAGAAAATAATTAATTTCATCAAAATCCAAATACAAACCCTTCCTACTAATATAATCAAAAATCAAAACCCATACTTTTGAAGTCCACATCCTATAAATCGAAAGTGTGACAAACCTGATTTGCTTGGAGAATCAAAGAAAAATAAGTAGATGGAGAATTTGAGAACTAGGGCATCGAAAATCAAAGATGGTTTTGTCTTGGACAATCAAAGACAAGATTACTTGGTTTCTTTCGGTTTAGGGATTCTAGAAAGAATGAGAGGGATTTGAAGTACTAAAGAAGTGTGAATTACGGTCATGGGAGGGAAAAGTCAATTATTAGGTGACTATATATATATATATTATTCTTTAATTTTTTCTTTGATTTTTTAATTATATATTATTAGGGTATGACCGTTTTAAATAATCAATATACCTTGATGCTTTTTAACGTCAATATCCATCGAAGGTTTTTAAAAACCATCAATATTGAATGATACTTATTTCTAAGTGTCATTAACAATAAACATTAAAAAAAACCATCAAATGGTTATAATGGTTTTAAAAACCATCAACAGCTTGTAATGTTTTTATAGTCTTGACACATAAAAAAAAATCATTAATAAGTGTCATTAAATACCATTTGTCTAGTAATGAATGTTTGATCACTACAACAAGAGTACCACTTACAATTAATATTGTTGTCCAAAAACTTGATATTAATGTTGCGCTAGGTATCTTGAGATGAGATTTACCATTATTTGAATTTGTTGATTGTTGTGTTTGGTTATTAATGTGTGCATGTTTGCTTGTTTGTTTTGTTATATTTTCAGCTAATCTTTCTACTATATCTGCTAATATCAACCAAATACTCATTCTTAATTGAACCAACTTTAAGGATTGGAAGAAGAACATACTTATTGTTCTCGACTGTATGGATCTAAACCTTGCACTTTGGATTGAGCAGCCAGTTTCTCTTACGGATGCAAGTTCTTCTAATGACAGGAAGAACTTTGAGAAGTGGGATCGATCAAATCGCTTAAGTCTTATGATCATCAAGTGCGGCATTTCAGAGGCATTTTGGGGTGTGGTATCTGAAGGGATAACCAATGACGAAGAGTTCCTAACCGGAATTGAGAAGCGTTTTACGAAAAATGATAAGGCAGAAACAAGCAAACTTTTACAAAGCTAGATTTCTATGAAGTACAAAGGCAAGGGGAACATAAGGAGTACATTATGGAAATGTCTCATATTGCTTCTAAGCTTTAGGCACTAAAGCATTTTTTGATGATGTTGAGTTTGAGGGATGAAATGAGGTTAGAGACATTGTCTTTGAGAAGGAACCGGTTTCGAATCCTATTATCACTTTTGGCGATGTGTAGGTTTCTATACCTAGCATTGATCAAGAAACGAATCCAGATCCTCAACTAGACAATGTTGAACAACCCCATATTCAAGATGAGGCATTATTTCTGAAGAACAAACTCAACAACCTCAAAAATCAGGTGACACCCCTGTCGCTAAGGGAGACAAGTTCAGTCTCAATTACTGCCCTAAAAATAGCCTTGAAGTTAAGGAAATGCAGAAGATTCCCTATGCATCAGCTGTAGGGAGTTTGATGTATGCTCGGGTGTGTACTCGCCTGAATATTACGTACATTGTTTGATATGAACCTCACCAAGAATAGGTAGACTTGGAACCAATATATGGTAGTAAGGATTGTTTTTCTAAATTCAAGTTTGTAAGCAAGAACAATATAGGACCGTGACCCGTTATCTATATTGAGTTAAGAACCAACGTTATCAAGAAAGTGAAAGACGGTACACTCAAGAACATGATAGAAAAAGTGAGTGATAAGTTAATTTTCGGAACCAAAGAGAAAATTCTCTCTAGTTTTCATTCAAAATCAAGTCTATCGAAAATTACATCACTTCCTCCCTTATTTACTAAAATTATCTAAGACCTAAAAGGGAATAAATATTGTTTAGGGAATAAATATTCAGCAATTAATGTCTTACAATTAGGAAAATAAATGCAAACAAATTTAGAAAATAAATAAAGACTAAAAACTAGTAATTAGTTGATTTGTTCCTTATTTGGAAAGTTGAATTTGGGAAACCAATCAAGTTTTTATTTGGGGGAAATAAATAAAATAGGAAATATGCTGAAATAGGAAATATGCTGACATTGGATTCTCCTCCAATCATACGTCGCCCAAAATGTAGGAAATATGTAGAAATAGGAAATATACTGGAATTAAATTCTCCTCCAACCATACGTCGTTCACCACATGCCTAGCTTGTGCCACAAGCCCAAACTTCTCTTATTCGGCCCAATCAATTGCCTTGATGATGTTAATTAAGCCTTGGTCTTCATGCGGACTTATCTTGGACTTCAACAATTCAAAATCAGCCTAAGTATCTTGAATCAGACCATTGAGTGCTTCTTTGAATCCCTTGTTGTAGCTTCTTTTTCTCATCATTCCCTCCCTCTTGAAAAGGATTTATCATCGAATTGTCACATACATCAAAAGGAGACAAATCATAAACCTCATTGAATTGTTCATAGGAGTGAGTCCTTAATCAAGTTAAATGCCTTATCTTGCTCATTACCCCACTTAAAACCCACATTCTTTTTGATAACTTCAATTAAAGGTGCATCTATAAACACATGAAAACTTCCTCCTATAAATACTAGCCAACCTCATAATTTGGAAGATCTCGATCTGTACACCAATCTTCGATAATAGATTCAGGTACGCTTCAACTTTCTCTTATCTTAGCTTTCTCTTGAATTGTTATGGGTTAGTATTATATATTTAGGGTTTGATTATATATGATATAGAAACATGTTTAGGTTAAACTTTCGGATTAATTTTATGTATATGCATGTTGATTTTGTGTTAATCTTATCCTTAGTTCCTTACACCGGTGCCATATTGTTGCCTTGTGCATACACATTAGTAGTCATTGCCAAAGTTGCCAAAACAAGCAACACCATAACTGTCTTCATGCTGCTGACTTGAGCCATTGAATTGTTGACTAATAAGATCAAATAAGCAAAAAATCGAAATTACTTGAAGCAAGTAATTACTGCTGCGGTGATTTACAAACTAGGGTTCGTTGAGTTTTTGTATATAGATTATAGATATAGTATAGGTGCTGCTAGCTTTGGGGGCGCGTACGTGGAGCCTATGTTGAAGTGTAACCAATGTTCTAGAAGTCGGCCGACTAGACTGATTAATCGGCACAATTCGGTTAGACGTTGGGTTACTAAGGCGAAAAGGTTGAAATCGCCCTCATTTTGCGGTCTTCGATTAATCTGACAAGGCAGTGACTAATCGGTAAGTCGGTTAGGCAGAGTCCAAGTCGCTGAGACCATTCAGTCACCGAAAGCTGCCGTCTTTCGTCGCCGCCGTCACCAGTTCGCTGCCGTCGCCAGTTCACCGGTCTTCCTCCTGTCTCTACGACTCCAAAGTCCATATAGGTTTGTGGTTGTTGTTGTTTTTGTTTTCTGGGTTGCTTGTTTGTATTGCTCTGTTATGTCTCTGTTTTTGGGGTGGATAGAGAGTTTGGTTTTGCCTCTAGAGAGTTGGGATTTGCTTCAGGGGGTGGATGTAAATGGAGTTTGTGTTGGGTTGTTGGTTTGTGTTGGGTTGTTGGTTTGTGTTGAAATGATGAGTAAAACTAAGAAAAGGAAAGGTGTTTAATAAGAACCACCAAGTGTTTGATGAAAGTATTCTCAGAGAAAATGATGAGTAGTGACATGGATTTTCACTTAGCTGGTAGGGTCTCATTGCCTCTTCCTTTGAGTATATATAAGCTCTCTATGAATCATTGTGAGTTGAATTTTGAGCTAGAAATTTATTATCTCTAACATGTATTGCTCTATTATTTGGATTTTATAAATTTGTGAGATTGGAGGTCAAATGAGTGTAGTAAAAAAGAAATGGAAAGTAGTGAAAACATATTGTTGATGTCAAGACCGATAATAACTTTTATCTAATCACAAATTTAGTCATTTTAGAGAGTAAATTTTTGAATTCTCATGATATTAGTGTACTAGTGTTGTTTTATGTTGGTTTTTGCGGTTGTTCTGTTGTTGTTCCATGATTCTATTGTTGTTCCTCTTGTAATTTGGTTTTACCTAGTGCTTACTAGAACCCCGAGTGTAACAGCTACTGTTGTTGCATGTGTGTATATGTATCATAGTGTCCGTTTTATTGTGATAGGTCCACAGGCTGGACGGCGCCGTATAGGAGGCGGACCTGCACATTTGCACATGGTTGTTACTTGTTAGTTGAACTTGCAACATTTTTAAGTCGGCTGCCCACTTATGAGGACCATTACCATATATTGTGCAGAGAATGGGAGTCCATTACCAAACTTCCATGTGCTTTGGAGATGACTTGCTTTTGAAAATCGTGTGGAAACACGAATCACGTCATCAGTATAAGATATGTTACGATATATTAACAGTCGGCCATATGATAATATTTTTAAGTCGATTACCCACTGATAAGGACCATTACCATTAGGCAAAGAATAGGAGTCCATTACCATCGCCATATGATAATTGGTGACTTGCTTTTGAAAATCTTTAGTGTTGGTAAATTACGCCAAAGTGGTAAAAGAGTCCGGTAATTAATTGAATTAATTGACCAGATAAGATACCACATGATAAGTTTGTTTTTGAATTAAAGAGATAATTCAAATTAAATTCAAACTTATCAATTAAATGATAGATAGAGATAAAAAGATATTAAATTTAAATAATGATTTAAATTTAAAGTGTATCTCATCTGATAGAGTTCTGGACTCTATAAATAGCAAAGAGTGATATTCATTTAATTCATTCAATTCAGAACGTACTTTTACTGACTAAGAAAAAAAACACAGAGTGTTTTTATTAGTTTATATTTTTGCTGGTCTTCTCCGAGTTATAGCAAATAGCACGGTGAGTCGAGTGTATTTTTCTTGTAATCATACACCGATCGTATGTAACAATCCCGGTATCCATTCTGTTGTGATGATCTTTGATATCCAACATTGGTATCAGAGATAGGTTTTAGGATTGTTCATACGTTTAATTTTATGTATATTATTTAGTTTATGCATATTTAATATACATGTGTTCTCTGACTTCTGCTCTGCAATTATTATTGGGTTCGTATGTGGATTAATCTTTCAAAAAGGAATATTTTGTAAATATTTTTTGACCATCTTATCAATTTTTTTTTTATCCGGGCATAATGGCAAAACAACAATTTTTTTTGTTCACGCTTTCTGTTAAAGAAATTAAATTGTATTGTTTTAAAGGCCTAAACAATTCGGTTCTTATCACTGTACCTATCCAAGTTTTTTTAATGCATGCAATGAGTATTGGATTTGCACGGTAGATGTTTCTGATAATAAGATTGATAAAAAAAAAAGTTTTTTATTTTTGGTATCTGTGTGCCCCACACACAAATATATAATTTCTTTCAAAAAAGCTTTTATATGTGTGCTCCACACGCACATATATAATTTTTTTGATAAATAAAAAAATCTATTTCAATGTTATTTCTCGATAAACGTGTATAAGAATTGTATATGATTTTTTTTTAAACATGTACAATAAACTGATACAGTGATATGTGTATATTTTTTTTTTTAGAAATATGCTTTACAAATTTTAAATTATTAGTACAGATTTTTTTAAAAGAAAGGTGCACAACTATTTCAGTTTTGTGTAGAAATAGTTATGTAAAGCGTAAAAAAAAATATTTCAAAAAGGGAATTATGCAACAACAGTTCCTAAGAAAATATTTTCAACCTCTTTAGTGAGTAATGAAAGCCGGAAGAATGTCAGATTATAATAATATATATATACATATTTTGTTTCATTAATAATTTTCATTATAAAATTATTATGATAATATTTATATATTTTGTGTAGATGGAAAATGATCAGATTTATTTCGCTGAGGAAAATCAAGAAAAAACTGATTTTTTAGAGAAGTTAGGAGAGTTTAAAATGAATTCTGAAATTTATATTCATGAAAATATTATGGTTTTTATGAAAAGAGCGGACAAGTTATGGCCATTTCAAAATGTTACTTCCTATGATTATTGGATCCCAATTGTGAAGATATTGCTGAAAGCTCTCCCACAAGAGATGCAATATATATAACCTATTATTCTTGATAACATTAATAAAAGCAATATTGTTTTGCTTAATGATGTTATTGATGAGATAGAAATAACAGAGGAACACCGTGTTATGATGAACATGAGGCGTACTGCAGCTTTGAGCATGTTTCTGAACCTTCGTAACTCAAAACACATGGGCCATTGCGCATGCGAAAAGCATGATTCAATAAGTTCAAAGGAAAAATTAAATAAACATAAATAAACAATAAAAACAATTATAATGTAAATCTAATAACTATTCTTGAAATATGAAACTTTGAACTTAGTTCTATCATGCATATTGTAGAAATTATTATCACTCCGAATACATAAATTCTCTGACTTCTTAACCCTTGCAGCTGCCACTTGTCCAAACCATGGACCCTTTTTGAATTATTATTTTTTTGAATCGATTATGACAAAGCCCCATTATCATGAAACTTGATTAAGCCAGATGTGAGTACATAATTGGCGCCTAAGTAAGAATTGGCGAGTTTTATAAACCTAGGTTAGGAGCTGAAGATAGCGACTAGACTCAGATATGTACAGTGAATAATTCAGACATATACATTCTTTGTGAGAATGAAATTCACTGTAGTACGTGATTCATACCATGTGTGCTTTGTGATCAAAAGGAAAATGAGAGAATGAATCGCTGCTTCCTCATTATGTAAGTTCCTTGAGGTTTGATTAAACCTCAAATGGTGTCCTTATGACCATTGACTTTGATTCAAGGTGACAAAGCAATGTTAGTTTCTTTGGCGTGTTTTTCTATAGCTATGGTACTATTCGGTCTATGAAACACGACTAGGATAACAATTGTCTTTGAAACTGAGATACAAGTGTTCGATGGGAAGACATAATGTTTCTTCATTAATTTTTGGTATTCTTATCGACCAATTGTATTGTCTATGATAAAATACGATTGTAAATATGTAAAGATTTTAAATGGTCAAGCATGACTTTGTTTACTGAGAGGTTAAGTATGCTTGGACAAATGAATGAAAATTAAATCTGGGACACATATGAACAATGATTTTGATATATAAAATATCAAAATTGTATGCTCCAATACTTTTGTAGAATATTGTTCATCGATCACAGTGTGCGTTTGCTTGTATGAATGATATGTGAGTAGACCCAAAAGTTAGAGAAACATGACTCTGTAAAGTTTATATTATTCCACTTGTGCGAGTGTGAGATGTTGGTAAATTACGCCCAAGTGGTAAAAGAGTCTGGTAATTAATTGAATTAATTGATCAGATAAGATACCACATGATAAGTTTGTTTTTGAATTAAAGAGATAATTCAAATTAAATTCAAACTTATCAATTAAATTATAGATATAGATAAAAAAATATTAAATTTAAATAGTGATTTAGATTTAAAGCGTATCTCATCTATAGAGTTCTGGACTATATAAATAGTAAAGAGTGCTATTCATTTAATTCATTCAATTAAGAACGTACTTTTACAGAGTAAGAAAAAAAACACATAGTTTTTTTATTAGTTTCTATTTTTGCTACTCTTTTCCGAGTTACAGCAAATAGTACGGTGAGTCGAGTGTATTTTTCTTGTAATCATACGCTGATTGTATGTAACAATCCCTGTATCCATTCCGCTACAATGATCTTTGATATCCAATATTTATGAGGAATCATGTTCATTTGTACGTATGCATGTGTCCAGATTCGTCATATATATATATATATATATATATATACACGTCTATATTAACAACAGGTCGTCATAAACCCATGTCAGGGGGTATACCTGTATATCTTACCAAAGATTTTATCGATCATTTGACAAGCTCGATCACAGTCACGTGTGTTTGAATTTTCAAAGCAAAGAAATGAAGAGCGGAGCTTGGAAGGGGGACCATTTGGGCACCTAGAAAATTTTATGAACTATATTTTTACACTTGACATATTTAACCATTCATATATCTCAAATAAAACATTGGAAACAAATTACTCGATTTATATATTAATATGCCATAGGCGATATGATGCTATGTTTAGCAATTATATAGGATCATTTTAGTCTGTCAAAAAAAAAAACCTCAACGAGACATAAATATGATCATATAATTCATATCGTATATAATACAAGATACGACTTGGTATTCTGATGTACTCCAAACATGTATCAATTAAAGTCCAAATTGTCTTGCTTAGGCATCACATAAACATAATTTGTAAATTGTAATGGCTTTAATTTGTTGAATACAATGCAAAGGCTTGTGGCCAGGGTTTCAACAGGTGTTTAAGCTGAACTGCGTGTAAAGAGAGGTTGGTCTATGTTGGTTGGTCCGGTTTGGACAGCTGAGGAGTGAGAACAGAGACAACAGCGGTACCAAACTCCAAGGATTTCATTATTCATTTAAATTTAGATTTTAATGATATTGATTGATCTGGTCGACTCAAATCAACCAAATGTACCTGTTCTAAATTCTAAAAAACTCGTAAGAATCTTCTACAATAATAAGAACAGAGATTATAAAAGCATCACAAACAAATAAACCAAATTTCAAGCAAATCAATTTCCGAATAAAATGGACAAAGAAATATAAAGAAAAACAGAGGAAGAAAAGCACAAAGATTTATCGTGGTTCAACCAAGAATAGACCTACATCCACGTTGAGTCAGATCGAATGACTCACTCCACTATATGAATATCAATTACAGATCGATTATTACATTTAAATCAACCTAACAAAAGCCCTCAAAAGGAGCCCAAAAGCCCTGCATACAAATACCCAACTAACTAAACCCAGATACCTAGATCTAATCACAACCCAGAACTGAACAAAAAACATATCAAAAGATTCACAATATACAAATCTCTCTTTTCTTCTTCTAACTCTCTCGCAAATACAAAGCAGAGAAACCAGATATTCAAGATGAATACCAAGAACACGAACACTTGAGAGAAAATAACTATGTAAACAAAAAACCTAAAAATCAGAAAAGCAATCGAATGCCTCTCTCTCTCCATCTCTTCGTTTATATAGTCACTAAGAGATAATGTACACATCAGCAAAGCAGAGCCAATCACAGCGTGCCATCTCAACCAGCAATCCTGACTCAGCTTCATCAAGTGATCAGATAGGGTAAGTAAAACGCAGTCGTATTGGGTCACAAGTCTGATAGCAGGCATTTTTTTCATCTGGGCTTCTTCTGGTTTCAACCAATATTATCATTGGGCCAGAAACTGAAATGGGCCTGAAGAATCTGATGGACTAATAACATTACAAATGATTTGGGTTTGATTTAATTTCCTAAATTATGTTAGCAATAGTAAATATTCCTTCAAATTCATAGAAGTAATTAATATTTCTAAGAGCTTTTAAAGACATGTACATTTAAAAGAAGATATATTTTTGTTTGTTTAAGATATCATATTAATATATATATATATATACATAATTGAAAAAAAATTAATGCTATACATTACAAGGAAAAATCATTTATGACGTTGCCTTAAAAAAAATTCATTTCTGACATCATTTAATTTTTTTTTAGGATTTTATTTTTGAGTGGTGTAATATTACTCAATTAAAAATCATTTATAAGTATTTTAGAACACAATAAATCTAAACTTATGTTTTGAAGATAAATATAAATTTGGATAAGTAGAACAACTATCCAATGTGATTTGGTAGTAAAAAAACTAAACGGTGTCTATTATTATGTCATATCAATATGGTCGATTATATTTATATCATGCATGTATTGTTTTTTTTTAATTGATTACAAAAACTACCATTGTACTAGTGCCATATTGACATTCAGCTCATATATCATTCCTGTCTTAAAGGGAACACAATAAAATGTATAGGCTAGGAATGATCAATTGATCATCTTTTTAAATTTTATTTATTTTGCATACCAATGCAATATTCCAACATTTATCGGAATGTACATATATGACATGCCATGCCACTGGTTGTAAAGCTGCACATGGATGAAAAATTGAGAGAATTTCCAAGAAATCAATCAATAAGGTAGCTTGAAGTGGTGAAACAAAGTGGCGAAAATTGTTTGAATGTTTTATATTATTGTGTTATATCTTAATTCTTACCTGAGAGCTTATAAAACTTTTGAATCTAGAATGGTGATTAGTGATTTCATTTAGCCTTCTATACTTTTAAACAAACCCATTTCTGTTGTAATGGTCATCATAATCATATAAGAAAACAAAAATTACTTATTATATATAAAATAAGGTAAAAAAAAAATAGTATTCCATTAATAGCGTGAATAATGAATAACCAAAAAAATAAATAATAACAAATATACAATCCCCCACTCCCTCAATGATACAATCTTTGTACATAAGACAACTCAATGCTTCAAGATAGCAAGAAGAGAGAACATGAGAGAACATCCGATAACGACACCAGAAACCGGCAGAGAGAATCCGGCTCCGGTTACACTAGAAGGGGCTGGTGCTGGTGCCACCTCGCTACTTTGAGCAGACACATTAGCAACCATATTTGTCAAAGTTGCAAAACAAAAACCACCATGACTGCTTTCAAGCTGCTAACCTGAGCCATTTTGGTGGATTAATACAACAAAACAAAGAACTACTCGAGAATTGCTGAGAGCAGATAATTAGCACTGGTTCTCTGTTTGCTTTGATATACAATGTCAGGGTTTGTGGAGCTTAAATAGTTATTTTTACGCGGCGTTCGTGGACCATTGTTAGACGGTAATAGGTGTGTTTTCTTATATACGCGGCCAAATAAAAATATCTAAGTATCAAACTGTCATCTAATAATATTATTAATAATAATAATTAAGAAAAATATAAAATTTTGAATTCAGTTATTTAAATCAAATAAGAAAATGTTAATGGCAGATGGGTTTGTTATACACTTACAAATTAAATTGTTTAAAAATTATACCATGGTGACCGGTGACCAGCTTTTCTGTATAGGTTGGCAACCCCATAAAAATTAAATCATTACATTTTCACCGTAACTTGTGCAATAATGCACTGCCAATGCCTTTTCATTCAGAAGATTAGGTATTTTGGTTCCATTTGTCTCCTTTATAATAAAAAATAGAAAAAATCATACTGAGTTTAATCAATATTACATTTGAATGTAATTTTTGTCAAAATTAAACATATTTCTCTTACTTTTTATTAGTTAATTATTTAATTAATTTTTAAATTTAAAATAATTAAATTATCTTGAATAAATTATTTTATTATTATAATTATTATTTTAAAGATTTTATTATAATAAAATTATTTAACTAACCAATTTTTTTAAAACAGTTAAGAATTTTATACAAATATAATTACATTATGTTGAATTGATTGAATTATTTTTAAAGTATATTACATTATTGTTTTTCAAATGGAGTCCATTTATTTTTTTAAATTGCATTTTTTTAACTTAGGGTGGATCCCTACAATTGAAATTAGATGGAGGGAAACGTAAAACCCACTTGTTAGGGTGGGTTTCATATTACCCCCATTGAGGGCAAAGTGATTCTTAGGAATCAAAAAACATAAACTTTGTAATAAACCTGAGAATGTTATTAGATTTTAATTCCTATGTAAACATTACCCTATATCAAACGGTCCGTAATTTCACGTCTATATAGAATTCTAATTTTTTAAGGTAATTAGTGAATGATGATCGATCGTTAATTATTATATGTAATACTTATAGTAAATTATAATTAATAATTAGTGTTTTTTTAACCTATAATCCTGATTTGAATTTAGTCATGTTTACAGTGTTTTTTATTGATTGTTCTTTTATTGTGTTGTTGTTATTATTATTATTATTATTATAGCAAACTTTACATTTTAAATTTAGAAGTTGTGACGAGGAGTTTTATGTGATATTTATTGATAATAATTGAGTTCAAATTTAATTTATTTTATTATTATTTATTACTTGTTATTTTTTTTGAAAGGATATTTATTAATTGCTATTTGATTTATGTAATAATAATATTATTATTTATTTGTTTTATTTTTTTTAAACAGTATAATTTATTAATAGGACAAACAAGGGCAAACAAGAGCAAACTAATCACATCAAACTACACACGGTATGACTCTCGCAATAATATGAGGTCTGAATGTGGTATAATGACAAAGTAGAGATCATTTCCATAGAGATTAAGGGTTTGATTACTGGGTTTTATAGGCTTATGTACTATTTGAACAATCAATAATAAAGGTTTCCAGATTTTAACACTAAAATCACTTAAGCAATTAATATCAACACAACAAAAACTACCGATCGCAACAAGAATGAAAATGATAATATGATGAAAAGTGTGCTAGAACTTGAATCCACCTCACCCTTCTACTTAAGTACTATGACTCACTTAATCCTCAAACATGCAAGCATAGACTATAGATTCGTATTCCCTACAATGATCTCTAATCTCTCTCGATGTCTTAGAAATCACATCCACACATACATAACATGCATGAATTCATTAAGCCTTATGGAAAACTTACATGAATCCTATAAGCTAGCCTAGTGATACTCTCACTTTCTATTCACATATAGTGAATAATTTGTCTATTAAGTGATTATTCATGATGATGGCCAATCAAGATAAAAGCATTAAGCATGCAAATCATTTATATAATAATACAAACACATGTAGAGAAATTCAAGAAGTCATTTATAAATAATGAGGGTTCGGTTTCATCTTGTTCTAGCACAAAAGAGTTTAACTCATATTACACATGAAAGCTATACATAATACAAAGAAATACAGGCCATGTCAAGTACAAGGAGATGAAAGATAGAGTTAAAGAGATAAAAAAATTGAAGATCTTCTCCTTGCAAGTGCTAGCTTCAATGGCTTCTTTCTTCCAAGACCAACTTCTAGCTGCTCTAAGCTTGATTTGGAAACACCTAAGCTCAGAGAAGGCTGGAAGTTTTTGCTGGAAAAATTGTTCTTTGTTATGATCTGATCAGTTATATGTTCCTTCTCTCCTTGAGTGGGTTGTGTAGAGAAAGTCAATATGTGTAGGAAAAGCTAATGGAGGAAGGAGATTGGTGGGAGGTGGAGTGTTGTGGGTTGACTAGAGATGATGAATGGGGAGAAAAGCGAGAGAGAAGTGACTCATACTCTGAGATGAGACATAAAATCCTGGATTTTCGAGACTCTAGATATTAGAAAGGAGAGCTGCAAGTGATGACTCTGCGAGAGGTTTCGTGGGAGGCTCATGCAAAGCCTATCGCGGAACCTCATCTTCAGGTAGGAAAAGGCACATCCGTTGGAGAGGCCGCGGGAGGCTCAGAAGGAGACTTGACATGCGGAAAAGGCTGATTTGATTTCCACAACATTTTCAGCTTGAGGCTCAAGCGAAAACTTCTCTCGCGCAAAGTCCTGATTGGAATTCAACTGGATATTCCGCTTAAGGCTCAAACAGAGACTTGTGTCGCACGAATGCCTGAATTCTTCTCCGTGAGAGATTCTGCCAGAGGTTCAAATGAAGCTGACACCCAAAACTTCTAGAAATTATATAATTGCCCTAAAAGTCTTATAAATCTGCAAAATAGTCTCTCAAATGGAAAAACTCCTGAAACACTGAAACAAGCCATTAATAGCATGGTTTTACCCGGGAATTGATCAATAAGATAAAGAAAAGGGGTTTCACGAATTGTAGAAATATACATTATCAAATACCCCCAAGCCGAGAAAAGAAAAACCTAAAATAACCACCGTAAAATAAACTGAAATAAAATAAAAAAATTCTGCTGACTAAGAAGAAAAAGTGAGATACGATGTTGGGTGTGATAAAATGTGGGGATTAGAAAATATTGTTAAGATCACTGAGAGTAAGCAAGAATTTCAAAAGCCAATGTGCTACAACAAGAGAGATTGTAATTCTATACTTGTAGTGATCAAAGCTTCAAAAGTATCGAACACAAGAGCCGTAAGATAACATTTTCTTCTACTCTAAACCTTCCAATTCTCTCTCATTTGACCTCACAGGGCCTAAGCTCACTCAACTAACACATGTGGTTGGAATTTATGCATAAGAAAAAATTTCAAATTACGTGCATGTGATCAGTTTGAAAAACCGTTTGAGTTAAAATGTAATTGGACCATAAGATCAGAACTAAACTTTAAGAACAGGGAAAACACTAAAGAATACCTAATAAGCAAGCTAAAATCCCTCCTAAAGATCAATTAGGACTTCCTTAAAGCTCAAATGAGGGTATGGATATTGGTGATGGATAGGCTAGGTGGGTTCGGTATTTCAGACCGGTAAATGACTATGTTAAAGAATTCTAATTAACACATCATTCGTACTATGATTGGTATTTAGGCGGGGACTTTTATTCGAAGCATCTTTATACAAAACAAAATAGATTTCTTCTCTGCTTTCTCTTTTTTTTTTAAAAAACATTATAGAGATATTCTTTACACCACTTACAAAATTTGCTTAAATACACACTACTTTGCAATTTCAGTTCATTGAGCTATATCTCTTAATGCTCTTTGACCATAGTCGCAACTGAGGGTTGGTTTGGTGTTTTGGTAATATATGGTGATATGTATTTGTGGGATATGAGGATATAGTGATTGGTTCTAAGTGTATGAGTTGTCATTTTTGGGAAATTACAACATGTACACACAAGGTCAATGGATTGTGTTTGGGCTATTTAAACGTGACTAACACACATTGTCTATGTCACCTCTAAAGGCACGAATTAAAACAAACAAATAAGGCGGAACTAAGGTGAAGCTCTTAATTGATCGTTCATTAATGCCCAGTGCATTGAGTGAGGTCTTTAAAAAAAGTTTCTGCTTAAATATCTACGTGAAGAGTGCATAAGAATTGGAATAAATTTCACACTCATAAGGACGCAATTTAGGTTCTGGCCTCGCACGGGTAGTCTCCAATAATGATCTAAACATCTTAAGCATGATACCTCATTTACTAAGGCACAATAAATTCTGGTAAGAAGTGTGCAAGCAATGTGGTGTAGCTTGGAATAAAGCAATCCTAGCCCAGACTCAGTGAAACAAAGATTACAATGAAATTGGAGCATTATACAATCTAAAAGCATATCAAAAAAAAAATTGAAAATTTGAAATTTTTTGCTCAGATGTAGAAAATAAAAGAATGGTCGTACCCTTAATCTTAAACAAAACTTGTCCTCAAAGAAAAAATTGGATAGAGTTTCGTTTGAAAATGGAAGTACTACCAAAAGTAACCTGCATGAAAATCAAAATATATCCATAAATAGAGTGCACAATACTAATCAAAATAAAATCGAACTTGTATGCACAGTACAACATCACACTCTTAGATCTAAACACAAAATATAAAGCCTAATAATACGGGAAATATAAATATCCAAAAAGATATCAAAGTAAAACCAACTTTCAAAGTAATTATAAAATATATCAAACATAGGGTACGGAAATTAAAATGCAACATGCAAAATGAGTGGCTAGCTAAAATGTGGGTGACTACACGGATCCCTACATCTTACCCTTCTACTTCGGATCCTTTACAAGCACCTCCACTTCAGCATCCAACCTCTCGGCCTCCTTCCGGGCCTCTATCTTAGTAGCCATTGTATCAGAAATAAGAGGACTACCCGTTGGCCTAGGCGGCCTCCTCAGAGGTTGCAATCCAAGCTCATGCCCAGTCATGGCCACATCGGAGTCCAGTCGATCCAACCTCATGTATCCTCTTGTACTCCTTGGCTTGCAGCTCTTTAAATTATCTTAGCTCCTCCCTAAAGTCGCCTAGATGCTCATCATTATAATCATTCACGTCCTTCACAACCTTGTCGATGGCATCCAAAATCTATCTCAAAGGAGGTTGATTCGAACCCTGCTCATCAACAACACTAGCATCCAATCCAGCTTCTTTTGAACCATGGGAGAGTTGACCCTCTTTTTCTTTCTCCAGAGAGCACTGGATCTGGCGATATCAGCAGCAGGCATCAATTGCTTCTTTTTTTTTCCAAGGATTTTCTCCCATGAAAACTTCCCCAGATCTAAAGGAGGAAAACCGTCTTCCAAGCCATCAAAACTCACACCTGTATTTCTACGAAGCTACGTGATCATACACGAAAAAATCAGTCGGCCGCTCGAGCCTAGACTACTATCGGCAAGGAATAAGTCTCTTCTCACTATCATCCCAACATCAATCTCCCTCATGCAACATGTAGTAGAAGACCTTGGCCAAGTCGAAGGACACTGTAGTGACATGCATGTTGGGCTTTAAGGATATATTGAAAAACAACTTTCAAAATGCCAATTCCTCATGCAACTTGGAATGCCGAACCACATTATTCATGGAGTTCCATGATGTCAATGGCTAAATCACTAAGCAATTTGCGAACTGGGTACTCTTATTTACAAAAATTTCATCCGGAATAACCCTATTTATAAATTGACTCGGATCTGCCACCTCTGTCTAGAAATACCTGTTGATATCCTAAGGGCGAGCAAATACTTCCTTCCACCTAACTAAAATAGACCCTTTCGCCTAAAAATGCTCTGAAATTATACCAACGAAGAATTCTCTAGCAATCTCAGGCATGAATGGAGGCGACCGTGACACATAAGTCTCTCACTTTCTTCTTATCACCACTTCCAGAATGGGAGTCCCACTAAGCTTCTCCAACTTGATCCCTCTTTCCACAATAAATTTGTTTTTTGCATTCATCATCTCCAACCATATTTCATAGTCCAGATTCAACACAACCTTTGGATTTTTCGGGTTTGTCTTCTTGGTTTGCTTAGCACCTGAACCAGAAGTAGTGGTCGTTTTCTCCTTAGACTTACCCATTGCTGCTAAAAAAACTACAATAACAAGCCAACAATTTAGCAAAGCAATGACACAATAAAACTCACTCCCAACACTATCAAAACTGCCACCAAATCTTCCAAAACCTAAACTTTCTTCAAAAATCTCCACAACCACACTTCAATAAGCACCCAATAGCACACCATGTTGGAATTATTCTCGATAGCAAGAGTATAATAATATATATGATAATCTTTTTATATTAATAAAGTGATTTCTAGTTTAACAAATCTTATAGCATTTATAGTTTAATTATTATAATTGTCAAAAGCAAATAATCATAAGGTCAAAAGACTATGAGAAAAGAAGAATTATTTATACATCTAGATATGTATGAGGTAGAAACAATTCTTTAATTAGTCTTGAATAATATTCACAACTTAAGATAAAGGTTGTGCACCTTTATCTTGTTTTAGTTAGTCTTGAATAATATTCACAACTTAAGATAAAGGTTGGACACCTTTATCTTTTCAAAGTTGGTGATTCTTTTGCTAGCATTTGAGTGGGATCAAATGTGTTATGATTAGTCTAAAATCATCAAAGTGTGGTGTCTTTGGGCAAAATAATTTAGTGCACTGGGTGCATTGAATTGGATCACAATGAAATACTTTATCTAGAACTGTCAATGGATAAAAGTTTTCACTTGAAGACAATTGGAGAGTTTATCTCTATCCTGAGATAAATGATGGACTTATGGTTGCAAGTGTTATCATTTGAGCTATCAATGAGTACAATTATATAGCATAGTCTATCATCAATAGTTTGGTGGTATTCATTTGTTAATCGATAGAGGACATCATTTATAGATATGGACATCGTGGCTCTATTTATTAAATGAGAGTAGAATATCATCATATGGATATGTTGAGGTATTGGATATTAAATCTTAACGTTAAGTTTTCAATAGTGTCTATTGAAATGCGGCTTCTGGATAAGTCAAAATATCCAAGTTCAAAATGTGGTCATATGAGTAAATATGGTAACTTGGAGAGCTATAGGCGGTCTATGAGCTCTTGGCGATTACTGGTATTCTTCATGAGGATACACTTTCTCCAATAAGGTTGTCTAGGGTATGAGTAAGAAATATTAACTTATTCTATCTTTATTTAAGAGTACAATTTCAATTCTTTAGTGGAATGAACTAAAATTAATAGATCGGACCTAAATGAATCATTTGTTGATTGTGATTGGGTTGTCTCTATTGGAGCTTAAATTTAGATAGCATGCCAAGATCTCCAATCCTCACGAACTTGTATGGATCACTTGATATATTCTACCGGACCAATTTATGGGTCTATCTAGAATTGTATTGAGGCATGTGGACTTGTTTCTTTGTGTAAGAATGGGTCTAGTTCATATGTGGACTTTTTATTAAGGTCTAATAGATTTAATAAAATAGAAAAATAATATAATGACCCATATATGGTGTTGGGCGGCAAAGCTTTACAGTTTCTCTTAATTATATTTTTTTATTTTATTATTTAATTAAATATAAATTAATTAATATGGTAATTAATTAATTATTTAATTAAAAGTCAAAATGTGTTTCCTAGTAGGAGATGGTCTCCTAATATTATACTATTGTTGGTAGTATAATTAATATTAAATATTATATTTGATAAGTAGATAAATAAAAAGAATTATTTATCTTGTCAAATTAGGAAATCTTTAATATGGTTATAAATACACTATTTGAGTTGGATTAAAAGTCTTGGTGTAGGAAAGAATTCTTTTTGGAAAATGATTCTTGGTCACCAAGTAAATCCACCTAAGGATAGGATTTTTGTCTATAAAGTAAATCCTTCATAGGAAAGGATTAAGTGTCCTAAATTAAATATAAGTTGAATTAGGCCAACTCTATATATTTTATGGCTAGGAATTCGATAATGATATATATAGGCAACTATATATATATATGGCTTACATAATTTCAGGCCTATGGTGAGAATTTTTAAAATAGAATTCGGCTACGATAGAATTTTGAGAGAAAATTTGTTTTTGCTCTAGAACAAAATTTGATGAACTTATAGAAATAGTGTGAGATTCGACAAAGAAGTAAAGGAAGAAAGAACGTTTAGTTTTCGATAGTACACTAGTATCCTTTACATTATAAGGTTTTGTGTACAACATTGAATTAAGGTTCTCTAGAGTTTCAATCAAATTGATTGATAATTCACAAGTGACCTAACGTTCTTTGTTTTCTTCTTGGACGATTATTGTGACTAACAAAGAAGAAGATTTTGTTTGTTTCCGTCCTCAGGTATACAATTAAAGAAAGGGATCTCACACTCCTAGGTGATTCAGGTTCATGATTGGATTGGAAGATCTTGCAGATTCAATTCGGCGCTTGTTCAATCATCACGAGAAAAAGGTACGACACTTTTATATACATCAATTAATCTAGGGTTAAAGTTCTTGTTATTATAAAGGGAAATTCTTTATTTATACCGAAACCCTAATTTTTTTTATTTTCACGCTTTCACTGCGTGATTTTCCCTACAATTGGTATTAGAGCTGGTTGTACCCTTGATTAATTGATGTATGTGTGTGTGAATCTTTTTCTTTTTATTGTATATATGCATGTTTTAGAAATAGATGACACTCTAGGTATTCACATATATATTTGGATTGGAATGTATAGATATATATATATATATATATATATATATATATATATATATATATATATATGTTTTATATGTGGATTGTTATTGCTCAATTTTGGTCATAAAATTTAAATGTATTTTGTTTTGGGATTGTAACAAGAAGGGTGGCCTATCATCGCCCCTATCATCGCCATAATTTCCTTCTTGGTAGTTGCTAAATTTTTATTTATTTTGCTATTGTAATAAAAATACTGCACTATATTGTAATTAAAAAAAAACTGTAGAATTTTTTTATTTAAAATTCTTCTGTAATACATTCAAGTATCGAAGACTCGAAGGTTTGAAGAATTGGAAGCAACCGGAACAAGTTTGGGACCATGCGAGCCATAGCAACAAACATGCGTGGAGCACGCCGCCATGGTTGTTGTGGCATGGGCTGTGCACGACAGCCCTATGGAAGCCATGGGCTGCGTATCGCAGCCCTTTATGGGCTTATGGCATGCGCACGCCCATGGGAAGAGGCCAAGTGTGCACACGCCCATGGGAGGCAGCCGAGGGAGTCTAAATGACGAAGGTCGCGTGAAGACTTGTTAGCCAAGAAAGGAGTTTTTTGTATTCCAAGACATGTAATTTACTTGTTTTTCTCGGATGGACCAAAATTGCAGCTATTTATATTTTTGTAAATATTGCAATGTTTGTGGTTGTTTGATAACATGTCATATAAAATTGGAGTGAGACTCATATATCTCTTTTGGTATGAACATGAATTGAATGATTTAGGTATCTAATTGGCATCTAGACATTCTATGGAATTCGATCACAAGCATTAAACAATTGATTGGGAGAAGGTGTTTTGGAACACCTACAACATCTAAGTTTAGTTGAGTTTTATGTTTCGTGTAATAACCTCCCAAGAGGTATTCATGAATGGAATTTAGCAAGATACTTCCTTACAATGATAGACTAGACAATTAGCCCAAACGATATCTACTCCCAAATGAGAGTTATTCGTGAGGGATTATATTGAAAGTCGATAACTTGGTAACACACTCAATGTAATTTTATTAATATCCTCCCAAGAGTTCTTGTTAATAAAATTACATGGCTAAAATTGAAAATGTTGGTTGTTATGTTAACAATTAGGTGGGACCTATTCCAACTAGCAAATGGTGTGAACTCTCAAAGGAGGCGTGACATTTATGGGTGTTGGATCACCGTTGAATTTTATGATTGAATTATTTTATTTATAATTCAAGTATATATTTGAAAGTGCTTTATCATGATTATTTACTTATATAATTTTTGTTATTGTTCAGAAATCATGACCTCATCTCTAATCAACATCCTAAAAGACAATACTGGACTTTTATTACAATCCGAAAAGTATAAGTTTGTTCTATACACTCCTAAACCACCTACTCCTACTAATGAATCTACCAGGAGCAAAGAGATGAGTATCAGTAGTGGGAGTCTTCAGATGAGATGGCAAAATGTTACATTATGGCCACCATCCCCGACCTGTTGCAACAGTAACATGAAGGAATTGAGACTGATGGCGATATAATGATGTCTCTAGAGGAGATGTTTGCTATGAGGTTTAGGACGACTAAGAGAGAGAGAGAGTGACTGCTTTCATGAATCTTAGGATGAAACCTGGACATGGTGTGAAAGATCTCATGATGAAAGTCATATCACATCTCAACATTGCTGAACTGAATGATGCTGAGATAGATGGTGAGACCAAGATTGACATGATTGTCAACTCATTATCAGATTCATTTGATCAATTCAAGTTGTACTACACCTTGAATAATAAGGAATACACCTTTCAAGGCCTGATGCAAGATGTTCAAAGCGTGGAGAAAATCCTTGTGAAAGGCAATAGTCAAGAGATTCATACCGTAGGTAAAGTTGCTACTGTTAAGACACATAAAAAGGTTAAGAAACAATAGAAGAAAAAACAACTAGAACCTACCATGAAGGAGACAAATAAAGTAACCAAGCTCAAAGGGAAGTGTTTTCTTTGTGGTGAAAAGGGACATTAGAAAAGAAATTGCCCAAAGTCTTAGAACAAGAAGGATGAAGGTAATATTAATTATCTTGAAACATGTTTTTTAGCGGATTCTATGGATTCTTGGATCATAGACTCCGGAGCCATTAATCATGTTTGTTTTTTCTTACAGGGGTTCAAGGAAATGACAAGGCTTAATAAGAACGAATTCAACTTGCGTTTAGGCAATTGAACGTTGGTATCTGCTAGTTCAGTGAGAGATATTAGAATTTGTTTAGATTCTTATAGCAATTAGATTTGATAGACGTTTATTATGTACCTCAATTCAAGAGAAAATTAATTTCATTTTCTTATTTAAATAAATTTGGTTATTCGGTCACTTTTAATAAAGTTTTTATTATTAGTAAGAATGACAATTATTTGCAAAGGTACATTGGAAAACGATTTATTCAATTTGCATAGAAGTATCTCTCACTTTTAGACACAGAATCAATGAAACCTAATCATAAACGAGTAAAATTATCAAAAGATGAAACCTATCTATAACATTTGCACCTAGGTCATATTAACCTTAATAGGATTAAAAGATTGGTTAGTGACGGACTTCTAAGTGACTTAAAGGTTGATGATCTACCAATTTATGAATCTTGTTTAAAGGTAAAATGACCAAAAGGTTGTTTACGACCAAATGCATAAGAGCCATCGAATGTTTACGATTGATACACACTGATGTGTGTGGACCTATGAGCATTCAAGCTAGAGGTGGATATGGGTACTTCATCACTTTCACGGATGATCACTCAAGATTTGGCTATGTGTATCTCATGAGACATAAGTCGGATGCTTTTGACATGCTCAAAGCATTTAAAGCTGAAATAGAAAATCAGTTTGAGAAACGCATAAAAATCTTGAGGTCTTATCTTGGTGGAGAATATCTATATGGTGAGTTTCAGGAATATCTTATTGATAATGGGATAATTTCTCAGTTTTCTGCACCAAGTACACCTTAGCAAAATGGGGTGGCAGAAAGGAGAAATAGAACTCCTTTGGACATGGTTAGGTCTATGTTGAGTTATTCAATGCTTTCAAATTCTTTTTGGGGATATGCTTTACAAACTGCTATGTACATTCTAAACGATGTACCATCCAAGTCGATTCCTAAAACACCGTATGAGTTATGGACCGGGCGAAAGCCTAACTTACAGCACTTATGGATATTTGGATGTCCTGCGCACATGTTAAAAAGAAAGACAGAAAAGATAGAGTCTCATTCAGAAACATGCATATTTGTAAGGTATCCAAAAGGAAAAAAAGGATATTATTTCTATAGTCCTTCAGATCTTAAAGTATTTGTTTTGACAAATGCTAAATTTCTGGAAGAGGACTATATGAATAATTTTATGCCTAAAAGTAGAATTGTCCAGAATGAGCTTTCAAGAGGTACAATTCTACAAAAGGTTTCACTACCAAGCCCAATTGTAAGTTCCGTACCAACACAAGATCAACAATCTACCATACCTCATCGTAGTGGGAGGGTTAGTAGATAACCCGAAAGATATATCAATCTAGAAGAACCTGTAGAGAATCTTCTAGACGATGATGATCCCTATACATACAAGGAAGCAATGGAAGATGCTGATTGTCGCCATTGGCAAAATGCAATGCAATCCGAAATTGAATCTATTTTTAAAAACAAAGTTTGGTCTCTTGTAGACTTGCCTAAAGGGATAAAACCCATCAAGTGCAAGTGGGTATACAAGAGGAAAAGTGGAATGGATGGAAAGGTAGAAACCTATAAAGCTAGATTGGTAGCTAAAGGTTATACACAGAATGAAGGAATCGATTATGAAGAAACCTTCTCTCATGTGGCCATGCTTAAATCCATTAGGATACTCTTATCCATTGCGGCATCTCTAGACCTAGAGATTTGGCAAATGGATGTCAAGGCAGTTTTCCTTTATTGAAGTCTTGACGAATGCATCCATATGATGCAACCAAAAGGATTCATTGAAAAAGGCCAAGAGGAAAGGGTATGTAAGTAGCAAAGATCCATATATGGATTGAAAGCAAGCATCCAGATCCTGGAACATAAGGTTCAATCAAGCCATGAAAAGTTTTGGATTTATTCAAAACCTTGATGAACCATGTGTATATAAAAGGATTAAAAGTGGCAAGTTGGTTTTTATAGTTCCTTACGTTGATGATATACTACTCATCAAAAACGATGCATGTGTATTGACATCAGTAAAAGAATTGTTAGCAAAACAATTTGATATGAAGGGCTTAGGAGAAGCAAGTTATATTCTTGGTATCCAAGTCATAAGGGATAGAAAGAATAGAACGATTGCATTATCCCAAGCTTCATACACAGATAAAATCTTGTCTAGGTTTTCCATGCAAGATTCTAAGAAAGGTATGTTACCTTTCAGACATAGAATCAAACTTTCTAAGGAACAAGTTCCTAAGAATGAGCATGAAAAGCAATTCATGAGTAGGGTTCCATATGCATCGGCAGTTGGAAGTATCATGTATGCAATGTTCTATACTAGACCAGAAATTTGTTTTGCTATGGGTATAGTTAGCAGGTTTCAATCGAAGCCTGGTCTTGATCTCCGGACCGCAGTCAAGCATATTTTCAAGTATCTCAGGAGAATGAGAGATTATATGCGTGTATACTCAGGAGGGGATTTAATTCCCATTGGGTATAAAATTTTTGATTTTCAGTCAGATTCTGACTCTAGGAGATCAACATCAGAATCTGTGTTTACTATTGGAGGAGGGGCAGTCATATGGAGGAGTATTAAGCAATCTTGTATTGCTAATTCCACCATGGAAGCCGAGTATATTTCCGCATGCGAGGCTGCTAAAGAGGTTGTCTGGCTCTACCAATTCTTGATTGACTTGGAAGTGGTTCCTGATGCGAATAAGCAGATCACTATCTATGGTGACAATAGTGGAGCAGTGGCTAATTCGAGAGAATTAAGAAGTCATAAGAGAGGGAAACACATTGAAAGAAAGTATCACCTTCTGAGGGAAATTGTGCATAGGGGTGACATGAGGATTACTAACATCGCGTCAGCAGATAATCTAACGGATCCATTTTCAAAGGCTCTTCCACAAAAGAGTTTTGATGGGCATCTAGACAACAAGGGGATGAAAGATATGACACATTTGCCATAGAGCAAGTGGGAGATTGTTGGAATTATGCTCGATAGCAAGAGTATAATAATGTATTTGACAATCTTTTCACATTAATAAAATGATTTCTAGTTTAACAAAACTTATAGCATTTATAGTTTAATTATTATAATTATTAGAAGTAAATAATCATAAGGTCAAAAGACTTTGAGAAAAGAAAAATTGTTCATATATCTATATATGTATGAGGTAGACACAATTCTTTAGTTAGTCTTGAATAATATTCACAACTTAAAATAAAGGTTGGGTGCCTTTATCTTGTCAAAGTTGCAGATTCTTTTGCTAGCATTTGAGTGAGATCAAATGTGTTATGATGAGTCTAAAATCATCAAAGTGTGGTGTCTTTGGGGAAAAGAATCTAGTGCATTGGGTGCATTGAATTGGATCACAGTGAAATACTTTATCTAGAACCGTGAATGGATAAAAGTTTTCAGTTGAAGACAGTCGGAGAATCTATCTCAATCCTAAGATAAATGATGGAATTATGGTTGCAAGTGTTATCATTTGAGCTATCAATGAGTACAATTATATACTATCATCTATCCTCGATAGTTTTGTGGTATTCATTTGTTAATCGATAGAGGACTTCATTTATAGATATGGACATCGTGGCTCAATTTATTAATTGAGAGTAGAATATCATCATATGGATGTTTTGAGGTATTGGATATTAAATCTTAACGTTAAGTTTTCAATAGTGTCTATTGAAACACGGCTTCTGGACAAGTCAAAATATCCAAGTTCAAAATGTGGTCATATGAGTAAATATGGTAACTTGGAGAGCTATAGGCGGTCTATGAGCTCTTGGTGGTCTATGAGCTCTTGGCGATTACTGGTATTCTTCATGAGGATACACTTTCTCCAATAAGGTTGTCTAGGGTATGAGTAAGAAATATTAACTTATTCTATCTTTATTTAAGAGTACAATTTCAATTCTTTAGTGGAATGAACTAAAATTAATAGATCGGACCTAAATGAATCATTTGTTGATTGCGATTGAGTTTTCTCTATTGGAGCTTAAATTTAGATAGCATGCCAAGATCCCTAATCCTCACGAACTTGTATGGATCACTTGATATATTCTACCGGACCAATTTATGGGTCTATCTAGAATTGTATTGAGCCATGTGGACTTGTTTCTTTGTGTAAGAATGGGTCTAGTTCATATGTGGACTTTTTATTAAGGTCTAATAGATTTAATAAAATAGAAAAATAATATAATGACCCATATATGGTGTTGGGCGGCAAAGCTTTACAGTTTCTCTTAATTATATTTTTTTATTTTATTATTTAATTAAATATAAATTAATTAATATGGTAATTAATTAATTATTTAATTAAAAGTCAAAATGTTTTTCCTATTAGGAGATGGTCTCCTAATATTATACTATTGTTGGTAGTATAATTAATATTAAAGATTATATTTGATAAGTAGATAAATAAAAAGAATTATTTATCTTGTCAAATTAGAAAATCTTTAATATGGTTACAAATACACTATTTGAGTTGGATTAGGAGTCTTGGTGTAGGAAAGAATTCTTTTTGAAAAAAGATTCTTGGTCACCAAGTAAATCAACATAAGGATAGGATTCTTGCCCTAAAGTAAATCCTTCTTAGAAAATGATTAAGTCTCCTAAATTAAATATAAGTTGAATTCGGCCAACTCTATATATTTTAGGGCTAGGAATTCGACCATGACACACACAAACACACACACACACACACACACACACACACACACACATATATATATATATATGGCTTACATAATTTCGGCCTAGGGTGAGAATTTTTTAAAAGAGAATTCGACTACCATAGAATTTTGAGAGAAAATTTGTTTTTGTTCTAGAACAAAATTCGATCAACTTATAGAAATAGTGTGAGATTCGACAAAGAAGAAATGGAAGAAAGAATGTTTAGTTTTCGGTAGTATACTAGTAGCCTTTACATTGAAAGGTTTTGTGTACAACATCGAATTAAGGTTCACGCAAGTTTCAATCAAATTGATTGATAATTCACAAGTGACCTAACGTTCTTTATTTTCTTCTTGGAGGATTATTGTGACTAACAAAGAAGAAGATTTTGTTTGTTTCCAACCTCTGGCATACAATTAAAGAAAGGGAGCCCACAAGCCTAGGTGATTCACGTTCGTGATTGGACTGGAAGATCTTGCAGATTCAATTTGGAGCTTGTTCAATCGTCACGAGAAAAAGGTACGACACTTTTATATACATCAATTAATCTAGGATTAAGGTTCTTGTTATTATAAAGGGAAAAATTTTATTTATACCGAAACCCTATTTTTTTTATTTTCACGCTTCCGCTGCGCGATTTTCCACACACACCACACTTAGGCTAGCCTATCATCCATACACAAATGGTCATAATGCATACAAATTTCCATACTAACCAAGCAATCACGAGTTTTGACAAAAAATGAAAAAAAAATCAACCAAAACGCATCCCATATGTGAAATACCATCAACAACACAACATGAAATTCCCTAGAAAGTGTGTGTCTATAACCTAGAGGGGGGTGAATAGGTTTTAATTGAATCAATTACCGATTTTTCGATTAATCAACATTAACACAAATTACCCCGAGTAAACAAGCATTCAATAAAATCAATTATGCTTAAAACAATAACAACACAAAGTATTTACGTGGAAACCCTCCAAATGGGAAAAACCATGGGCTGATATGTGCGCCACACTAGATCCTGAAATCCACTATTGAATGAAAGCTTACAACCTAGGTTGACCTCCCGTCACACCCTCCAGTTACTAACCCTTTCACTCTACTCAACGGCCTTAATAGTGATTCTTGATATATTTGCTTGTGCCCTAACCACTTAGTCACAAGACTTAATCTCAATGAAGAGTCAAGCACAACCTAAGTGAATATGATAAAATATTCAAACATACAAGTAATGCTAGGAAACACTAATTGCTTATCTAGGAATTTAAGAACGTAACTAAGTACAATTCCTAGATATCAATGTCTAAATGAATGTTCATTAAGACTTAACTAGATATAATTATGCAACAATATATCCTAGTTATCAAACAAAGCGCCAATCAACACATGTTGTCATAAAACATGGCAAGGACTATAATGCAATCACAAAATGCAATCAGTGAGTCCTAAACAATATCTAAATGCAAAGCATAAAGATTTAGCTAGAATGGCAAAATGGTCACAAACCCTAGCTATCACAAAATATAAATCTCAACCAACAATCAACAACCTAAGCATGTTATAAATGCAATTAAACTCAATAACATACATTTAAAGAACAATAATTGTTAAACCTAGGCATACATGTCATAAGAATGGAACAAGAAATTCTAAGGTATGTAGAGATTACCTAGTCAATGACAAACAAGAGAAACCATGTTTGGAAGATGCTAGATGCTCATGGATTGAAGATTGGTTGAGTAAAAATGGATTCTTGGGAGCTCTCTCTCTCTTGGAGTCAAATTCTCTCTCAAGAAAAAGCTTGGTGAGTAAACATAGCTTCTTGGACTCACAAGGCTAAAGAGAAGAGAAGATAACATATATATAATGTGCCCTACACGAAACGACGTCGTTTTGGACAAGAGGCAACTGATTCCCGTCATGACCATTGTACTTGCCGTGGCCTAGGAAATTGTCCAGACCACGGTATCGCGAGCGTTGCATCGCCTGGGAATCTCCACTGTCTGGACCCCGGTATAGGCAATGTCCAGACCGCGGTAGATCCAGCGGTGCATCACTAGGAAACTCTGGTTGGGAGACCGCTATGCATGCAACGTGCACAGGTCACGGTAGCCATAGCGTGCATCTTTTGTCAAACACCGATGTGCAGGCCGCGGCGGGGGCAATGCACAGGGAGTGGTCCCGACTACGGTCAAGGGGAAAAAAATCTTCTAAGGGCAAGCTAAATGCAATAAACACCCAAGAGGCACACAATTAAGGCACTTTAAGCATTCATGCAAGATGATCAAAGACATGCATGAGAGTGTATGTGTGTACTGAAAACTCTTCAAAAAAGGTTAAGCAAGTGATTTACCTTCTGAAGCTTGAGCTGGGTCTTGAGCAATGATGGCCTAAACTACCCTTACACATTAATCCCCAAATGTGGTTGTCAATAAAATGAGCCAATCAAAAACTGAGGAACTTACACATCAAACTAATAAGAATTAAGCACAAGCTCTCTTCTAAAAGCATCAATTTCACATTAATTTGACCAAACCAAACCTGGAACCCTAATTGTAAGAAATCACAAAATTTCGAAACCTAAATGCAACTAAGTGGCCTTTGATTGAAAAGGGATTAGAGTGGGTATATGAAGGAAAAACAATTAGCTTAGTTGATGCCTTTTTGGATCGAAAATGGCCTTGGAGCTGATGGAGTCAATTTTGAGTTTGTTTTGGGCGGTTTTAGAGGAGACTTGAAAATGATGCTTCATGATGTTTTATCATAAAAAAATGTGCCTCTACGGGACGTTCCGTGTGACGAAGAGACAGAGTCTCACACAAAAATGTTGGAATCCCTTTCCGTGAGATAACTGTCCGCTTGAGGACCAAACAGACTCTCAAGCAGAAATGATAGAAGCTCTTTCCGTGAAAGAAATGTCCGCTTGAGTCTAATGCGGAATCTTCAGCGGAAAACCTGGCATTTTGCATGAAAATGGTTTTTTCAATTTTTTCCTCATTCCACACCCAATCATGAAGGTTTTCAACATCCTATACACAATGAAACCTGAGAATCGTCACGCAGATTTGTTTGGAAAAAAAAATCTCAACCACATGATTAAAATTCAAGCAAGAAGTCAAAATCTAACTACTATTTACAAGTGGTACTTCCCTTTCAAATTTTGTTTGGCTCATGGAGGAGAATCTCCTCCCAAAATTCTTTCGTTTCTTGCTCCCAATAGATTTTCAGACATTGCTCGTTGACCATGAAGCTTTCCTTAGGACTATTTTCAATATATATGGCTCCACTAGGAAAGATTTCCTTCACCGTAAACGATCCTGACCATCGACTTTTTAGCTTGCTCGGGGAACAATCTCAGTCTTGAATTGAATTTGCCAACTTTTAGTTTTTTGTAAGCCAACCGTTGATCATGCCACCATTTTGTTCCCTCCTTGTAAATTCTCGAGCTCTCATACGCTTTAAGCCCTATTTCCTCCAATTCATTTAACAGTAACGATCTATTTACATAGACATCCCTCATTTCAAAATTTAGAGCTTTAATAGCACACCAAGCCTTGAACTCCAACTCGAATGGTAGATGGCATGCCTTCCCGTAGACAAATCGGAATGGTGACATGCTTATGGGGTCTTGAATGCAGTACGGTATGCCTACAATACATCCTCCAATTTAAGTGCCAAATTCTTCCTCTTAGTTCCCGCCATCTTCTCAAGTATTCCTTTCAGCTCTCGATTTAAGATTTTGACTTGGACATTGGCTTGTGGATGATATGGGGTGGTTATCTTGTGTTTAACCTCGTGCTTCTTCAATAAGGCCTCAAACCATTTGTTACAAAAGTGGGATCTTCCATCACTAACAATGGCCCATTGTTGTTTCAAATCTAGTGAAAATGTTCCTCTTTAAGAATTTGGTGACTTCCTTAACTCTACATGTTTGGGTGGCTATGGCTTCAACCCATTTAGAAACATAGTCCACAACCACTAAATGTACCGATTCCCACAGGATATAGGAAATGGTCCAATGAAATCCACTCCCCAAACATCAAAGATCTTTACTTCAAGCATGACATTCATTGGCATTTCGTCTCTCTTGGTGATGTTTCCTGTTCTTTGACACCGATCACAAGCTTCTATGTAGCTTTGAGAATCTTTGAATAAAGTAGGCCACTAAAAACCCAATTGGTGGACCTTTCTAGCCATCCTCGAGGCACCGAAATGGCGTCCACACTCCTTAGAGTGGCAATGACTCAAATTTTCTTTCATTCATCATTTGGCACACACCGCCTAATGATCCCATCACTACAACTTATGAACAAAAATGGCTAATCCCAAAAATATTGCTTCATTTCTTAAAGAATTTCCTTCTTTGATTAAATTTCAACTCTGTTGGAACCACATTACTTACCAAATAATTCACATGGTCGGTAAACTGTTGATCTTGGTTTTTCTTCACCTCAAATAATTGCTCGTTCGAAAAACTCTCATTGATTGATACGTTTATTTTGTCTCCTTCTTTTTCTAATCTAGAGAGGAGATTGGCAACTAAGTTTTCGATTCTTGTCTTTTATCTCCAAATCGAACTCTTGGAGCAACAGAACCCATAATATCAATCTCAATTTTGCATCCTTATTTGCCATGAGGTACTTATTTACCGAATGATCCGTGTAGACAATCACCTTGGATCCCACTAGATACGATCTGAACTTGTAAAATGCAAATACTACGGTAAGCAACTCTTTTTCTGTGGTAGCATAATTAATTTGAGTTTCTTGTAGAGTTTGGCTTGTATAATAGATGCCATGTAGACACTTTTCCTTCTGTTGTCCTAACACGGCTCCAACCGCATAGTCACTAGCGTCACACATAAGTTCAAAAGGTAGATTCAAATTCGGTGTAAAGATAATAAAAGTTGTAGTTAACTCTTTCTTCAACAACACAAATGCCTTCAAACATTCATTATCAAATACAAAGGTGAAAATACAATCACGGTTAAATGCACAAGGCTAACCTAGAAGGAGGGGGGGTGGGTGAATAGGTTAGGCACCTTTTTCGACTCCCTTAGAAACAAACAAAAGTTTGTCCCTTTAGATTGCTTGTATCGCAATATATATATTAATTAAAGACAATTAATCAATGTATAAACTTAAGTAAAGTGTGATACAAACAAGTAATTGTAACACATACACAATCTATATTACAAAGAGGAAGTCAACATACATAAAGATTTCTATCCACAATACAAATATTAGAGAGATAGGGATAGAGAAAAGTTGACACAAGATATAACGTGGTAAACCTCTGAAGAGGAAAAATCCACGGGCTAGCAGCCACCGGTAAACAAAATCCACTAGTAGATAAGACAAGTACAATCTCTCAAGTAACCTCTTCACCTAGAAACTACCCTCCTATCCTACTCTAGAAGTTGTCACCCTATGCTCAACAATCCGAGGCTTCACACCTCTTGTCAAGACTTTCTTGCTCACCTTATCCGGATCTTCACAACCCAAGGCAAGACTTCTTGCTCAACTATCCGAGTCTTCCCAACTCTAGTCAAGACTTCCTTGCTCACCTATCCGAGTTCTCCTAACTCTAGGAAAAACTTCTTGCTCGACTATCCATGGCTTCACACCTCCAGCCAAGACTTCCTTCCTCGACAATCCGACGCTTCACACCTCTTGCCAAGACTTCTTGCTCAACACCATAGGTCTCACACCTATTGTCAAGACTTTCTTCTCACAAGGCATCTAGGTGATCATGAATACAAAATGCAAACAAGCACGCAATATAGAATACTATGATCAAAACATCCTATGTAAAATACTAGACATGAGCATGAATGCACAAATCACATATAGTCTAGTTCATCATGCATGAGTAGTCAATCTAGATTATGTAAGATATGATCAACATTAATCACAAACTAGATTCATGCATATATCTAAACTTGAATCACAAGATATGATCAACAAATCACAAGATCAAGTTTAAATCACAAAAACCTAAAACATGCTAAAATCATATGACAATGTCAAATAGATCTAAGCATAAGTTCTAGAGCATATTCCTAATCATAGATTCAACAAATCACATGAATAGCTCAAAAGAACATAAGCACATGTATTATGTGAGAATTTCGGCCAAGAGAGCCTAATACATGTGATGAACTATTTTTCACAAAATCAATCAATCAAAGATCACAAAATAGTCCTAGAATCAAAGCTAGCACAATACAATCCCAAACATGTGATAACATAGGCAAAATCAAAACCTAACTCAACATGAACGATTTCAATTGAAATTCAACCTAGATTTGAAAGTGTTCAAAACACTCACAATATACAAATATATGTTGAAGAAGAAAACCCAAGGCAATTGACCAAGTTTTGAAAGAAAACTTAGAGAGAAAATCAATACCTTAGTTGATCAAAGTACAGTTCCGTTTTTATATGATTAGACACCAAAAACAGAAGTAAAACTAACTTAAACCTTCAAAGAAAAGATGGAGGAGGAATAGATGAACACTCTCAACTTTGAATCACTCAAATCGGAGTTCAAATGATGAAGTTATGGTGTTTGGAAGGTGAGAAAATTTATAGAGAAAAATTCTGCACACTTGATTTGAATTTCTTCTTAGAATGAAATGTGAGAGGGAGAGAGATTATAAAGGAGTGGGAAAGAAGAAAGCAAGAAAGACAAAATTGCCCTCCTTTGGAAGTGCTTCCCCAAGATGGCGCGTGTGCATCTCGGGGCAGCAAGGTTGTGCGGCCGAGATGGCCACGCGCCATCTCAGGCATGCACACCTCCATGGCCTTTTGGCCATGGTGCATTCCCCTCGCGCTTCCCTCGCGTTCTTGGACCGTTCTCCAACCTCCGAACTCGGAATTCAAATCCATTTACGGATTATGAACTGTAATTCTCATACATACATGGAAATATAAGATAATCAACAAAAAAAATAATAATTCGACTCGATATATGAAGATGAAAACAATGTATGAAACATAAGTTGAAAGTGTAGTATCTTTTGACTTTGAACTTGAAAACAATAGTATGAGTAACCAAAATGACCGGAACTAAATCAAGAATGATTTAAGACTAAATCCAAGTTCAATATCCATGTTATACAAACATATACACATACAAACACAATTCACACTAGAATGCAAACTATATAGAGTTAGTTTTCAATCATGCATATTTCAAAACATGTTATTTCCAAACCAATGCATGAGCATTCTTCTTAAAGTGTGTGAATGTGTTATACATGGTGCACAACGATGCAGGGACACATATAAATGAATTGTATGTGTGTGCCTATAAAGGTGCACAACGTTGCAGGGACACAATTGTATGATATGTGTGTGTGTGCCTATAATGGTGCACAACGATGCAGGGACACAAATGTATGATATGTGTGTGTGTGTGCCTAAGCCTTGTAAGAGAAAGATAAGGTCTTAGTATACCTTTGAAGAAACAAATTGCATCCTTCCTCTTTAAAGACTTAGAACTTTCTTTGACTTGTTGTTACTTCTTCCTTGAAGTTTGAATCATCATGAACCTAAACAACTAAGTCATTACAAGTAAACATCATTTTGATATGGAATTCATGCCAACACAAACTAAAACCTAATAATCTCCCCCTTTGGCAAATTCCATGTCAAAACACCTATACATTTACTACAAATATAAAAATGAAGATAGGTCACAAAAACACTCCCTCACATTACAATGAGTAGGATTCCTATAACTAATCTTCACCAACTCTTGAACTTTATCTTGGTCTTCTCATGAAGCAACCTACCAATCATCTCAAAGCACAATGTATATACAAGAGAAAAACAACAAATGGCAACATATAATATGGATAAGAATATACAATTAAGTCTACAAATACATGTATCTCCCCCTCAATACATGCCAAATACAAGAATTCTTAACCAAATCTTAAGACTAATTATTACAAGCCATTGAAAGTCCAAAAGTTCTCAAAAACAACATAAAAAGGAAACTAATTAACTAGCAATTCATAACAACTCTTTCTCCCCCTTTTTGACATGAAATGATGCCAAAAGGTAATAAACATACCATGAGACTCAAATATTAGCTACTAGATCCACCAAAGAAAGATGTGTGTGTAGTTGACCTAACATAATGCTTGAGAGGTGGTCTTGAACTTGATGCAATACACTCCTCCAACTCTTTTATTCTAGCATCTTGTTTTTCAACTATAGCACTAAGCTCATCAACCTTCTTCTTCAAATGCAAAGCCCAATCCAGAAGAATGTTTATGCTAGTCTCTTGACAATCAACTTGTGAACTAAAAAGTCCAAAAGTATCACATGTCTTACCCTTATCCTTATATGACATGTATGACACACGTTTATCACTATACTTTTCAAAGGGTTGTACCAACATATCATCTCTACTACTTTGAACACCACGAGCTAAACACAAAGAAGTTATAAACCCAGGTAATGCAAGCTTCTTTCTCCTCTAGTTGAAAAAGCCGTATTATCCAAATAAAACATAAGCAAATCCACAAGGTTAATAGGTTGATTATCACTAAGGCATATACTATTTTGATCTTGTCTTTATTCAACTCGGTTGAATTCAAAGATCCAATAATATTTGTGCAAATGAAAAGATGCCAAAATGCACTTGCCTTAGTTAACTCATGTTGATAATATATGCTCTACCTTTCCACTCAAAAGAAGCATTGTCACATAGAGTTCTACCCATGATATTAAGATTCTCAATGATATCAACATCTAGAAAGTTTGAATCAATATCACTAGATAGCCCAAGAAACTTGTTAATGTTTATTGGGTTAACTCTAAACACAACACCCCTAACATCCATCAAAGCATCCAATAAGATGTCACTCTCTCTATATTCATGATAAAATTCTCTAACAATAGTATCATTCACTATTCCTAGCATGCTTACCCAAGATTCCCAATTTCTATCCTTAATGCATTTAAGAACATAAGAATCTTTACATTTACCTAAGTCAATGCATCTTTCTTGAAATATCTTCTTAGTTGCAAAGATCCCTAAATCCTTTGACCTTGAAGCTTTGGATCTCTTTGAGGTTGACTTGGCTTTCACAATGGGATTCAATTGATTTCCACTTTCGGTAACTTTAGTTCTTCCAATTTGTTCTTGTGAAATAAGATGCTATAAACATACAAAAGTGAGTGAAAGACAAAACAAGCTTATTAGTCACAAATATATAAAACAATGACATATGACTTAAGAATGAATCATCATGCAAGACAAAGATAGTGAGTAATATGTTACAAGTATCATTAAGTCAAAATATGCTAACATGTAACAAAATGAAGCATGTGAACATATCATAAAAGAGAACAATGTCTAGCATACAATGTTCCCCCTTGATAAATGCCATGACTAAGATTCATGACAGCATAAGGTTCACAAGGAAGTTCACACAATCACACATTCATGCAATTTGAAGAAATATCAACAAAATAAGCTTCATATGATAAGAGAGATACATAAAGATTTTTCAAGTTCTCTCATAATTCTTCAACAATTGCAAAGATATCATCATACTCATAAACAAAGTGTGTGTGTGTGAGAGATATGCTTCAAATATATATCAAGAAGTAGTTTGATAATCAACATGCAAACAATTTCCAACAACTATTCATCTTAACCTTTTTCCATAAAAAGTCAAACCGATTATCATTCGGAATTTTTTCCTTTTAAGAGAATAGATTTTCAACAAATAAGTGTGTGTGTGCATGTGGCTCGTCATCCCATTTCTGTTTTTCAACCCGAGCTCATTTGATTTTCAACTAAACTCCTTTTTAAGCCTTCCTCCTTTTCTTTTTAGGCTTTGAATCAAAGATTTTTTTTTTATTGATTTCATTTCAACACTTCTTTGATTTTTCCATTTTTTTTTACATAAACAAAAATTCACTTCATAACGGCTTTCACTCATCACAATAGTGTGGCTCTTTCCAACATTGGGTAGCTTTCGTAACCAAGGTGTGTAGCCCTTTTCATGAAGGTGCTAGTTGAGTTCTATTTAATTGCCGAAGCAAAATGGATACTAACCATAGGTCATTTTAAATGTACTTAAGCACAAAAACTTCAAGATGTATCTAATGTTTACATATTAGTAAACTCAACCTACTAGCAAAACATATGTGAGAAGCAAGGTGCAATTTTTAGAAAATCAAGATTTTATGGCTCATAAGCACATGATCTAAGAGCAATAAGTAGAGACTTATTCAAGATCATTACTTCTCTAATGAGTAACTTTCAAAGAATATGAAGCTCATATTTTCAAAAATAATGCCACTCAATATACCAAACACAAACAATCATCAAAGTTAAGATTAATGTGAACAATATCACTATTAGATCCTAAAATAGCAAATGTCAATGAGAACCATATGTATACTATACAGAATTCTCTAATATGACATGCTATGAGATGTATGTCAAAAATTGAGTCAAAAGATGAATATCTAAGAGAATATGCATTAGAGTATAGATATACCTTTTTGCACATTATATTCACCAATTATCATACTTCCGCCCTTTTTATGAGCACTTTTACCTTGAATGTCCTCATGACACCAAGTTGACGATGTTTCACAACAAGAGTATAAAAAGCATAATATCTCAACTCAATCAACACATATAACAAGAGAACTTCTTCAAAGTTAATCAACAAATTTTGACCATCATAACAATCATGATGTGAGATAACCAAGTTCATATCAATACATGGAGTATTCAAAGCTAGCAAGCAAGAATTCTCAACACAATTGATATATAGCCTCAAAGCTATCTCACATGTGCTTCTTATATTAGTGATAAGAGCACTCACCCTTGAACCACTTGTTCTTGGGTGTACCTACACAAACATTTCTAATATAATCCTTGACAACAATGTTAAATCTAGAGTAAAGTCCTTCAATGACTTGATTAACAAGAATATCATTAACACACTCTTCTTTAACATTTTCAACACATGATTTGTCAAGTTGAACAAGATTAGAATTCTTTCTACTCCACAACTTTTTCTCATGCTTAGCAAAATTATCATGTTTCTCAACTTTCAAGGCCTTAGCATGTTCAAGTTGAAGTTTAATCTCCTTATCCCTAGATTCATTTCCTAATTTGCATTTTTCAATATGTTTATAACACTTAGGCTTAATGTGACCTATTGTGCTGCAATAATGGCAAATTGGAATAAAAGATGAGATTGTACCTTTTGGAGTTGAACTAGCTTCACTAAGAGTTTGCAAAGATACCTTGTTCGCCAACTTCTTCTTGGCTTTTGATCTTCTCTTCTTGTGTGGTTTCTTATCAATCACAACTTCATCAAAGTGTGTAGGAAGTGGTGCTTCCAAGAGCTCATCTTCAACTACCAAGTCGTCTTCACCACTATGAGAGTTAACAAGATTCCTAACACTAGACACACTAACCGAATCATTCACTAAATCCTTGATAGCCTCCTTAGCCGTGTATATCTCTTCTATCAATTCTTGTTCTCTCTTCTTCAAAGAAGATATCACATTATCCTTCTCAATGTTAATCATTTCAAGTTCTCTAAACTTCTACATAATATCACCTTTTTCACCAAGAAGTCTACGAGTAACAACCATAAATTCATCTAGTTGCTTTTTGATCAAATCATCCTTCTCAACTATTTCTCTTTGAGCATTGTCTCTAGCTTCTTCAAGCTTTTCTATCTTGTTCAACAACTCAAGATTAGTAGGAATGGAACTAGAGCTTCCATCATGATTTGCATCAAGGTTCTTGTTCAAAGATATTGTACTACCAACATCTAGTGAAGAATGAGAAGCCGTTAGAGCTACTAAGTTGCTCACCAACTCTTTATCACTTGAAGACTCACTACTAGAGCTCTCATTGTCACTAGAATTATCATCACTCTAAGTAGCCGCCAACACTTTTCCTTTCTTGTCTTTCTTAGATGGCTTCTTGGTGCACTCACTAGCAAAGTGACCAAAACCTTGACAATTATAGCATTGAACCTCTTTCTTGTTCATGGCTTGACTATTCTTCACAATCCTTGGAGATGATGTTCTCTTGACTCCTTTTTCCTTAGAAGACTTGCCTTTAGGTTTGGCATTCTTTTTTAGAAACTTCTTGAACCTTCTAACCAAGAGTGCCATTTCTTCATTTCCATCATCACTCTCCTCCTCAATAGCATTGAGAGCAATTTCCTTACTCTTGATCTTTGGCTTCAAGCACATCTCATAAGTTTGGAGAGACCCAAGCAACTCATCAATGTTCATACTATCCACATCCTTGCTTTCCTCAATGGCCGTCACCTTTGATTTTAATCTCTTAGGAAGAGACCTAAGGATTTTCAAATTTAAATGCTCTTTTAAGATAGGTACTACAAGTGCTTGACATTGGTTAGCAATATTAAGAAGCCAGAATTGGAAGTCTTCGAACTTTTTTTCCTCACCCATACTTAAACCTTCAAATTGTGATGCCAACATTTGAAGCCTCGATTTCTTCACCTCTAAGGTTTCTTCATTAGTAACTTGGAGAGTATCTCAAGCTTCCTTTGCGGATTCAAGATTTTGGATATAGGAGAATTGATGCCCATCAACTCCTCCAAAGATGGCATTCATAGCACGATGGTACCATTTTGCAACCTCAAACTCATTTGTTGTCCATTCACTCCTTGGCTTGAGTATCATGGTTCCATCCTCTAAAACCTTGGTAGGAGGACTATAACCTTCTTCCACTACCATCCAAGCCCTTTCATCAATAGAGCAGATGTAGGCTTTCATCCTCAACTTCCAATACCCATAGTTAGTGTCACGAAGTAATGGTGGCCTAGTATTTGAGGCTCATTCCGCCATTACATCATCTTGTAAACCCATGACTTCAAACGCCTTACAAAAACTATGAAAGTATCACCACAGACTTAAATTAAATGCAATCTAGTGTCCTGCTCTGTTACCAATTGAAAATACAATCACGATTAAATGCTCAAGGCTAACCTAAAGGGGGGGTGAATAGGTTAGGCACCTTTTTCGACTCCCTTAGAAACAAACAAAAGTTTGTCCCTCTAGATTGCTTGTATCACAATATATATATTAATTAAAGACAATTAATCCATATATAAACACAAGTAAAGTGTGAGACAAACAAGTAATTGTAACACATACACAATCTATATTATAAAGAGGAAATCAACATACATAAAAAGTTCTATCCACGATACAAATATTAGAGAGATAGGGATAGAGAAAAGTTGACACAAGATATAATGTGGTAAACCTCCGAAGAGGAAACATCCACGGGCTAGCAGCCACCGGCAAACAAAATCCACTAGTAGATAAGACAAGTACAATCTCTCAAGTGACCTCTTCACCTAGAAACTACCCTCATATCCTACTCTAGAAGTTGTCACCCTATGCTCAACAATCCGAGGCATCACACCTCTTGTCAAGACTTCCTTACTCACCTTATCCGGATCTTCATAACCCAAGGCAAGACTTCTTGCTCAACTATCAGAGTCTTCCCGACTCTAGTCAAGACTTCCTTGCTCACCTATCTGAGTTCTCCCAACTCTAGGCAAGACTTCTTGCCCGACTATCCAAGGCTTCACACCTCTAGCCAAGACTTCTTTGCTCGACAATCCAAGGCTTCACACCTTTTGCCAAGACTTCTTGCTCAACACCATAGGTCTCACACCTATTCTCAAGACTTCCTTCTCACAAGGCATCTAGGTGATCATGAATGCAAAACGCAAACAAGCACGCAACATAGAATGCTATGATCAAAACATCTTATGGAAAATACTAGACATGAGCATGAATGCACAAATCACATATAGTCTAGTTCATCATGCATGAGTAGTCAATCTAGATTATGTAAGATATGATCAACATTAATCACAAACTAGATTTATGCATATATCTAAACTTGAATCACAATATATGATCAACAAATCACAAGATCAAGTTTAAATCACAAAAACCTAAAACATGCTAAAATCATAAGACAATGTCAAATAGATCTAAGCATAAGTTCTAGAGTATATTCCTAATCATAGATTCAACAAATCACATGAATAGCTCAAAAGAACATAAGCACATGTATTATGTGAGAATTTGGCCAAGAGAGCCTAATACATGTGATGAACTATTTTTCACAAAATTAATCAATCAAAGATCACAAAATAGTCCTAGAATCAAAGCTAGCACAATACAATCCCAAACATGTGATAACATAGGCAAAATCAAAACCTAACTCAACATGAATGATTTCAACTGAAATTCAACCTAGCTTTGAAAGTGTTCAAAACACAAATCAAAACACTCACAATACATAAATATATGTTGAAGAAGAAAACCCAAGGCAATTGACCAAGTTTTAAAAGAAAACTTAGAGAGAAAATCAATACCTTAGTTGATCTAGGTACAGTCCCATTTTTCTATTATTATACACCAAAAACTGCAACAAAATTAACTCCAACCTTCAGAGAAAAGATGGAGGATGAATAGATGAACACTCTCAACTTTGAATCACTCAAATCGGTGTTCAAATGAAGAAGTTATTGTGTTTGGAAGGTAAGAAAATTTAGAGAGAAAAATTTTGCTCACTTGATTTGAATTTCTTCTTAGAATGAAATGTGAAAGGGAGAGAGATTATAAAGGAGTGGGAAAGAAGAAAGCAAGAAAGACCAAATTGCCCTCGTTTGGAAGTGCTTCCCCGAGATAGCACATAACCAAAATGACCGGAACTCAATCCAAAATGATTTAAGACTAAATCCAAGTTCAATATCTATGTTATACAAACATATACACACACAAACACAATTCACACTAGAATGCAAACTACATAGAGATAGTTTCCAATCATGCATATTCCAAAGCATGTTATTTCCAAACTAATGCATGAGCATTCATCTTAAAGTGTGTGAATGTGTTATACATTGTGCACAACAATGCAGGAACACATATAAATGAATTGTATGTGTGTGCCTATAAAGGTGCATAATGATGCAGGGACACAAATATATGATATGTGTATGTGTGCCTATAATGGCGCACAACGATACAGGGACACAAATGTATGATATATGTGTGTGTGTGCCTAAGCCTTGTAAGAGAAAGATAAGGTCTTAGTATACCTTTATAGAAACAAATTGCATCCTTTCTCTTTTAAGACTTAGAACTTGTTTTGACTTGTTGTTTCTTCTTCCTTGAAGCTTGAATCATTATGAACCTAAACAACTAAGTCATTACAAGTAAACATCATTTTGATATGGAATTCATACCAACACAAACTAAAACCTAACAAAAGGGAACCACTTTCTTGAGCAACGATCAAAAAGGTTTTGTAATCTTGGAGAAATCCTTAATGAACCTTCTTTAGAACCCCACATGTCTAAGGAAACTTCTTATCCCTCTAGCTAAAATTAGAGGCAGAAGCTTTTCTATGACATCAATCTTGGCCTTGTCCACCTCAATTCTCTTCTAAGAAATTATGTGGCCAAGCATAATACCTTATTTCACCATAAAATGGCATTTCTCCCAATTCAACACTAAATTTATGTCTTCACACCTCGGAAGAACCAAACTCAAATTCTACAAACAACTATCAAATGAAAAGCCAATAACGAAGAAGTTATCCACGAATACCTCTATACACTTCTCAACCATGTCAGAGAAAATAGCCATCATGCACCGTTGGAATGTTGCCAGTGCATTGGATAATCCAAATGGCATTCTTCTATAAGCATATGTCTCATATGGGCATGCGAACATTGTCTCCTCTTAGTCCTCTTTATCTATAATAATTTGATTGTAACCCGAATACCCATCTAGGAAGCAATAGTAATTGTGACTCGCTAGGCAGTCCAATAATTGGTTTATGAATGGTAGTGAAAAGTGGTCTTTCCTTGTAGCGGCATTAATTTTTCCATAGTCAATACACACTCTTCAACTAGTCACCATCATTGTTGGAATGAGCTCATTGCTCTCATTTAGGACAACGGTCATCCCACATTTCTTTAGAACACATTGAATAGGGCTCACCCATAAGCTATTTGAAATCGGATAAATAATACCCGTATCAAGCAACTTCAAAACTTCAACTCTCACTACTTCTTTCATATTTGGGTTAATTCTTCGGTGTTCAATTGAAGGCATGAAATCATCTTCCATGAGTATCTTGTGCATGCATATAGATGTCTTAAATGCTTCATACAATGTCTATTATATGCCTCATCAACACTCTCACTAACTTTTCTTCTTTAAGCTTAGACAAGGAAGGTGAGATGATAACTAGAAGAGCTGATTCTTTCCCGAGAAATACATAACGCAAATGAGTGGGCAATTGCCTTGACTCCAAAATGGGAGGCTTTTTTTTCCACAGATGGTGGAAGTCTTGGCTTACTCATACCCAATTCTTCATAATACCATCTTCTTTTAAAACTCAAAGATGGAAGTGAATCCAAGTGCACAACACACTCAGCCACTTCTTTATCTTCATCATCTTTGGTTGCACTATCTCTAATAAAAGCTTGCAATGGTTCCCTTCAACTTGTCTTCTTGAAAAATTCTTCCATTAGAGGCTCAATTACCTTTACCCTCATACCATTTTCCATATACATTGGTCTCTTTGTACCTTTGAACATGCGAAAGACAACTTGCTCATCACCAACCCTCAAAGTTATCTTATCCCCATTCACATCAATTAGTGCCCATGCAGTCTTTAGAAATGATTTCCCAAAAAGGAGTAGAATCTCTACATCTTATTCCATTTCAAGAATCATAAAATAAACCGGGAAGTATAGATTCTACACTTTTAGAAAAACATCCTTTATCACTCCTTTTAGATATTTGATGGATCTATACGCAAGTTGGAGGGTCACATTAGTGGGCTTGACTTATCCCACCCCAAGCTTCTCAAATACAAAGAATGACATCGAATTGATACTGGCTCTCGAATCAATTAGTGTCTTGCCAAAATTTAAAATTTCGATGGTACAAGGAATTATGAACTTTCTAGATCTTTTAGCTTGGGTGGATGCTTGTTTTGCAAGATTACACTACATTCTTTCGTTAGGGCCGCCGTTTCACACTCTTCTAGCTTCTTTTTATTAGAAAGAAGCTCTTTCAAGAACTTCACATAAGAAGGCATTTGAGTTAAATCCTCCGTAAATGGAATGTTGATATGCAATTTCTTGAAAACTTCCAAGAACCTTGCAAAATTCTGAGAATCCATATGTTTCTTCAATCTTTCTAGAAATGGAATCGGTGGAACATAGGCTTTCATTTCTGAAGATGGTAGCAATTTACATGATGTTATTGGTGGATTGGCAGGCTTGATCTTCATCCTTTTCTAATGTCTCTTCCTCATCCTTTTTCTCCTTATCACCTTTTTTGTCAACATTTTCTTTATCATTTACCATAGTCCCCTCATTTCCATGTATCCCAACTTCATTTCTCCCCCCAAAATCTTTCGGTAGCTCAACCTCTTTACCACTTCTAAAAGTGATAGCCTTGCAATGCTCTTTTGGATTTACGATTGTGTCACTAGGCAAGGTCCCTTGTTGTCTTCCATAGGCACCCCTTGCTAGTTAGCCAACTTGCACTTCAAAGTTTTGAATGGCCGCTTGACTTTGTTAGGCAATTTGATCCATTTTTGAATCAAGCTTCTTCAATGTTGCATCTTGCATATCCATCTGGTTATCCATTTTCATAAGATATTTGGAAAAAAGATCTTCAAGAGCTGGCTTCCTTTCCACTTGATTGTTAACAACTTTGTTTTGGAAACCGGGATTTTGGCGGTTATCAGATTGAGGTTGTTATTGTTGGTTTTGGAAATCGGGGGGTTGTCTTTAGTTTAAGTTTTGTTGTTGTTGGTTGTCTTTCCAAGAGAAGGTAGGATTATTCTTCCATCCCGAGTTGTAGGTATTAAAGAATGGGTTATTTTATGAGTCTTGGTTTTGGTTTTGGTTTTGGTTGGCAAAATTTTGGTTGTAGTTACAAAGATTGCTTGTTCAATTGTTGATAGGGTTGTAAAATCACATTCCGCACTTCCATGTGGTCCAAAGCATAGCTCACAACATGACACATTGGCTTGATTTGAGGAAGAAACCATCTTGCTCACTTGTTTGGTTAAAGCTTCATTTTGAGACTTCAAAGAAGTGGCTTCATCCAGTTCAATGACACTTGGGGCCTTCCATTTGACTATAACACTTCTCTATTGACTATTTTATTGGGGTTTATGCCCTAAGGATGTAATTTGTAAATGGATTTATGAAATAAATAAAAGAAAAGTTCAATTTATTCTTGTTGTGTTGTTAATTTTATAATTTGTGCAAATTAACATCCTAGATTCCCGGATGTAATCTCAAACTGTGTATATGAGTTTCATATACGGATGTATACAGTAAGTGATGTGCAATCTAAAGAGTCCATAGATAGCAAATAAACCTAGGTACTTTATTTGCAGTTAATCTATATCTACGGTCCATTCTGTAATGTATGGTGATTCTATCCTTAATCATTCATATTATGATATCGGAATGAGAGGCACCTTGTATGATCTGATCATATAGGACTGGACCAAGATCTATATGAATCTCTCACCAAGATCCGTTTACCGATGAGATTCGTATATATCAAATAATGATGGCTATATGTGGGTGATCTTAATCCTGAGTGTCTTATTGACTCCTTTAGGTTAGATCATGGTCTTTGATATATCATGGGTGAGGTAAGATGTAGTTCCTTATCAATATGCTCCATATGTTGGGATTACGGTTTGACTTGTGGCTAGAAAGGTTTGTATACAATAGTAGAATCCACGTCTTCTTGTGAGAAGTAGATGGTAGTTCCCTTAAGGGTTGATTCGGGGCTTGGCCAATATAAGCGCTCTCTTAATTCCGTGAGAAAATATGATTTATTATTCTTCAGAGAATCATTGGTACTTAAAGGATATATGTAATTAAAGGGGCATAACGGAAATTATGACCCATCTCTAATTATGAACTATTGTGGAGGATCACACCATGTATAATAGTTATATCGATGGACACCGAGTTGTATTGGTCTGTGTAAAAGTGTTTGTGGTTTAGAGAGTGCAGCTTCCGGTTTTTAGTGGAATAACACTGGAGTTAATAATCAAGGAATATTAATTAAAGAGTTTAACTAATGATTCTGAGGATTATTAGAGCTCAAAATACTGTGGGTCCATTAGGTCCCTTTTTTAGTCCGATCTATTTAGGTAACAATGGTCACGGTTAATTAATTGGATTGTCCAATTAATTGTGTTACGAAAGTGACACGTATTTATTCAGGAATTAATTGAATAATGAGATTATTTAATTAATAAATAATGGTGATTAAATAAATTAAATAACAAGATTATTTAATTATGTTATTAATCACTAAATTGAGGGTGTTAGTTGATATTTGATTTTGAATAGAATAAGATAACCTGATTATTTTATTTTATTACATTAAATATTTGAAATTGAATTTAAAATGTTTAAATTACAAATAAATATTTTATTATCTTTTAAAAATAAAAAGATATGAGATATCTATATTTTAAAAACGTTTTAAAATCAAAATATATTTGATATTTATTTTGAAAGATATGATTGGTTTTTCAAAATGTGATATATATTAGATATTTTTTTTTTGGTAAAACCGAATCAAAAGAGATAAAATTAAAGAGTGAAAATGTGATATGTATTAGATATATATATATATTTTTTGGTGATAAAAAAAACACATAAAATAGATCAGATCTTTTATTTTTTGCATGCAAGGGGTTGCGTGATAGCGAGTGTGTGTTGAACTAAAAAGAAGAGAAAACCAAAAAGACTATTCTAGGTGTGCGACCAAGTAAAGAAAAAAACGGCAAAAGTTTTCTTGGGTCCATCTTCTCTTCATACTCCATTCAAGTTCCTGAGTACGTGACGTGTCCACACGCTGTTACCAATCCCGGGATATAGCGAGGAAGATCGAGTGATACAGATGAGAAGCATTGCATGAAGTGAAGGAGCCTTTAAACATTGGTAAGGTTCTAATATTTACTTCTGATTAATGATTTCAATTTCCTTTGTATACATATATTTTATTACAGTAATAATGTTGTATGTATAAGTTCTGAAAAATTGTGATCCCAAGTTCACTGGTCCCAAATCGTTTACGATATGTATAAAAAAAATTAAAACATATTTCCACTGCGTTAACAGTGAACGGGGTTCCAACATATTTGTGGAAGATAGCTCCTCTAAAACGTTGTAAACTGCATCTTCTGATTTCTTTATCAAAGATCCTCTAGCCGCCGCATCATTCAAGGTTCTTGTTGCGTTTGTGATACCAGTGTAGAATGACTTTACAAGTTGCCACTTCATTAGACCATGGTGTGGGCATTTTCTCACAAGTTCCTTGAATTTTTCCTAAACATCATAGAGTCTCTCACTCTCAAATTGAGCAAAGTTTGTGATTTCATTCCTAAGACTAGCAGCTCTTCCAGGTAGGAAGTACTTGTTAAGGAACTCTTGAACCAATTGGTCAAAGGTGAGAATAGAATCCAAAGGCATTCAATTTAGCAACGCTTTGGCTTGGTCTCGAAGTGAGAATGGGAACAATTTCAGCTATACAAAATTTTCAGTAACTCCGTTGAATCTGAAAGTGTAAAAAAATGGCGTTGAAATTTTATAGGTGGACATTTGAATCTTTACTAGGCAGGCTCTCAAACTGCACCGTAAACACTATCATTTGAATTACTGTCGGTTTGATCTCAAAATTATTTACGTTGGCGGTTGGTCTTCGAATGACGGATATATTCCAGTCTACCCTTGGCATGAGATAGTCTTGTAGAGTTCTCTCAATCGTCACATTGGCATCATCTTGTTCTTGTACTGGAACATGCACTAGAGGTGGATTTTGATTAGGATTTGGATTTTAATTCTCAATAGCTCTAGCTCTTCTTCGATTCCGATGATTTTTCATTACGGTTCCTTCAATATCTGGATCAAATTACAAGTCTTGTGGGCTGTTACGCCTTGTGTGTTGGTGCATACACGAGCACAATATCTGAAAAATACAGCAAAGAAACGGAAGTAATACGTTCAAACTAGTAAATATCAATTTCTGCTTGGTCCCCCATACCAAACGGCCTCTAAGTTCACGCCTGTAGAGAATTCTAATTTTTTGAGGTAATTAGTGAATGATGATCGATCATTAATTACCCTATATAATACTTATAGTAAATTATAATTAATAATTAGTGTTTTTCTAAGTTATCATCCTAATTTGAATTTAGTCATGTTTACGGTGTTTTTATTGATTGTTCTTTTATTGTGTTAATTTTTTTTTTATTATCATTATTGTTATTTTATAGCAAAGTTTACATTTTAAGTTTAGAAGTTGTGATAAGGAGTATTATGTGATAATAATTGAGTCCAAATTTAATTTATTTTATTATTATTTATTACTTGTTATTTTTTTAAAGGATATTTATTACTTGTTGTTTGATTTATTTAATAATAAAATTATTATTTATTTGTTTTATTTTTTGAACAGTATAATTTATTAATAGGAAAAACAAGGGCGAACTGATCACGTCAAACTACACACGGTGTGACTCTCAGAATAGTACAAGGTCGGAATGTGATATAATGACAAAGTAGGGATCGTTCCCACATGGACTGGGGGTTTGATTACTGGGTTTTATAGGCTTATGTACTATTTGAACAATCAATAATAAAGGTGTCAATATTTTAACACTAAAATCACTTAAGCAATTAACATCAACACAATAAAGGAACTGTAAAAACCGAAACAAGGCAAAAAAATAAAGAAAAATAAAGCAAAATAAACTAGAAGACAAAAATACCACCACAACCCAGTTTAAGCCATCTTCCTTCTTTTAAGCGTAATAGTCTCTCTCATCTCCTTACCAGTGCTACTACAACCATTCATGATCCCCTCATAATACCAAGGAATTTTATCCCACATAATAGAAGATCTAGTTTTCATACACTGTCTTGTAAGAGCATGACAATCTTTTCTCCTCTTTCTACTAAAAGCCTTAAACAAAGAACTTACATTCTCACCAATCATCAGCCTTGATACGCGGCCTCTTAAGTCAATAAAAACATAAATGGAAGGATCATCAACCTTTCAACTCATAAATCAGAACCATTCTATCTTTAGAGCTATCATGACCACACAAGGGGCTAGTGCTACCCTTATTAGCACATATTTCCAAGTCCTTTTTATAAATAAGCTCTAGCATAACATCCCAAACCTTATTTTTTAAGCAACCTGATAATGTCCATTTCTACATGTAATGTAGCCCCATTACTTACATCATTTATGCTCGTTTTTTGGGTAAAATCGGGTATTTAATGTGTTTCGTAAGTGTTTCAGGTTATTTTCCAATTTAGGGACCAAAGTGCACAAATGTCAAGTTTTAGGGTAAAAATGTAATTATGGAAAGATTTGATGTTGGGCTTCGTCAGGCATCCCACGTAACCACCCGTGCAGCCTCCTGTAATTCCTAGGTCAGTGGTTTACACTGGTGAAGTCACCGTTAGACCCTCATGTGTAACCACCAGTTGAGAAGCCAACTTCAGTACACCAAACAGAGGGTGCAAGGGTTGCTCACTCGCACACTGACCCATGCACCAACCAGTGACCATGCCTCACCAATGCAACAGAGTAAAATCCATGGGTGACTCTGCCAGAGCCACCCGCAGAGGGTTATTTTCAGCTATGTTTCGCTTGGCTCTCGTGTCCCTCGAATCTTGTTTGGTTTATTGGTTTTTATCTCTCATTTCAAAGTGTCGAGCCACATCACTCTTTATTTTCTCCCACCTTCATCATCCCTAGCCTACCCACTCGACCCCTCAAACCAATCGCCTTCCTCCATTTACTTTTCCTATACCACACATTAATTTTCAACACACTCCACTAAATCAAAAATCAATTCACAGACTTTCTCTTCCTCTCACTACACACAACTGACACCCATCTATTCCCTTCTCTTATCTCTTTCCCATCACTCTCCTTCATAAAAATAAGAGAGAGAACTAGCTCTCATGGAGGATTTTCCTCTATGGGAGCTCACTTATGAACAATTACCCGTGCAGCCTTCTGTAAATCCTAGATCAGTGGTTTGCATAAAGAAGGTCTTCGCTGGAGCCTCCCGTGTAACCACTTGCTGAGAAACCAACTTCAGTGCACCAAACAGAGGGTGCGTGGGTCACTATTCCACACACTGACCCGTGCACCAACCCGCGACCATGCCTCACCAGTGCAGCAAAGCAAAGTCAGCGGGTGACACTGCCTGATCCATCTGTGAAGTCACCCGTGGAGGGTCTTTTTCAGCTATATTTCCCTTGGCTCTCGTGTCCCTCAAATCCCGTTTGCTTTATTGGTTTTTTATCTCTCATTTCAGAGTATGGAGCCACATCTCTCTCTCATTTCTCCCACCTTCATCACTCTTAGCCTACCCATTCAACACCTCCCACCAATCACCTTCCCCCATTGATTTTTCATACACCACACATTCATTTTCAACACACCCCACTAAATCAAAAATCAATTCACACACATTCTCTTCCTCTCACTACACATAATTGACACCCATCTCTCTCTTCTCTTATCTCTTTTCGCTCCTTCTCCTTCATAAAAATAAGAGAGAGACTAGCTCACATGGAGGATTTTCCTCCATGGGAGCTCACCATACATCTTCACCATATCATTTTAGACATCTACTACCATCTTAGAGTAGTTGACAAAAAGAAAAGAGTGGTCTTAGAACCAATTTTGAGCTGGGAAAGGAGAGCTTGGAGGAGTTATCCTCAAGGGTTGTCCCCTTTAAACTCATTTCTTTTTGAATAACTTATTTTTTTATGTAATCACCAATTTGGGTTGGTAAACAGACACTTATGAAATATATGTATGTTTATTCTTAAATTCGTTTTGGTTTTGTTCTATTCTTTCATTATGTATGATAAAATCTATTGTTATGAAATTCTTGTGTGTTGTGGGCCAAAATTGACATGTATGCATGATTGGGATTAGGATAAGAGTAATTTAGAGTCGGAGTTGCGTAATTTAGCATCCCATGTTTGTTTATTTGTTTGTTGATGAACCGAAATACCATGTTTTGAATGACTTGAGTGCTAGAGCTTTATCTCTAAAGAAAGGGAAAGGCTTGATTGATGCATTTATATGCTAAATTAAGCTTGGTTCAATATTCTTGTGCTTAAAAGGTCTTTGTATAAAGACATAATTGCTCTCTTACGACTTGGGTTGAGTGATGAATTGATTTTGGTAAATTCCTGAATCAAGAGAATGAACCCTTAACTAAAATTGAATGATCTTAATAAATAGTAATCAACATTGTTGCACATGTTTGTTTGGTGAACTTGTTTTTCATTTTTATGTCATCCTAGAGAGATTGAGAAGAATGAACCATTGACTTAGTAGTAAAGACCACCGACATTTCTCTTGTGTTTGTGTTGTAATATGGATATTTAATGTGCTTAATACTTTAGCTCGGTTAGCCACATAATGAATGACATTTTTATGCCATCCTAGAGAGATTCTCCTCCTTTTCTCTAGAATTTGTTGTTGCCTTCTTTTACTAGTTTTTTTTTATGGTGGACTCTTCTTCATCTATGGATCTCTCTCCTAAACATCCATCTCTTCCTTGCCTTGGTTCCAAAAGGCTTTCTACCCCCTACTCTTTGGTCCTCCCACCCGATTCTACAGTGGAAAATCCACCATTCCCGGAAGCACATTCTTCTTCCATTTCTAATGTGTCGCCTCCCACCCCTTCCTTGCAAGATCGACCTTTACCCTCCCCCCATGTAGTTTCTTCAGCTGGTGTTTCTTCCATTTTAAAAGCTAATGACTTTATTGAGTGCAGCAATGGGTCTACCAAAAGAGGGCATTGTTCTAGTATATCCAAGCTCCTTTTTAATAATGCCATCAACCATGCAAGAATTGGTCATAGTACAATCAATAGAGCTGTTGTTGCTGAAGCTAAAGGGGTCCTGTCAAGCAGCCCATAAACCTCAACTATTGCAACCAATTTAGGCAACAATGAAGGTCTTGAAGATTCTAGCTTTGTTGTACATCTCAAGAACGAGTTGGTGAAGATGAAAGGGACCATGGATCAATGTAATAGGTCTGAAAAGCCTACCCTTGATGTCCATAGACCTGCCTAGCTACATCAGGTTCCTTTTTCCTCTTTTGGTATGATTGAAAAACCTGCCTCTAAAGGAGAAGCTTGTCCCTCCGCAATTGTTTAAGGTCAAAAGGTCTAGCTAGAGGAGGTCTACTCTTTAAGCAATTATGTGTTGCCCCATAATAAAGGTATTTATATCACTCATCCTTTAGTGAATAAAGATGCTAGCAATGCTATAGGTCAATTGCCTTCTATAATTTCTGAAAACAGCCTTATTTCTTATATTAATGTGCTGAAAGGTGCTCATCATGATCCACTTATAGATCCCCCCTCTAGTAGGCCTATGAATCTTAAATACTACCAGCCCTTTCATAGTGGAAATAGGAAGTGTGTCTCCTCTCCCTTAGAAGTTACAGAGAATGGCTCTAAAGTATGGAAGAATTGCTTGGTGGGTTATTTTATTGAGAAAAAACTCTCATTTTCTATAGTTAACAACATAGCCATGTGTATTTAGGGCAATCGAGGCATGTTGGAAGTTCTAGCTAATGAAAAGGGATTCTACTTCTTTAAGTTCTCGGATGATGAAGCTTGTTCTAATGTGTTAGAGGTTGGCCCTTGGTTGTTTAGGGGAATGATGGTGATCCTCAAAAAATGGCATCGTAGGCTCAATCTATCTAAAGATTCCTACTCTAAAATTCCGGTTTGGGTTAAGCTCTTCAACATTCCCCATGAATACTGGAATGAAGAAAGGTTGAGCCATATTGCTAGTACGGTTGGTAAGGCCCTTTATGCTGATAGCCTAACTGGATCCATGAAGAGAATTTCCTTTGCTATGGTTTGTATTGAAATTAATTCCTTTTGTGACCTTGTTGATTCCTTTGACCTATTAATGGGTGATAGTTCAAACCCAAAACTTGGAGAAAACGTGGAAATCTTGGTGGAATACCAATGGAAACCAAAAATTTATGCTGAATGCAAGTCTTTTGGCCACTCTATTACTAATTGCCCTAAGCTTAAGCCTCTACTTTCCCCATCTAAAAATGTTTCTGCTCCTAAGCTACAATAAGAATGGAGGAGAGTCAATAAACGAGATGCTCTCATGGTTTGCTCTCCCCAAGCATGCATGGAACCTCCTCCGTTTGGCTCCTTGAAAGATGACGAAGTTATTTCCACTTGTAATACTGAAAATAAGCTTTCTTTGTATCCTACCAACCTACCTAATCATGACCAATGCCAAGACCTCTCTATGGAAAGGGCTGTTGATACCTCCAACAAGTTTGCAACTTTTGTTGAGGATGGTGATAGCCGTAATGACCAATGCAATGACCAGAGTAATGAAAAATGTAATGATGTTGATCCTCTTACTATGGCCTCTCCGTACTAGTGCAAAGACCAATGTACTGATGTTGATTCTCCTACTACAGTCTCTCCGGACCACTCCCTATGGCACTCAAAATAAAAATAAAAACATTGATGGGGTCACTGTTAAAAGGCTCTCAAGCCCCACGGAATTCTCTAGCAAGAAGAAGAAGAAGAAACAGACTGCTAAGAAACGCAAGGTTATTAGCTCGCAAGCTAAGGTAACGTCTTTTCAACCTCTCGATGATTAATCTAGCATGTCAGAACACTAGGGGTCTGAATTCCACCCCTAAACAATTAAAAGTTAGGAATTTGTTGCTTGACCATAACATCAGTCTAGTTTGTTTAATTGAGACAAGAGTGAGAATTAACAAGAAAACTCTTGTTGCCAATTCAGTTTTCAAAGATTGGGATATGAAAGATAATTATAATAGTCATGGCCTTGGAAGAATTTGGGTTGGTTGGGATCCTAGAATTCTCATTATCACTAAAATTAGTGAAACCTATCAGATCATCCATTGTAATGCTTGAATCTTGGACACCAATGACCAATTTCGAATCTCCTTTGTTTATGGCTCTAATGATGATAGATTAAGGAAAGTTCTTTGGCAAAGTTTGTGTTCTAGTCAGCATGGTTCTCCTTGGATTGTGCTTGGTGATTTCAATATCTCTAGGAGTGTGGGTGAGTCAATTGGGGGCTGCTCCAGAATTTCGGGTGCTATGGAGGAGTTCAATGACTGTCTTCAAGCTTCGGAGCTTGATGATCTTCGTTTCTCTGGTTATCTTCATACTTTGCGCAACAAGAGAAGCAACAGTTGTATCTCTAAGAAATTGGGTAGAGTTCTTGTCAACAATGATTGGCTTGTCAAGTTTGATAATTCTGAAGGGATTTTCCTTCCCCCTAGCATTTCGGATCATTGTCCCGCCGTGGTTAAACTTAGGTTGCAAGGTATTAAGAAAAATCGCCCTTTCAAAAATTTTAATTTTCAAACGGATAGAGCATATTTCCTCCCCTTGGTTGAGAGGTGTGGGCAGGAGCAAGTTCTTGGCACCATGCAGTACAAGCTTTGCTCTAAGCTTAGAAATCTGAAAAAGGTTCTTAAGACCCTCAACAATGACATGGTTGAAGACTTGACAATTAAATCGATTGAAGTCAAAGCTGCCCTTGATGATTGTCAACGCCTCCTTGATTAGCAGCCCCTTTATTCTAACCTTAGAAATCGGGAAAAGAAGCATATAAGCTATTATACTTTGGATGGCTGTTAGAGGTAGGCTCCCCACCAGGGACCGCATTCATAAGTATGACCCTGGGGCTGTTACTACTTATGTTCTTTGCAACTCCCATCTCGAGTCTCTTGCTCACCTATTCTTTGAGTGTTTATTCAGTAGAGCCATTTGGACTCAACTTCTAAACTATTGTGGGACTCATTGGATCGATCTTTGCTGGAATGATTGTATTGCTTGGGCGTCCACCCATTGGAGCGGGAACACTCCTGTTATTGTGGCTAAGAAGCCAAACTTGGGCTGTTTTTTATCACATTTGGAGAGAACGTAATTGTCGTATTTTTAAAGGCACCAAAAGGACTAGCTCGGTTGTTGCGCGCTCCATTATTGACACCATTCACTGCTTGCTATCATCTATCAATCTCAAAGACCACCCTCTTATAGCTTTGAATTGGAATGTCAACGCTAATTGATTTTAAAGCTTTGCTCTTGTTGTTCTTGTTTTGAGCCCTTGTCTAGCTCTTGCTTCTTGTTTGCTCGTGTGTTGTGCTTTTTTGAGCCTTTGTTTAGCCCTTGCTTTGCTTCTTGGGTTATGCCCATTGTATTTGTTCTTTCTTTTTTTCTTTCTATGATACTATTTACTTACCCAAAAAAAAAAGAAATTTAGGCCATGTGTTATATACCGCGTGGTTCACATTAACAAACTCAGCGTAGTATCCTCTACATTTGACCAGTAAGCAAGAGATGAGCAAAGCTGACGTGTAGAGCTTGTGTGTGTGTCCCACTGTCTTTTATGGATTCATGCTTATGCATGGGTGCAATCTCTATACGTTCGAGTGAGGGTAGAGATTAATTAAGGGGACACAAGTAAATAACATACATGTTAAAGGGGTATCTAGTAATATTAATGCTTTCACTTAGTTGTCATCTTGAATTTGGTTAACCTCGTAGATGAGTTATTGGCAGTAGTCTGACCCACGCGAATGCACATTACATGCCTAACTAAATGTTCTATGTATATGATCAGAAAGTGAGAGTATCACTAGGCTGGCGTACAAAGTTCGTGTTTGTATCCCAAAGCACTAATGGATTCATGTGTACTTTGTATGCGTGGGTTCAATATTTAAGACATCGAGAGATATTAAAGATTAATCAGGGAGATATGAGCCTATGATATACTTGCTCATTTGAGGGACTAGGTGATTCTAGCACTTAATTAGGAGGATTGTCAGGGACTAGGTGATTCTTGCTCATTTGAATTTTTGTAGGATTAATTTCTATGTTCAATTTTTGCTTGGTGTGTTTTGCTATTTAACCCCGGTTAAGTGGCGGATAATGATACCCCGTTATAATTCAAGTCGGTTTAATTCAGCTTCCCAAATAACTGATCCCCAAAACAAGGCATGGATGAAATTTTCACAAACCTGCGAAAACATTTTCCATCATTGCCCGAAAATGCTCTGAAAAATATTTACAAAGCACGTTCCTAAAAATTACGTTTACTGATGATAAACAACATTCCTGTTGAAATTCGCTGGTTGATCGAAGCTAAGGTACGTCTAGCAGGTGAATCTACCGATTCATTTATATCTTACATGCCTAGTTTTGGAATAAGTAACCTTGCAAGAAAACGAAGAGCAAAGAAGTTAGGCGTTACTTGTCACAAATGTGGACGTACAACTTGCAACACATGTTGTCATTCTTTAGGAATGGTGTCTAATAATCGGGTAGATAAAATTTTATTCATTAGGCATGGTTTGCGTAGGGAGTCATTGGATAATATCCTAATAACTCTTGATGCACATCGTAGTGGATATGTGCAAATGAAATTAACCGATTATGACCACAATTTCAAAAAGAACGTGCACAATACAGTTTTGGGAATCTGACTTTAAAAGATGTTGTTTTCCAATTTATAAGAAAAATATATGAGAAGCATATCTCCGACCCATAGAGGGCGTTGAAGCTGTTTCTGGACGTAAAACCTAAGGAAGATGTGAGTCACAATCACAACTGCCAGTAAATATCTTTTTGTTGTTATTATCTTTTTCCTTCCGCATTTAATGAATTTTGTAATTATTGTTGTTTACGTTTAATTTTTGAACCATTTGGATCTAATATCATTGACAAATTTGCTTCCCTATACATATCGGTGTATCATTGTGTTTCCTTTCGAGATCTATAAATACAAGCATTTGTTATCCTTTTTGCTTCAAGCACTCATAAACATTCAAAAGAAAAATTCAGAGAGTGCATTAAAGGTGTCACCTTAAACTAAACGATTCACAAATATTTATGTGTTTGGTGGCATCAATTATGGGAAATACAGAGAGTTTGTTGATGCTGTAACTCATCTTGGTAAGGTTTTGCCTGAACAGAAAATGCACCTAGTGTATGGAGAAGGTAACTTGGGATTAATAGGGTGTGTTTCACGAGTTGCATGAGACGGTGGTAGTCAAGTTCTGGGTATTGTCCTAAAACCTATGACCGCAGCAGACATCATCGGAAAGACAAACGGTGAAGATTTAGTTGTTTCAGATATGCCTGAAAGATTGACTGCTATGTTACATCATGCTGATGCATTTATAGCTTTGCCAGGTGGTTTTGGAACCTTAGAAGAAATCTTTACAATGGCATCATGTGCGTAACTACACATCCATGAGAAACCCATCGGTTTGTTGAATGTTAATAAATTTTATGACGGTTTGCTTTCATTTCTTGATCATGCTCAGAAAAATTATTACATTTCACCTTCAATCCGAAAAATCTTTATCTCTGCTTCAAGTCCTCATGAGCTGATTGACCAGTTACAAGCTTTTAATTATGAGTCAGATCCCTCAACCGCCAAAATTGATTAGTCTATTGATGAAGAGAACAAGAAATGCTGAATCGATCTGAATCTCAGTTTGTAATTGTCTCATGGTTTTTATGCATTTTATTTTCCTTTATTTTGTATTTCTTTTGTTATTTTGTAGGATTTTGTTGTCTTTCAAGTTGTTCAGGTGATATCTTCTAAACCTTACATCTTTCTAAAGACATTGGGGACAATGTCTCGTTCTGGTTGGGGGAGAGGGGATAGTTGATTCAATAACTTTTTTTAAAAAAAAAAAACTAACTTCTGACCATTTTTTTGTAAAGATTGCCAAGTAAGGAGATCTTTTAGATACTTCTGAGATGCATTTTTGTAGTTCTGATGCATTTTTTTCTCTTCTGACTATTCAATTTTATAAACTCTCTATTTTGATATCATTGACTAATCCTTTTGTTCATTCAATCATCTTGAGAAATTTTTTGAACTATTCTGTACACACACGCATATTGACACATGAGTATGTGCGGTTGGTTGAGATTTTGTGATATTTAGTTCTGAAACATCATTCAAGGGTAACAACCGAAGATAGTGGTCTTGTTTAAAAATATATATAGTAATAATAATAATAATAATTTTGTGTGTTTTGACCAAAACTCTTACTTAGTAGCCGGGCCTCTTGCCTCATTAAGCATAGAGAGTTCGTGCAAAATAGTGAAGTCTGGATAAGAATAAAGTGCAGTTTCGTAACCTCTTTAACTCAAGCAATTAAGTCCGAGGGGTGCTTCAACACCTAATGCCCTAAGACCAACTGGTTTGGGAGTCATTGACCCAAAGCTCGTTACACGGGTTAAAGAGAAAGCTTAGGGGAATTTTATTTAAAAAAAAATATCTGCAATCCGAGTAATTATGCCCGTAGGAGTGTTTTAACACTTAATTCCCTAAAGCCAACTGGTTTGGGAGTCATTGGCCTAAAGCTCGCTACATGGATTAAGGATGAAATGTTTGTTTCCAGTTTTTGTCATATTAAAAAAAGCAAAAAAAAAAAAAGGAATAAAACTGTTGCCTAAGGAAAAAGCTCTGATGAGATTTCAAAATGAAAAGGTTGTTTGATTTCAATTGAATCTCATAGTTATTGTGTTGATATTCATTGAGCAAAATAAAGTTTTATTGATAACTCGATTGATGATTGGTTGTCAAAGGGAAAGAAAAGAGGTATGAGATGGTTTGTCTATTTGGTAGTTTATAGATTTGAATTTGAGTTTTTATTATTTTCACTTTAATTGCTAGGGACTAGCAATAAGCTGGTTGGGGGGTGTGATTAACACTGAAAAGTGTATGTTTACTAAGGGATAATATCATCATTGTACACTTTCAATATGATTAATTCCCCAATTTAGACATAATTTCGTTCGCTCGCTTAAATAAACGTGTTATGTAGTAATCAGTTATTTTTCTTTGTATTTCAGAGGTAATTCGGTCAATTCAGAATTATGGAGAAGTCAGATTGCAAAACAAACATCATTTTCAAGTTCAGAACGTCAAAAACTATAGGAAGGCCAAGAAGGGCATTTTTGTAATTTTGACTAATCACTGTTCACAGTTGACTTTCACTGTTCACAGTTGACTTTCACTGTTCACAGTTGACGTGACACATTCCTATTTGACCAAACTGCGAGGGCACCGTACACACGACTGTAGAGAACCACATTCTAGAAGTCGGTGCACTGTTCATAGTTGACTTTCTAGAAGATTATTGACCGATGACGTGACACATTTCTATTGCTCGAATTGTGAGTGCACCATACACGTGCTGTAGGGAATCATATTCTAAAAGCCGATGCACTGTTAAATGTTGACTTTCACTGATGCGATTACTATTCACTATTCACTGATGACATGGCAAAATCTGGACTCTCCATTCTAAATTCATCCGATGGTAAATTTTCATCCGTATTTTATATAAATAAGGGACCTCTCCCCCTAATTTGTACATCCTGAATCCAAATATGATATTAGATTTGTTAAATTCTCTCTATTTTGTTCTTAAATTCTCAGTTTAAATAAAATAGATATTTTCTAGTTAAATTATGTCTGACTAATTTTATATAGCTGAGGCCAAATGTGATACTGTTGGTATGGAAAATATGATCCAATTATGGTAAGTTTATTATTTTTTTGCTTTCTCCCCTCTGATCTTTGTGGAGTTTTTGACTCACTGTAGTCAGACAGATATTGTCTAGCTAAGTGAGTACTTTTTACCCAAATTTATTAGAGAGTGGTTTCTCCCCTCTTATCTTTGTGGAGTTTTGACTCACTGTAGTCAGACAAATATTGTCTAACATAGTGGGTACTTTTACCCATATCTATTAGAGAGTGGTTTCTCCCCTCTGATCTTTATGGAGTTTTGACTCACTATAGTCAGACAGATATTGTCTAGCATAGTAGGTACTTTTACCCATATCTATCAGAGAGTGGTTTATCCCCTCTGATCTTTATGGAGTTTTGACTCATTGTAGACAGACAGATGTTGTCTAGCACAGTGGGTTCTTTTACCCACATCTATCAGAGAGTGGTCAGTGGAGTGGAATATCCTCCCATTAATCTGGACTAAATATTAATTATTAGATCATATTCGAATTACCAACAGTGGATCTCTTAGCCCAGTTTTAATTTTAACTGATTTACATTTTATAACAAGCTTAGTAACTAATCTAGATAATTAATTCTACAAGGATAAGTAAACAGCCTCCATGTGGTTCAACCCGGTCTTACCGGTTAATTTATTACTATGACACTCTTATACTTGGGAGTATGAACACTTCTTTAGGACGTGTCATTGGGGCTTTATACATAACTGTAAAACTAACAATATAATAAAATCTCAAAGCTAAAAAATATCCTGAGTAACAAAATTGTCCTGACTAAAAAGGAAACAAATTTCAAGGATAAAAAATCTTCAAATATTGGGCATTGCATGGCCGGGGTAAAACCCTTCCATCTGGTCGGGCAATCCAATATGCTTCATGACCAGCTATTCATTCAATCTTTTACGGGCCTTTCCATTTGTCAGCCAACAAGCCTGTAACTTTGTTTTTTGTGTTCAACGATACTTTCCTGAGCACCAGGTCTCCTAGCTGGAATTTCTTGATCTGAACATGAGAGTTGTAGTGTCGGGCCATTCTTTACTGATATGCTGCATTTCATACTCGGGATTTCTCCATTTTCTCTTCCAGCTCATCTAAGCTTTGTAACAGCATATCAACATTCTGGTCTTCATCATATAGCCTGATTCTTGACGACATATACTACGTTTCTACCGGAATGACAGCTTCAGTTCCGAACGCTAAAGAGAATGGAGTCTCTCATGTATAAGTTCTCGTTGTCGTCCGATATACCCATAATACTTCAGGAAGTTTTTCAACCCAACTGCCTTTCTTGGCATCTAATTTTGCTTTGAGTGTGTGCTTGATGATTTTGTTAATTGCTTCAGCTTGCCCATTCGTTTAAAGGGACTTGTTGCACAGCTGTCTGAATTTTTTATTATCGAATTGGGTGACATTGTCAGTGATAATAGTACTCGGGACTCCAAATCTCTAGAGTATATTTTTCTTTACAAAGTTTGTGGTATTTGCTTTAGTGATATGTACCAACGTTTTAGCTTCTACCCACTTTGTAAAATAATCAACAGCCACAATTGCGTGCTTAGCTTCACCCTTGTCCTTGCCGGCATTGGACCAATTAAGTATAGTGATCGGTCATTATTTGTATATGTTTTAATCCCATTTCCGCCTATCACTTGCTTGTTTCTTGAGCATTTTTAGGTATTAAATTTGTGTGATTGAGCATGTTTCAGGACATTGGACTTTAATGGTGTGTTTGGAGGACATGAAAGAAAGAAGGGCAATTTGTAAATTATCGCTGCGAAGGTCGCTGCCCAACCAATGCCTCCACCGCGGTCTAAAGAGCGGAGAATCACAGCCATGTCATCTTCAATAATCGCGGTCTGTACCGCTATCAAGGTTGTGCCTCCAAAGCGGTCTACACCGCGGAACGTCATAGAGAGCACCCCGTTTCATCCACCGCGGTCTGGGCAAGCTGTCCGTACCGTGATCTAGGGAGCGATCGTGCGTATTCCTTGGTGTTTTGGGAATTCTGAATCCTATTTTTAAAGAAAATCTATATATATACATATTTATCGATTGTTTGATGAATTCCAGCCGTCCCCCACCACTCCATCACCATACAATTTACATTCATCTTTGCACATCGAAGATTGAAGACGAAGAAGAATTCATCAATGGGTTTTATTATTTCTCTCTCTTCTCTTTCGATTTTCATGATGTGTAACTAATTCCATAACTAAGGAATCAATGTGAACCTTTTGTTAATGCTCATATTTGGATTAATAAGATTATTTCATCAATTCGATTCTTGATTTGTTCATTGCTCTTAATTGCATGACTCTCATTAGTTTTAATATTTCTTTACACCATAGATCAAGGGTGAATAATTATTTGGTATTATTTTAGGGTTAAGATTATTTGAGAATTAGGGTAAGAGTATAGACCAAACCAAACCTAACCTTGATTAATGCTCTTTTGAATGAATGAATTTTATCTTTAGCATAGACCAAGCAAAGTATAGAATTTGGTTCTTATTTCTTGTGCTTAATGGGTTTTCGATCGTTGTTCACACCATAGATCAAGGTGAATAGTGGTTGGGAATACTTGACTCATCCCGCGATCATACGGTAATAGTCATATTAAAGATAAAGAATGAACCCTTGAATTGATTGAATCTTTTTACAAATTAATCCATGCATTGACTGTTCATAATTGGGGATCATTGATGACCTAGTGTTTTCTCACTTTTGATCACAACCAAATCTTTTTAATTGATTTCTTAGTTTTAATTTAATTTAGTTTTAGCTTTAAATCAAACTCAACAATCTTTTGATTACTTTAATTTAGCTCTAATAAAACTAGTTTTCAATCGATAAATCTCTAGTCCTCGTGGGAACGATCCTTACTTGCCAATGTGCTTATCTTCACTATTCGTGCACTTACGAGTATTGTTTTTATAACTACAGTTTTACATCCATTATCTAGTCCCCACATGGCGAATAGCCATGGGGATGTGAGGCTTCTAAGTTGTTCAGGCACTACAGCATTCTGAGCATCGCTGTGCATCCGAGAACAAAGAGGGCCAATAATAACCTTGTCTGAGTACCTAATGTGCTAAACTTCTACCCCCGGTATGGTTTCTGCATACCCCGCCATGGATTTCCTGTAGTATCCGACATGTATCTTCCTCTTATACACATCTTTGGAGTGTTCGGGAAAACCTCATTCTGTACAGTTCTCCTCCAATCAATGTGTATCTTGCTGGCCGGTATCTGACGCGTTTGACTTCTAAGGGGTCTCCCAGGAGAATACCTTCTTCGAGGTATCTTTTTAGCTGAATCATCCAACCGTCCGACGGTGTTCGGATTTTTGAGACTTCAAAGTTTTTCGGCTCAATTATAATCGATCTAACAAGATGTGCAACCGGAATACTTTTTGGCCTAATTGTAGTTATTGCTGAGGCTAGTTTGGACAAAGCGTCTGCCTTATCATTTTCTTCTCTAGGGATCTGGACAATCCTGTATTCCTTGAATTTTTAGAGGAGTTGTTTTGCTATATCCAAATAAGCCATCATACCTTCATCTCTGGCCTGATACTCGTCTGAAACTTGGTTCACGACTATCTATGAGTCACTGAATATCTCAACCTCATCTGCTCCGAGAGCTATGTAAACTCTAAGTCCTGCTAGCAACACCTCATATTCGGCTTGGTTATTTATTGCTTTGAAGTCGAATCTCATGGCACATTCAACATCATCTCCTTTCGGGGTGCATACCACAATCCCTGCCCCGCTGCCATAAGTGTTCGAGGTACCATCTACATATAACTTCCATGAAAAACTCTTGCCCAACATCCTTTTTGCTTCCAGGTTTGGTTCTGTGAATTCTGCTACAAAATCTACCACTGTTTGGCCTTTGAGTGATGTCATGGGGATGTACTGAATATTGAATTCACTCAGCTCGATTGCCCACTTAGTTAATCTCCTTGAAATTTTTGGCTTCTGTAGGATTTGCTTAAATGGGCAATCGGTGAGAACCTGGATCGTATGAGCTTAAAAGTATGGCTCAGCTTCTTTACTGCCAAAACCAATGCTAGAGCCATTTTTTCTGTCTGTGAATACCTGGTTTCAACTGGAAGAAGAGCCTTGCTGGTGTAGTACAATGGCCTCTGTACTCCATTTTCTGTCCAGACTGGAACTGAGCTTGCTGCTAATTCCTTAACGGATAAGTACAAGTGGAGCATTTCTTGTATTTTAGGTTTTGAAAGGATGGGAGTCTGCCCTAAGTACTCTTTGATTTTCAGGAATGACTGATGGCACTCTTCATTCCATTCGAGTCTTTTCCCCCTTTTTGATCACTTTGAAAAAAGGAGCACATCTATTTGTGGTCTTTGAAATAAATCTGCCCAAGGAAGCTAAGCATCATGTTAAGTGTTGCACTTTTTTTAGTGTTCTTGGCGAAGTCATCTTTTGAAGAGCCTGGATCTTCTTAGGGTTCACTTAGATTCCCCTCTAGTGAACTTGGAAACCAAGGAATCTTCCTGAAGGAACCCTAAATAGCCTCCACGAGCAATTATTGCCCAACATCCTTTTCGCTTCTAGGTTTGGTTCAGTGAATTCTGCTATGAAATCTGCCACTACTTGGCCTTTGAGAGATGTCCTGGGGAGGTACTGAATATCGAACTCACTCAGCTCGATTGCCCATTTGGTTAATCTCCCTGAAATTTCTGGCTTCTATAAGATTTGCTTAGGTGGGTAATCAGTGAAACTTGGATTGTATGAGCCTGAAAGTATGGCATCAGCTTTCTTGTTGTTGGAACTAATGCTAGGGCTATTTGTTTTGCCTGTGAATATCTGGTTTCAGCCGGTAGAAGAGCTATGTTGGTATAGTATACTGGCCTTTGTACTCCCTCTCCTGTTCTGACTAGAACCGAGCTTGTTGCTAGTTCCGTAATTGATAAGTACAAGTGGAGTATTTCTCCCATTTTAGGTTTTGAAAGGATGAGAGTCTACCCCTAGTACTCTTTGATTTGCAAGAATGCCTGCTCGCATTCTTTATTCCATTCGACCCCTTTCCCTTTTTTGATTACTTTAAAAAAGGGTGCACATCTATCTGTGGCCTTTGAAATAAATCTGCCTAATGAAGCTAAGCATCCTGTCGAACGTTGCACTTCTTTTAGTGTCCTCGGCGAAGTCATTTTCTGAAGTGCTTAGATCTTCTCAGGGTTTACTTCAATTCACCTCTGGTGAACTTGGAAACCAAGAAACCTTCCTGAAGGAACTCCAAATATGCATTTGTTTGGATTCAACTTCATCTGATATTTCCTCAAGAAATCGAATGTTTTCTGTAGGTCTGAAGCGTGTTCGTCTGCCGAGACACTTTTGGTTAACATGCCTTGATCGGTCGTGAATGTTGTTTTATCTTTGTCAGCCTTATTCATCTGGATTTGGTTGTATCTCAAGTAAGCGTCCATAAAACTGAGTAATTCATGGCCTGATGTAGCATCGACCAATTGGTTTATTCTCGGAAGTGGAAACTTATCCTTTGGGCAGGCCTTGTTCAGGTTCGTGAAGTCCACGCACATTCTTCACTGACTATTTTTCTTCTGGACCAGGACCACGTTTGCTACCCACTGAGAGTAGCTGATTTCTCTGATCGACCCTACAACGAGTAACTTCTCCACTTCCTGCTTAATTGCCCGACTTCTTTCGAGGTTGAATGACCTTCTCTTTTGTATTACTGGTTTCGCATTTGGATCCACCGCCAAATGATGTGATATTATTCAGGCATCTATTTCTACCATGTCTTCATGACTCTAAGCGAACACATCTATGTATTCTCTAAGCAAATTGATAGTGTCTTGCTTAACTTTTTATTCTATATTGACCCCAATTTTGATCTTCTTATCCGGTTCACCTTCCTTTAAAACTACCTCTACTATTGGTTCACTTTTAGATACCTCCAGTTTTTCCCTTGGATCGAACTCGAACAACAATGATTTCTGCTCGATATGATCTGGTTGTGTTATAGTGCATACTTGTTCACTATTGTCTCTTTCTTTGTAAACCGAAAGATTAGCTCTTTTGGCCATCTCCTAGGAACCCTTGATTACTTCTACCCCTCATTCAGTTGGGAATTTGATCATTAGCGCATAGGTGACTGTTATTGCCTTGGTTTTGTTCAGGAATGGTCGGCCTAATAGCGCATTTTAAGGACAGTGTCCAGTTCTACCACTACAAATTTGAGTAACACTATTTTCTGACAAGGAGCTACTCCGATCTTTACGGGCAGCTTCGCCGTCTTGAGAGACCTGACCTCAACTCCCCCGAATCCTCTGAGTGGGGTATGGAAAGGTTGCAAATCCTTTCGATCCAACCTAAGTTGATCATAAATAGCTACATTGAGAATGTCTGCCGAACTACCATTATCTTCTAAAATCTCCTGACTTCTCTATGACCAATTCGAGCACTTATGACGAGAGCGTCATTTGGTCGGACATCAACCACATATGAATCGGCCTCAATGAATATTATCGGGTCCCATCCTTCCTTTACTCTTTTCGGATTTGGCTCGGCGGAGTTGATATCGAAATTCAGCCTTGCCTCCACCGCTTCTCGAATTTCCTAAGTCCGTTATAGGTTACTTCTCCCAGTTGATGGTCCTCCGAAGATAGTCTGTATCACTTCATTTACCTCGGGGACTGGCCCTTTTATTCCGACCAGAATTATAATCTGTCTTGGTCTCTTTCTTAATTTCTGACTTCTCATCTTTCTTCAGGATTATATCTTGTAGGTGTCCTTCCCGAATAAGAGTCTCTATATAGTCTTTAAGCTGGTAACATTTGGAGGTCTCATGACTGGTTTCCTTACTGAACCTGTAATGTTTCATCGTGTCTCATCGAGCAAATTAAGATTGCCGACGTGGCTAATTTACCAGATTCTTTTCTTCTAGTATTGCTAGGATTTCTTCCTATTTTTTCAAAGTATGGGGTAGTTCGTGTATTTTTCTTGAAACTTTTCTGTGGTCTGGTCAATATTTTGGCCACACTCCCGTCTTTGCTTTTTTCTTTGTTATTTCCTTTCTGTCTTCCATTATGGTTCTGTACCTTTTACTCAGTATCTTTTTGTTCGGGTCTCCCTCTATGCATGTAGCAACCTCCTGTTGCTAACTCCTCTTCCTCGGCTAATGAATATCTTCCAGCCATATCCATCATGTTTGCATATCTCGTTAATCGGGCTCTCCTTAAGTCGAAGGACAGTCGCCCGTTCTGTAAGTTATTTGTGAATGCAACAATTATTGTTTCGTCATTTGCACTGTCGGTTTTTTACACCGCCTGGCCAAATCTCCCCAGATACTTCTTTAGCGACTCGTCCTTCCCTTGCTTCAGCTGAGAAAGGTAAGCCACTGACATTTTCCTGTGCACATTACCTATAAATTGTCTTGAAAAGCTTTTGCTTAATTCGCTGAAACTCCCAATACTTGTTAGAGGCAATCTTCCAAACCATCTCGAGCCTGTGTCTCCCAAAGTCTGTGGAAAATTAAGACACAGCAAAGGGTCGCTATGGGCATACTAAGCCATAGCGCTTTTATATCGCCTGACATGTTCTTCAGAATCTGTATCCTTCTTAAATTGTTCCACGTGCGGTATCCTGAACCTTTCTAGGAAGGGGGTTCACAGGATATCTTTGGTAAAATGGCTGTTAGAATCGTCATCAGACAACTCATTATATCCATATCACCTAATTAACACGTCCATTTGACGCTTGTTGTTTTCGACTTCTCGGGTCAGGCTCTGAATCATTACGTCTCTAACCGGCTCTCCGTGATGGTTAAACTGTTGGGTGATCGTCATACCTATTTCTAGCTTCTCTTCATTTTGTTCCCGAGTCTCATGTGCTAATTTTTGTAGGCGTATAGTTCCATGACGACGTTTGCGATGGTGTCGATTGCTATCCTCTGATGACGATGATCGATCTCTGTACCGGTCATATTTACGGTGTCTATCCGCCTGACCGTGACTCCACATTGGGTGACCGTTATTCTAGGGGCATTTCATGATCCTTGTCCGGGTTACGTGTTATACCCCCAGCCTTATTGATTTGATCTGAGTTCCCAATGGTTACTAGTACATCTGGTTCCGGCCCAACTACAACCAAACGGAGCCTTATAGGTGGAGGGTTTGGCAGATGCGCCTCACCCAACAGCCAAAAGATCTATTCCTTCTTATGCCGCATCTGTTAATAACTGTTGCAGTACATCTTGAAAATGGCATGTTATATCCTCTCTGGTATGAGGGATTTGCTGGATACCAGCCAGAGATATCAGTTGATTCCTGGTGGTTGTTGTGGGATCCTGAGTGACCCCGCCTGTATGTGTATAATCTGGAGATTTCTGGATATCCCTGGAACTGTCTTTGCTTCCTCTACTATCCATTGTTTAATCAGATCGGAGGTTCGGCCCCTCTTTCTAGCACCAATTGTTGACGTTGATTTATCGATGGATAAAAAAGTCAACAATGTTGGATTTGGTTATGACCTGTCAAAAGAGAAAGAGAAAGAGAAAGAGAATGCAATTGAAGTTATTATGGCACGAGTTTACGTGGTAAAACTCCGGTGACCAGAGAAACATCTACGAGCGGCTGAACACACAACCAATCTAAATCCACTATTTAAATGAAGAATTACACCACTTGATCTCTTTTGCCTCTCTCTTGTAGTGATTTTTTCCTTATATATCGTTCTATATATCCCTCAACAATGAGATTATGGATCTATTTATACATGCATAGAACCCTAATCCTTATTGTACAAGTAAGGAAAAGAATTTGTATTTAATAACGATTGGTTGCTCGTTGGAATCGTTTTTATCTTCTTTTCTGTTTCGGAGATCCTTTTAGTTGAATTTGAATCTTCGTGGGACTCTAATTACACAATCTGATTTAGGATTTAATTCTCCTAATCGATGTGCAATCGTCTAGAATGATAGAGTCGTTTTCTGATTTGGACTTGCTTCATGTTTAATGTATTATCTTTCTAGAAACTTCCTTTGATACGAATGTCTTGCGTATCGGAGCATGATTCTTGGTTTACCCACATGTGAATCTTGTGCTAGATTTCTTTATTCGGATTTCCAGTATTGTCCCAAGTATAACATAACGTGCAAGTACTCTATCCCGAGTAGGACACAACGTGCCGAATACCCGTGTTCAGACTTACTCGGGTTCTTATTCTTTTATGATGTCTTGAAGGGTATCTTCTAGACGCCAACTCGGATGTACATCCGGCAATTTTTTAAGCGATTGTCCTACCTTTCAGTGGCGTGTACATTCGACAAAATATACATATAACAACAAGCATCCACTCATAGGGTATGTTTTGATATCTCATGAAAATAAATATATCATGATTCACTCTCTTAATATTGCTACTTCAAGAGTAAGTATAAAATGGATAAAATATCTTAAATTCTTTATACGATACTTACAACATCCTGGTGGATAGTATGAAATGGATAAAATATTATTTCCAATTTCATTATTTGTTAGGATCTTAAATTCTTTTAACGATACTCACAACATCTTGCTGGATGTGTACGAAATGGATAAAATATTATTTCCAATTTCATTATTCGTTAGGATCTTAAATTCTTTTTACGATACTCACAACATCATGTTGGATGTGTATGAAATGGATAAAATATTATTTCCAATTTCATTATTCGTTAGGATCTAAATATTTTTTACGATACTCACAACATCCTGTTGGTTGTATATGAGAAGGATAAATATTATTTCCAATTTCATTATTTATTAGGATCTTAAATCCTTTTACGATACTTACGGCATACTGTTGGATGTGTAGATCATTTTTCTCAAATGAATGACATGTAAAAATATCACTTTATATATATGAGATAATTTCAGATTCTGAACGAGTTTGAAACCCCATGTTCCAAATAATTAAGTATGGCTTTCATGAGTATAACACTGGATCCAGAACTACAGGTTCTCATCGGTTTTCAAAACCGTACCTTATGACATTCATGTATATAATACTGGATTCAAAACTTCAGGTTCTCATCGGTTTTCAAAACCATGCCAACTTAAATATCATAATTCTAGGAACTTTAAGTTCTGGTTAGTCGGTCTAGCCAATCTTATATATTGCGTATAAATAATTCGAATATTTAAAGAGCATAATAATGAAACAATTTATTTGGAGACAAAGCATAAGCCAGTTCTAAGATACAACCTAAGCCAGTCCCGAGACATAGCATAAGTCAGTCTCATATATTACATAAAAATAAATAATTTCAAATAAACAAATTCAGAACTATAGATATGAGTTCCGTTGACGGCATAAGCCATTTTGTTATACATAACTGAATATAGATCTACAATGTTGAGATACAAAATATGTACATAAACATAAATGATTTCAAATAAATAAATCCATAATTATATATATGGGTTCGATTGACGGCATAAACCATCTTGTTATACGGAATTGAATACAGATCCAAAATATTAAGATGTAAGGTATGTGTATAAACATAAATGATTTTAAATAAACAAATCCAGAACTATATATATAGGTTTCATTGACGGTATAAGTTATCTAATTATACGGAAGTGAATATAGATCCAAAATGTTGAGATATAAGTAAATCACCTATTATGGGATTCATTTTACAAAATAGATTTTTCGTGCCGATAGTATGTTGTAAATAAATGAAGAACAATCTAGGTGCGTTTGGTATGAAGGACAAGACAGAACAACGTGGGACAGTTTGTTCTTGTCCCACGTTTGGTGCGTCCTTATCATGGAACATGACGGGACAAGGTGGGACAAAATTCACAAAAACTTGTCTCACCCAAGACCCTAAGACAACTTGTCCCATGACATAGGACAAGTGTCAAAAAGACCTACCCTTTATATTTTCAAACAATTACAATCATTTCCAATAAATTATATATTATATTATATATTATAATTACATATATAATATTATAGAATATAGAATATATATAATATAATATAATATAATATAATATATATTATATTATAGTTATATTACATATAAATATATTATAATATATATATATTATATTATGTGTTAATATATGTATATAATATGATATATATATATATATATTACATATGTTATTATATATAAATAAATAAATATATATATATATATATTAATATGTATTATTAATATATATAGCACATAATATAATATATATATTATTATTATTTGTTATACGTATACTTTCATCAAATGTACACGTCACTGACAATGTGGATAGTCTTTTAAAAACTTACCCAATAGATATGAAAGTACCTTTCAAGACATCACAAAGGAATAAGAACCCGAGTAAATAAGAATATAAGTATTCAGAAAAGCCATAACCTACTCGGGACCAAGTGATGACAAGTTCTACTCGGGACAGATACGAGAAACCCGAATAAAGAAATCCAACACGTGATTTACACGGAGAACCAAGAGTCATACTCAAATACGTAAGATATTCATATCAAGAATAATTTCTAGAAGAATAAAATACAAAACAGGAAACAGGTTCCAAATCAGGCAACGACTCTACTTCGAGAAGACTACGTATCTATATGGAAATAAGTCCTAAACAGACTATATCACCAAAATCTCAGTCGATGTCCATGCAATCTCCAAAATAGGAAAGAAGTTAAAGATGACTCCAACAAGCAACCAATAGTAACTGAATACGAAATTATTTCATTACTTGTACAACAAGGATTAGGGTTCTATGCAAATATAAATAGACCCATAATCTCATTGTTGAAAGGGACATAGAAAATAGACAGGAAATCCATAGCAGAGAGAAAGAACAGATCCAGTAGTGTAATATAGTGGATTTTGGCTCGGTTGTCTATTCAACCGCCCGTGGACGTTTCTCTGATCACCGAAGTTTTACCACGTAAACTTGTGTCGTTATTCACATTACATTATCTCTTTTTCTCTTTGACAGGTCATAATTAAATCCAATCTTGTTGACTCTCATACATCGAGAAATCAACTTCAACAAGTAGCGCTAGAAGGAAGGGTTCGATATAATTAAACAATGGTTGGTAGCGGAAGCAGAAACAATTCTAGGGATGTCGAAAAATAACCAGATAATGCTCATATAGGTGGGAGTTCACGAGATCTCGCCACAACCACTGATAACCAACCAGCATCCATGGCTGGTATCCAACAAATCCCTCCAGCCAGTGATGACATAGCACGTTATTTCTATGAGGCACTGCAACAGCTACTGACGGACTCGGTAAGAGAAATAGTAGATCTATTAGCTACGAAAGAGGCGCAGCCACTAAAACCTCAACCTACAAGGCTTCGTTCCGTTACAGTTGGGCTGGAACCAGATGTACCGAAGCAGGCAGGAACTCGAGTCAAGTCAATCAAGTTGGGGGTATAACACGTAACCAGAACATGGGACGTGAAACACCCGAGGAAGAACGACCACGCCAAAAGTGGAGTCACGATCATATGGCCCATGACAGACACCATAAATATGATCAATGCAGGGATCGGTCATCATCATCAGAGGATAACGATCGGCACCATCACAAACATCATTATGGAACCATATGCCTACAAGGGTTGGCCCATGAAACTTTGGAAACGGAGTGAAGGGGGGCTGGAAACAGGCATAACGATCACCCGACAGTTTGACCATCATGGAGAACCGGTAGGGGACAGAGATGTTATGATTCGGAGCTTGACCCGAGAAGTCGGAAACAACAGGCGTTAAATGGATGCGTTAGTTAGGTGATATGGATATAACGAGTTGTCTGATGATGATTCTAATAGTCCATTTACTAGGAACATCTTGCAAACTCAACTCCCATAAAGGTTCAAGATGCCACATGTGGAACAATTCAAGAAGGATACAGATCCTAAAGAACAAGTCAGACGGTATAAAAGCGTTATGGCTCAATATGCCCACGCTGACCCTTTACTGTGTCTCAACTTTCCACAAACTCTGGGAGATACAGGCTCAAAATGGTTCGGAAGATTGCCCCCTGCAAGTATTGGCAGTTTTAGTGAATTTTGCAGGAGTTTTTTGAGACAGTTCCTAGGCAATATGCACAGGAAAAAGTCAGTCGCTTACCTTTCTCAGTTAAAGCAAAGCAAGGATGAGTCACTGAAAAAGTATTTGGGGGGATTCGGCCAAGCGGTCTTAGAAATCGACAGTGCAAATGATGAAACCATAATTGTTGCTTTCATTAACAACATGCAGAATGGACGACTGTCTTTTGACTTGAGAAGGGCTCGTCTGACCAGGCATGCAGATATGATGGATATGACTGAACGGTATGCATTATCCGAGGAAGAGGAGTTAGCGACAGGAGGTTGCTACATGCATGGAGGCAGGCTTGAACAAAAAGATGTCGAGTTAAAGGTACAGAACCATAAAGGAAAACAAAAGGGAAACAGTAAAGAAAGAAGCAAGGATGAAGGAAGTGAGCGTAACGCTGACCAGATCACGGAGAAGTTTCGAGGAAAATACATAAACTACACCCCTCTCTGGAAAAAACAGAAAGAGATACTAGCAATATTAGAAGAAAAGAATCTGGTAATGGAGCCACGCTGACAGTTTCAATTTGCTCGGTGAGACACAACAAAATACTGCAAATTCCATAAGGAAACCGGTCATGAGACCACCAAATGTTACCAACTTAGAGACTATATAGAGACCCTCATTCGGGAAGGACACCTCCAAGATATAATCCTAAGGAAAGATGAAAAGTCTGAAGTAAAAAAAGAGACTAAGGTCGATCATAATTTCGGTCGGAATAAAAGGGTCAATCCTAAGAAGAAATGAAGTAATACAAACTATCTTCGGAGAACCATCAACTGGGAGAAGTAATCGGGAGTGGACTTAGGAAATCCGAGAAGCGGTGGAAGCAAGGAAGAATTTTGATGTCAACTCCGTCTAACCAGACCCGAAAAGAATAAAGGAAGGATGAGACCCGATAATTTTCACAAAGGCCGACTCACATGGGGTCGATGTTCGACCAAACGATGCTCTCGTCATAAGTGCCAAAATTGGCCATAAGGAAGTCAGGAGGATTCTAGTAGACAATGGCAATTCGGCCGAAGTTCTCAGTGTGGTTGTCTATGATCAACTTAGGTTGGACCGAAAGGATTTTCAACCTTTCCAAACCCCGCCCAGAGGATTCGGGGGAGTTGAGGTCAGGTCTCTCGGGACAGTGAAGCTTCCCATGAAAATCGGAGTAGCATCTTGTCAGAAAACAGTGCTACTCGACTTTGTAGTGTTAGACATGGACAATTGGCCCTATAATACGGTGTTAGGTCAACCATTCATGAATAAAACTAAGGCAGTAATAGCTACCTACACTTTTAATGATCAAATTTCCAACTAAGTGGGGGGTAGGAGTAGTTAAGGGGTCCCAAGAGAAGGCCAGAAGAGCTAATCTCTCGGTTTACAAAGACAAGGACAATAGTGAACAAGTGTGCACCATAACATGAGCAGATTAGATCGAAAAAAGTCACTGTTGTTTGAGTTCGATCCAAGGGAAGAGCCGAAGGTGTCTAAAAGTGAACCAATAGAGGAAATAGTCTTAAAGGACGATGAACTAGAAAAGAAGATCAAAATCGGGGCCAATATAGAAGAAAAGGTTAAGCAAGACCTTATTAATCTACTTAAAGAATACAAGGATGTATTCGTCTAGAGCCATGAGGATATAATAGGAATAGATGCCCAAGTTATATGACATCAATTGGCGGTGGATCCAAACGCAAGACTAGTAATACAAAAGAGAAAGTCATTCAATCTTGAAAGAAGTTGGGCAATAAAGTAGGAAGTGGAGAAGTTAATCGTTGTAGGATCAATCAGAGAAATCAGTTAACCTCAGTGGGTAGCAAATGTGGTTCTGGTCCAGAAGAAAAAGGGTCAGTGGAGAATGTTCGTGGACTTCACAGACCTGAACAAGGCTTGCCCGAATGACAGTTTTCCACTCCCAAGAATAGACCAACTGGTTGATGCTACATCAGACCATGAGTTACTTAGTTTCATGGACACTTACTTGGGATATAATCAAATCCGGATGAATAAGGCTGATGAAGAAAAAATAGCATTCACAACCGATCAATGCTTATGCTATTTCACAGTAATGCCTTTTGGGCTGAAAAACGCTGGAGCAATATACCAGAGATTGGTCAATAGGATCTTTTCTCGCCAAATAGGTAAAAACATGGAAGTCTACATCAACGACATGTTAACCAAAAACATCTCGGTATACGGACATGCTTCAGACCTATAGGAAACATTCGATGTCTTGAGTAGATATCAAATGAAGTTGAATCCAAACAAATGCCTATTTGGAGTTCCTTCAAGAAGGTTCCTGGGTTTCCAAGTTCACCAGAAGGGAATTGAAGTAAACCCTAAGAAGATCCAAGCACTTAGAAAATGACTTCTTCGAAGACACTAAAAGAAGTGCAACGTTTGACAGGATGTTTAGCTTCCTTAGGCAGATTTATTTCAAATGCCACAAATAGATGTGCACCATTTTTTAAAGTAATCAAAACAGGGAAAGGGGTCTAATGGAATAAAGAATGCGAGCAGTTATTCCTAAAAATCAAAGAGTACTTGAGGTAGGCTCTCATCCTTTCAAAACCTAAAATGGGAGAAATACTCCACTTGTACTTATCAATTACGAAACTGGTAGCAAGCTCGGTTCTAGTCAGAACAGAAAAGGGAGTACAGAGGCCAGTATACTATACCAGCATGGCTTTTCTAACGACTGAAACCAGATATTCACAGGCAAAATAAATAGCCCTAGCATTAGTTTCAACAACAAGGAAGTTGAGGCCATACTTTCAGGCTCATACAATCCAGGTTCTCACCGATTGCTACTTAAGCAAATCTTGCAGAAGCCAGAAATTTTGGGGAGATTAACCAAAGGCAATCGAGCTGAGTGAGTTCGATATTCAGTACGTCCCCAAGACATCTCTCAAAGGCCAAGCAATGGCAGATTTCATAGCAGAATTCACAGAACCAAACCTAGAAGCAAAAAGGATGTTGAGCAAGAATTTTTCATGGAGGCTATATGTTGAAGGTTCCTCGAACACTCATGGCAGCGGGGCAGGGATCGTAATATGTACCCTGGAAGAAGATGATGTTGAATGTGCCATGAGATTCGACTTCAAAGCAGTAAATAACCAAGTCGAGTACGAGGCATTACTAGCTGGACTTAGAGTATGCATAGCCCTCGGAGCAGATAAGGTCGAGATATTCAGCGACTCGTAGGAAATCGTCAACCAAGTCTTGGACGAATACCAAGCTAGAGATAAAGGTATGATAGCTTATCGAGGCATAGCAAAACAACTCCTTCAAAAATTCAAGGAATATAAGATTGTACAGATTCCCAGGGAAGAGAATGAAAAGGAAGATGCTTTGTCCAAACTAGAGTCAGCAACAACCACAATCAGTCAAAAACTATTCTGGTCGTACATCTCCTCAGACCGAGTATAGTTGAGCCAAAAAACTTGAAAATCTCAAAAATCTGAACACCGCCAGATGGTTGGATGACTTAGCTAAAAGATACCTGGAAGAAGGCGTGCTTCCGGAAGATCCCCTAGAGGCCAAATGCATCAGGTACCGGTCAACAAGATACACATCGATTGGAGGAGAATTATATGGAAGGGGGTTTTCTCAAACACTCCAAAGATGTGCATCTGAGGAAGATGCATATCAGATATTACAGGAAATCCACGGCGAAGTATGCAGAAACCATACTGGGGGCAAAATTTTAGCACACAAGGTACTCAGGTAAGGTTATTATTGATCGTCTTTGTTCTCGGATGCACAACGATGTTTAGAAAGTTGTAATACATGCCAAAGAATAGCCAACGATATCTGATAGCCCCTTGAACAACTTAGAAGCCTCACATCCCGATGGCCATTTGCCATGTGTGCGGCTTGGACTTAATTGGCCCAATACCGGCAGGGACTGGGGGCAGACCAAAACATGTGATAGTAGCCTTTGATTATTTCAAGAAATGGGTGGAAGCATAAGTATTAGTACACATCACAGAGACAAATACCACAAACTTTGTAAAGAAAAACATACTTTATAGGTTTGGAGTCCTGAGTACTCTTATTACTGATAATGACACCCAGTTCGACAATCAAAAATTCAGACAGTTGTGCAACGAGTACCAACTAGCAAATTATTATGCCACACCTGCCCACCCTCAAACCAACGGGCAAGCTGAAGCAGTAAACAAAATCATCAAGCACACACTCAAAGAAAAATTGGATGCTAAGAAAGGCAACTGGGTTAAAAAACTTCCTAAAGTGTTATGGGCATATCAGACAACGGCAATTCTCTTTGGCATTTGGAACTGAAGTTGTTATCCCGGTGAAAACTTTATACATGTCTCCTAGGGTCAGGCTGTATGATGAGAACCAGAATGTTGATATGCTGTTACAAAACTAGATGAGCTAGAAAAGAAGAGGGAGAAATCCCGAGTACGAAATACAGCGTATCAACAAAAAGTGGCTCGACACTACAACTCACATGTTCATATCAGAAAATTCCAGGTAGGGGACTTGGTGCTCAGAAAAGTGTCACTGAACATAAAAAACAAAGTTGCAGGCTCCTTGGACGACAAATGGGAAGGCCTGTACAAGATTAAAGGAGTAGTTGGACATGGAGCGTTTTGGATTGCCCGACCAGATTGAGGGGCTCTACCCCGGCCATGCAATGCTCAATATTTGAAGATTTTTTATCCTTGAAATTTGTTTCTTAGTCAGAACAATTTTGTTAGTTAGGATATTTTTTTAGTTTTTAAGATTTTGTTAATTTTGCAATTATAAATAAAGGCCCAACATGGGATTCCAGAAATCTAAGCCTATGATAATAACATGAGAGACGAGCATGATAATAAGAACATGCAATAAAAAATAATAAAATTCTCGGGACCATTAATTTGGCAAAATCCCTGAATGGACGGAGAAGCTCAAAGGAGCACGCCAGCTGAGCTAGGTCAGTCGAACTTAGCCAAAAGACAAACCCAATGCACCAGATTCTGGAAAATGGCTCGGGGTGCCGTTGGGAAAAAACCCGGTGAGATGCGCAACTGTGTTAAGTAATTAAAAACTTAACGATTCGGCAAAACCCTACGCAGACAAACTAGGAGACGTCCTTAGTGATCTACGTAAGGACTCGAACATATGATCATGGTGAGCCTTGATGTAATGTTCGGGTATATCCCGAGTATGAAGCTCAAATGTAAATCTGCTTACCTGTTTCAAGATGACTCAGTTATTGGCCAGTTTAATAAGATACTTGGCACAATGAAGTTACATTAGTCAGTTTAATAAGATACTTGGCAAAGATCGCATTAGCCAGTTTAATAAGATACTTGGCACAGATTGCATTAGTCAGTTTAATAAGATACTTGGCGCAGATTGCATTAGCTAGTTTAACAAAATATTGTGCGTTAGAAATTATTTGAGTAACGAAACAAAATTGAACAAGACACTCGGTGAAATTATTAGGGTAATAGAGTTAGCCGATTTAAATAATGCTTGGCATTCTGAACAAAGCAGTTGGCGAAAGTAAAACTTTATTGATAATTATTTTCTATACAATTACAAAAATAGCTAAGGCTAGGATGAGGACTTGGGACCCTTGTCGATACTCGGATCAAACACCATCTCATATTCCTGAAGGAGACTTTCATTTGAAGGCCAAGTAATTGTGTCGACCAAATCATCCATCCACTCACTGTAATCTGCTCCAGGGACCAGACCAACATCAGGCGTCGAACCATCCACACCAAATTCCTGACTGGCATAAAAGGTCGAGAGAGAATGCTCTGATGGGATCTCCAAGTGCATAGGATGGGGATCTTTACCTCGGTTGCGGCAGTAAGCTCTCCATTCTTTCATCTGAGTCCGAAGAGACTCCAGGGACCGGCCCACATGGTTCTTGATCGATAGCTCCCAGTTGGTTCGAGCTTTATCAATTGCCCGATTCTTCACCTTAAAAAATTCACCAGCTGAAACTAACCCTCGTTGAAATTCGCGAAGGAGAAAGGCGTCATAAGCTGAGGACCTTTTGAAGTGATCAACCCTCTGGACCTCAAGTTCCAGCCTAGCCTCCTTTGAGAGGGATTCAACCGTCAAAGCCTGGCGCTCCAAATCTTTGATTTTATAGGACGACTTGGCCTGTTCTGTTTTCTGCTCGGCTTTGAGCATCGATTCCTGGGCAGCAAACAGTAGATTTTGAAAGGACACAGCCTTCTTTTCTACCGAAGAAGCTCTCTCCTCGGCCTCCCTTTGCTTAGCCAAGCAATGATCAGTGAATTCCTGGGCAGAGTTCACCTCCCTCTGATAAGCCGCCTCAACCCGAGCACGGCTATCCTCACTTTCCATTAGCTGAGCTTCAAGACGCCTTATCCAATCAGCGTGATGTTGTTACATCTAAACCAACTCAGCAAACTCGGCCACCACCTGCAGGGAAGAGACGAGTTAAAAACCAAAAGGCATTAAGATACAGATGAGGTAGAAAACTTACGTAATAAGCGTTGTTGAAAATATTTTGAAGACGATCTATTAGAGAACCATCCCTAAAGCGGCTCCAATGATCATCCCCAATGAAGACTCGACCAGAGGACATCACCCTTAGCATATCCTAGGGAGTGGGATAAGAGGGATCTCCCAAGGACTCCGCCCTAGCACTTTCGACCTTAGGAGGTGGAGAATCCCTATTCAGGTTTGAAGTTTTTGCTTTTTCTACAGCCGCTTCAACATGAACACTCGGGGAAGCTCTAACCTTGGTATCATCATCACTTGACTCAACGAATGATACCACTCGAGGGACTTTAAGAGGATGAGCAGAAGAGTCGGCCGTCTTCTTTTTCTCAGCCCGAGTACGATGAAAGTTGAGGTCAGCCGAAGGATCTTTCTGATCATCAACATCTTGAAAAGATCCAAAAAAAAAACCAGGATCGAGATTTACTTGTTCATCTGAGGGTTTATCTCTATCCCCAAGAGCAAACTGCTAGGCGGGAACCTCGTAAACTGGGGAGTTTGGCTCATCGGGCCCCTCGCCACCAATACGATCTCCTTTTCCACCTCCATCTTCAGATAACTTTTGGGCATTGGCAGTTTCAGCAGGGTCACTCGAACCGCTAGATTCCCCCATGGTCGGCTGAAGGGCCTCTTTAGAGACGTACTCGGGAATTCGCTCATCAGCCACATCAGACTCTTCATCTGATTCGTCAGGTGGAGTAATACCTTCCCTGCTTTGCCGAGAAGCTTCTTTTTGGCTCGCCTGAAGGATCGATTTCACATGACGTTGCAGATGATGTCCGAGTCATAAACTGCACAAGTTAATAGAAAAAACCAAGTCATAAATAATAACGTATAAACAAAATATAAATGAGAAGATTTCTATTTACACCGCCTGCGATAATCTGAAATCTTACTAAAGAAGTCGAGGTCTATCATTTCTTCTCATTAAAAAGATAGAACTTGCTCATTTTTTCCAAAGTACGTATAACTGCCCGAGCAAGTCTGGTCAACTCGACATCAGTGAAAATAAGTTTTTTCTTGTTCCAGGCATCAGGAGAACAGAAAAAACTGGGAACCCTTAACACCTCTTGGTTTCCCCAGATGAAAGAGTGACCTCAAGACCCAAGTTCCCCCCAACAAGGAACCAGCTGTTCTTCCAGTGCTTGTTTGAAGAAGGGAATCCTCACACAAAGCCTCTCTTCTTAGCATCAGAAGAGATATCAACTCCTCGGTTCACTTTCATCCCATCAAGGACCCAACAATTTGACGAGTTGGACATAAAGAAATAAGTTCCAGACCGACCAGATTGCCTTAGTGTGAAAAAATGCACGATTTCGCTGGGTGAGGATGGCGAAGAGTTCATCCAACTCCACATGCCACATGCAGATTAATATTCTGTAACTGTTTGGGGCAAGTTGGGCCGGAGCAATCCCTGCATCGGTAAGGAACCAAGCGATAAATGGCTGGAGAAGAAGAGTCACACCATAGTAGAGCATAGACCCGTAAATCACCACCATGTCCAGAGGTGGGTTCCATACGGCTCTGTCACCAGTGTGAGTCAATATGACCGAGTCGTCTAGGTCAAACTGAGCACGATACTTCCCGATTTCATCTTTCCCGACCACATTTGGCTTGGCATCATATCCACTCGGACGAACAAGAGAAAAAGGGATACGAGACGAGTTGTGTTCCTTCTCAACATCATTTTCGTCAATTGTTTACCTCTTGATTCGAAAACTGCTTGAGCCATGTTTGTGAACTACACGTTTACTATGATGTTTTCCCATCCTCGATCGCAAAGGAACACTGTGATGATCAGAAACAGAAGATTCAGAACTAGAAGATGATTCAGAGCTAGAACTAAAGTGAGCGTCAAGATGAAGCCAAGAAACATCAACATCTAGAAAAGGAGGCTCGCTAGAGGGAATTTCCCCCAATAATCTACGAACACAGGAAACCAATTGAAGGTTTGAGTGCTTCGAAAGCTGTTACAAATAGGCGATGACGGGAAGCTGGGTTCATCGAAACTAACCTTTAAAGTAAATGTAAAGAAATATGGAAAAGCTTCAACAGAGAATCGGGAGATGAAATCTTAGCGTAAGAAAATCTGGGTCGAGTGTTTGCTTCTGTAAAAATAAACCGGAGCAGCCCCTTTCAGTAAAACATTTAAAGGGACAATCACACGAAACCCTAGGGTCTCAAAAGGCAAGAAAAATCAAAATAACGATTTGATGACGAAAGAGGCGCATCAGTTAATCCACCAGTCGCGTCTCATAAATGCTATCAGAGAAACCGAGCGGTTAACGGACACGTGTTGTTGAAAGAACTGATCAGGCCGTCAGAATTTTAAAACGTCACAATCGTTGGGATTTCGTGTGGAGAAACGAATTGCACATTCATGGTAGTCATTAAGACACGTCATTAGTACGAAGCGCCGTTTAAAAAGTAATTATTCCAGTATTAATGAAGACAAAAAGCTAGTCGGGAATTCGATTAAAATACTTTTGCCAGGAACTAATTCCTATTCGGCAAAAATATTTTAATGGGTATTGTTATATGTATTCTTTCATCGAATGTACACGTCACTGACAAGGTGGATAGTCTTTTAAAAATTTACTAGATAGATATTCGATTAGGCATCCATAAAGTACCCTTCAAGACATCGCAAAGATATAGGAACCCGAGTAAATGAGAATATAAGTATTCGGAAAAGCCATGACCTGCTCGGGACCAAGTGATGACAAGTTCTACTCGGGACAGATACGAGAAACCCGAATAAAGACATCTATATCAAGAAGAATTTCTAGAAGAATAAAATACCAAACAGGAAACGGGTTCCAAATCAGACAACAACTCTACTTCGAGAAGACTACGTATCTATAAGGAAATAAGCCATAAACGAACTATATCACCAAAGTCCCAATCGATCTCCATGCAATCTCCAAAATAGGAAATAAGTTAAAGACGACTCCAACAAGCAACCAATAGTAACTAAATGCAAAATTCTTTCATTACTTGTACAACAAGGATTAGGGTTCTATACAAATATAAATAGACCCATAATCTCATTATTGAAAGGGACAAAGAAAATAGACAAGAAATCCATAGCAGAGAGAAAGAACAGATCAAGTAGTGCAATTCTTTATTTCAATAGTAAATTTTGGCTCGGTTGTCTATTCAACCGCCCGTGGACGTTTCTCCGATCACCGGAGTTTTACCACGTAAACTTGTGTCGTTATTCACATTACATTCTCTCTTTTTCTCTTTGACAGGTCATAATTAAATCCAATTTTATTGACTCTCATACATCGAGAAATCGACGTCAATATTATTATATATAATAATATTATTATTACCTATGTAATATATATACAGTAATCTTTAATATATATAAAACATTTTTCTATATATATTATATATACTATATTAATATATAATAATATTAATATTTAAATATTATATTTCTATCAATATATAATAATATCATATAATATATATAAGAGGTACTCTGATCATTTGAATCTCTTGTTCCGTCATGTCTCAGCCATAACAAACATATAACAGTATAGTTTATAGTTCTGTGCAGACCTTTCAAACACAACATAAAACAACATGTTCAGTTCCGTCCTATCCAGTCTCATTTCCGTATCAAACGCATCCTCTAAGAACAGATGGAGAACAATCTAAGGATAGATGAAGAGAAAAGAGAGACATTATATCTGATATTATTGAGCGAGAATATAAACCGAGAGGGATGAAAGAGACGAGAGAGATATGATCTGATATATTGATAACTGGGAAGCTCAAACATTTACAATTGGAAGCAATATATATATAGGCCAAGTCTACCGCTTCTTACAAAGCTTTAATCATCAAACCTTATCATCCAATTTAGATATCTGTGAAGAGATAATAATATCTCTACTAAGCTAATATTTATAATGTTATGTGTCTTATGAAAGATAAGAGTGAAAATTATACCCATCGATAACACTTCCCAACATGCTTAATGATGAAGTCAACAAAATACACTCGGTGGGAAAACCACTTTTACAGCGATATATATATATTCTTTTTTTTTTTTCTTCTAATATACATAATTTAAGTTGTCCATTGTAGATTTGTAGTTAAATTTAACGTTTTTAGAGATAATTTTATTATTTTTCAGAGATAATTTTGTCCAAAATAATAAGTATAACACATGTCAATTCAACAAAAAATATAAAAATATAGACAAACAAATAAAATTTCAAATATAACACTTGCTGGATTGAGATCGATCTGTCCCTAACATATCAAACATATATAGTTGAAATTATAGGTTCGGATTATCGATCACTCTTAATCAAATATTTAATTGTAATATATATCTTTAAAAAAGGAAACTTTTAAAACAATCTAGAAAAATGTGTATATTATTTTTTTGGTTTGAAAGTTGAAACACGTATGAGCCGGTCATAGACAACGAGCACATGGTGGCTCTCCCTTACCAAATAAAGCTTAAGAGGTGACCAACCAACAACGTCGCTCCAACTAACCATGTGCATATGTGTCCACCTCCTATTCGGCACCCGTCCTACCACATGTCACACGTGGACCAATCAATATCTTTTTCTGTCGTCAACATATGCGTCAATTAAAAAAAAAAGCCAGCTGTCACACTTCACCTGGCTGTATATATAAATACCATAAAACCCTAACATTGTAAATCATCACAATTCAGAATTCACAACATAAGCATTTGAACAAAGTCTAGTACATACTAATTAATTACTTCTTCCTCTTTGTTTCGATCTTATCATTCACCACCAACAATGGCTCAAATTAGCATCTTCAAGGCAGTTATGGTGGTGTTCGCTTTGGCAATGGTTGCAAATGTGTCTGCTCAAGACAGGAATGCAATCAACATTATTTTCTAATACATTCCAATGGCAATGAGCTGTCTTAAAGCAAGAGCAAAATATCAATATGGCTGAAACAGATGTATCTGCAGGAGCACTACTTTAATATATCTAGGTTGAATATAGAAAAGCCTTCCATCAATGAAAGGGGGTGCCAAAGCCATAATTTCAAGTTTTGACAAGTTTGGGCGATCAGATTGTAAAATATTTTTTTTTTGAGGGACAGAAGAAAAAAGTTTCAAGAAACAATAAAGACTAATTAAAAAGAAGTTTTCCAAGAGTGATTAGAGGACTCTATCGTCAAATCATCATATTTAGGTGCACGTAAATGCAATAAAAACTACTTATAGGGTTTCCGAAATCATCAATATAAAAAAAGATATTAATATTTTAATCCTTCTAGTATACGTTTATTTGGATTTGACCCATTAGGTTTTTAAATTATTAAATTTAGTCCTTATGTTAAAAGAAACGGTCTACCATTGCCAGAAAACAAAAGGACCGAAATAACCTTAACAAAAATTTCAGATGATTAGCAATATGGTAATTTTATATTTAATTAAATAAAAATAAAAATAATAAAATCAAATTAAATTTAAAATAAAAACATTTAAAAAACTAATTGAATAATAATAATTATTGTTATTATCTTTTATTAAATGAAATAAAATTAAAAAATGGATTTGGTGAAGATCCAGACAGATCGATCTCATGAGATTGACGATGGAGATCCACCAGATCAATTTTTTCAAATTTAAAAAATGGTGGAAAAAAAATATTAAAATGGATTTGGATCTCCACCAAAATAAAACCAACGATCATTACTCAACATAAATCAAAACCCACCAGGATATTGATCAATCAAACCTTACCAGAACAATCGATCCCACCAAATATCAAACCCACTTGGTAGAGATCATTGGACCAGTTCCATCTCTTTTAACAAAAAAAAAATAGATCTGGTGGAGAATGGATCTCCAAAAAAAATCACAACACAACCATAAACAAGAAAAACAAATCGAATCAACAAAAAAAAACCATAAATCTCATCCAATAATCCATATTTTTCAATGAAGACCAAAACAAAAAAAAATCGGGAAAAGTTTAAAAATCTAGAAATGTTGAAAAATCTGGAAAAAAAACTGGGAAAGTTGAAAATCTAGAAAGAAAAATCTGGGAAGAAATTCTGGAAAAAAAAAAACTATTTTTCAATCAAAACAAAATTAAAAAAATCTGGAATGTTAAAAGATCTGGAAAAAAAAAACTTGGAAAGATGAAAAATCTTCAAAGAAAAATCTGGAAATAAAAAGCTATTGGCGTGTTCTCACCTTCAAAACAACACCAGATCCAGATCCAATACCCAACGTATATCTTCAATCAAAACAATATCAGACCTTGACAAAATCAGATTCATAATGGTTTTCCAAACACATCGAAATCCAAAATAATTAAAAAAAAAAAACTTAGCCGATCGATTCAAAAAAGAAAAGAAAAAGAAAAACACAGAGAGAGAAGAAGAGATTCATGAGGCCTTCGATGGCAGAGGGGTCAAAGGCAAGGCCTTTGATGTAGGTGAAATGGTTAAAGAGATTTTAAGAGAGATTTTGAGAAAGAAAACTGGAGAAGGGAGATCGAGAGAGAAGCGACAAAAGAGAAACGAGCAGAAATTGTTGAGGAGAGAGAGGTGCGAGAGAGTGATAGTTTTATTTTTAAGTTTAATTAAATATTTATTTAAATTTAAATTGTTTTGTTTTTTAATTATCTGTACTATTAATTATTTTTATTTTTTATTTTTATTTTATAATTTTTATATTATTAAATATAATTTTTACCCTTATTTCAGACAAATCAACGAAAATATAACTGAATTGAACGGAAATGACTTGATTATGTATTGTCTGAAAATCAATGGATTAAATTAAGTAATTTTAAAACTAATCGACTGAACCTAAATAAACAAAAACTAAAAGGACTAAAATCTTAATACCACTTTAAAAGAATAACTTTTTTGCAAAGTTATCAATTAATTAATAAAGTCTAGCGAATCAAGTATATTTTTTTGGTTCTTGTTGTTTCTTTTAGAATAAAATTTTTTGAAATCAAAATATGTAATATTTAATCATCTACTTTCTTTAAATTTTATGTTAAAATTGAAAGGCGTTAATGTTATTAGAATGAGTAGCTGTCTTGAACAAGTTTCCTCCAACAAAGAATTAAAAAAACCTTTGGCACGTGTGACGTGTCCCATAAAAACAAACAAACAAAAATATAGAAACTAATATAAAATAATTAAATTTACCAATTATTTTATTAAAAATATAAATTTAAATAATGTAATTAAAAATTAATTAAGTAAATATGGAGCAGGTAGACTTCATTAGGAAGAGGACCACTTTTCCTTAATATAGGAGGTGAATAATAATAAAAACGTATGTTTGTCAATTTTTAAACATTTAAGGGTAAGATGGTAGTCAATTATTTAAGATATGAAGTGATATGATCTCTCTTAAAAAAAATGGTGATATGATCTTGATGAAAAACATATCAAGTTGTGTCTATGTAAAATTGATAAAATTTGAGGATAAATTAGTAATTTTGGCTTGTTATGTGTATCGGGTGTATTTATTAATGGATAAGAAAAATAAAAGGAAATCAAGTTTATTTGAAAAAGAAATAGAAAAAAGAACTGATTTCATTGGATATGAGGGATTATTTAAATTCCATTCCAGTTGATTTTGTTTGAATTCCATATAACTTGATTCACAGTCGTACTTTGGTAGTTAACATTCTAATCTTAAATCAGAATTAAATTTATTTGGACTTTCTAAAAATTCTTATCAGCAAAGACACCCATAATTAACAAGATTTAACTTAAACACTAATGGAAAGGATTAAATTAATCTAAAGTGGCTGAAACTACAAAATATTTTTTAGGGTAAATTGCACAAACTCCCGTGAGTTTAACCAATATTGTATTCAGATGTAACTTTTACTAAAATTGTACATACTTCTCGTATTTTTCATTGACTAATTGTTTGACTAGTCTTAATTTAAAATGACTTAATTACACATGATTAATTACTTTATTTTAATAAATATTATATTTGAGGATTTTATAAAATTAATTGACGGTTAAAGATTTTATTACAAATTGAATGTAACGAATTAACTAACCATTTTTTTTATTTAACAAAAAACATTTTTTATCAATTTGTTTTATTTTTCTTTAAAAAATGTTTTAATAAAAAATGGTTGGTTAGTTAATTAATTAGGTTCTATCGTTACAAGAAAAATGTCTACGGCTTTCACTACGAGTTTGGAATTCCGGTGATGGAAAACCATTGTTCACCACGAACATTTAAAAACCCGTAGTTGATTTGGGCTTGTGAAATGATTTACAACGTAACGGATAAGGAACAGTAGTTGTAGATAATATACACATTAAGGGCTTTGTCCGTAGTCCATAAAGTTATTCATTACGGGCAAAATCCGTAGTAGAAAGTCATTATATGAGTGAATGGGTTAAAAATATTAACTACATGCATTAAACACTTGTTATAAAAAATGATTATTTACTATTGACATAACTCGTTGTTTAAGATAGTTAGAGGGAAAATAAATTAAATTTTTCATTTCCCTCTAAAAGTTAAAAGAGATTTTGTTTATTTAATTTATTTATATTATTTCTATAACAGGCATATAAAGGCCGACAGTAAAAGGTAAACAGAGTGAATTTTTTTTTGAAAATTTTCATATCCAAAACAAAATTTCTTTTATTTATACTTTTCCATTCCATAAACATTATCATTTAAAAAATTAAACCCATTCAAAAAAACTTAAGTGGAAATACTTTTTTCTCTCTCCTTTCATAACTTTCTCAATATTTTCTCCAAAATTTGTTTCAAATTCATGTTTCTAGTGTTTAACTTTTTAGTTGTGTTGTAATTTGTTCTATTTTTTTTATGTTCATCTTCTTCTTTATGTCTTGAACTTTATTATATATATATATATTAAATTAATGTTATAGTTTTGAAGATTTAAATTATTTGGTTTTTATAGTTTGGTGTTTAAAAGGTTTGCTTAATTAAAAGTAGATTTTGTTTTTTCATGTTACTTTTATTTATAACGTAAATTTAGTTGTTTTATATGTAATTGCTATTACAATTCTCTTATCTTAATTTTATTTATAATTCATAGCTTGTTATTATTTTGTTTCAATTATGTAACTTTTATTTTTTTGTTTAAACTGTTTTTTTATGGTTGCAATAATGATTATTTATTTCTTTCTATTTTAGATATTTATTTTTTGTTTAGGTACCAAACAAGATTTTTACAAAGAAGAAAAATATTCAGAATATGGAATTAGAGAAAGTTTTGGTGAATAAGATATAGATTCCAGAATTAATTTAATTTCAATTTTAAAAAAATCATAAAAGATTCTGAAATTTTTGGATGGACAAAATTTGATTCCCCTAATTTTTTATATATCAACAAATATGTGAGAGTTTCTAACACATACAATACAGGTTGTTAATAACATATTGACTACGCGTAGTGGATGTTGTAATTACTAAATTGACTCGGTTTTTACATGCAATAAATAATATTATCTAACACATGCAATACTCATTATCGAAACACTCTATTGGCCATCACACCCTCGTTGTAACACCCTCGTTGTAACGGGCAATGTCCGTAGTAGATGAGCGATTTTCTTGTAGTGAATAAATCAATAACTCCTTTTCTTGGAAAAAAAAATTCTCATTATTTGCTACCCAAATTATCACAATCACTGTCATCATCAAAATCATTTTCTTCCAGATTCCTCGTTTTCTTCCAAATTCCTCATCAACCGGTAACTTCAAAACCCACCCAAATTATCACCCATCACTTTTATCATCCAAATCCCTCATAAACCGGTAACTTCAAAACATAAAGACTTAAATCTAATTCAAAACCAGAAACCAATGAACTCAAAACTCCAAATTTTGATAAAATCTAGAAGAAAAAGAAAGATTAACCTGCTATATCTTTCACACAAAACACACTTAAAAAATAAAAATAAAAACTCACTTTTTCGATTCAACCAAACCTTAACTCGATAACTTTCCAGATGGACAGTGTTGAAGATCTTCAACTTTTTTTTAAAATTATTTGGTTTGGATCCATCGATGGATCTCATGATGGTATGTGGTCATTGGATGGTGTTTGTGGATTTTTAATTACAAATTATTTAGGTAATTTTTATTAAGTTACCTATTTATTCAAAAGAAAAAAAAAACTCATATACAACCAAACACAATTTCCTAATATTCTCAGGAATTTAACACAATATTCTCATGCATGCACCAAACATGGTATCCAGGTTTCCTAGAAAGTACATTATCTGTGCTTAACTTATCATCCCAATATAAAAAATCATATCTAAAAAAAACAAAAAAAATCATTGTGAGCTCAAGCCTTCATATATATATAAAAGCGACTTTTTTGGCTCATCGTAAGCTCAAGCCTTCGATATATATATATATATAGTCTTTTTTCTATCAGTGCGCACTGATGTAATTATATAAGGACATTGAATATAAGTCACTCATTTATAAAAGAGTTTTGACAAGTGCGTATATGTCAAGTCAAAGTATGTAAAATGAGTGACTCACATTCAATGTCCTTATATAATTTTATCAGTGCGCACTTATGTGAGAATTTTCTTATATATATAAAGTGGAAATTGTGAAAAATGACACTTTTTTTTTGTTATGTTGCAATAATATCACCGCTTTAATAACTTAAGTTTAAAATACACCTATTATGTTGAACTATATAAATTGACCTTAAATAATCAATTTTTATTTGTCTTTGTGCTACCATCTACACTTTGAAAATGAAAAAGCGGTAACTTTTCTCTCTCTCACTCTTTCTCTCCAAAAAAGTTGTCTGAAAATCGATCTACAACTCCCCTCTCTATTCAAAAAATCCGTCTCTCTCCAAATTCCGTACAAGAAGGTAACAGATATTTCTGATCTTCATTTTTTTTCATGCATTTCTGAGTGGTTTAACAATGTATTAATGCCTTATAATTTGTTGTCCCAGTTTTTGTATGAACATGTAGTCTTCAGATTCTATCTGATACTTTTTTTAATATACTCTGAGCCTTTTTTATTAGTATCCAAGATTTTGTTAAAAGTCTCTGAGCTTTTTTGATATGTTTCTGAGCATTTTTTATATTGTTCCGAGCTTTTTTGATATGTTTCCAAGCTTTTTTTATATAGTTCCGAGCTTTTTTAAATGTGTTTGAGGTTTTTGTTTATGTTAATTTTCGAGACTTTTTTAAAAGTGTTCTAGTATTTTTTAAATTTCTCCGAGCTCTTTTTTTATGCCTTCAAGCTTTTTTAAGATTGTACGAACATTTTGATAACACTTGTGAAAAAAACTCAAACCCATTTAAAAAAGCTCAAGCACTTGTCAAAAAATCTTGAACCGTTACCAAAAAAGCTCGAACCTTGACCAAAAAAGCTCGAACCTTGCCAAAAAAAGCTCGAACATTACCAAAAAAGCTCAAGCTATTTTAGCAAGGGTTCGAGCTTTTTTATGAAGGGTTCGAGCCTTATATTTCAAGGGTTGGAGCTTATATGGGAAGGGTTCGAGCTTTTTTGGAAATGTTCCGGAGTATTTTTTTTTGTTCGTAATTGTTTTTAATTGTAATTTTAATTTTAAATTTCATTTTCTTAATAATTGTTTGTGATGATGATGTTTATAGGAGAATGAATTGGGTGAGAATAGACATTTCTTATAACGGTCAATGAGAGCAGTTACCTTATGGAAGTCAGAGGTTTTTAGGTTTCGATAACCAAGGATTGTATGTGTCAAAGAGTATGACTTATGAAGAACTGGTGTCGATCCTGCAAACCATTGTGAAGTATGATGTGGACAAATACAGTGTTGATTTACAATCTATATCAATCGTTCTTAGGACTACATGTCGCCCTTTTATAAGAAACAAGTTCAGTTTATGCTACGGAAAGATAGAGTGATCTCTCAAATATGTGTTAGTCTAATTGAGAGGGCAGTAGAAGATGTGATAGGTATCCTTCCTCGTGAAAATTCCCGACAATTTCGATCGTTTAATGGAAGCAACCAAGTGCTTACAGAAAGGAGTGGGATCGAAGGTCTGGAAAACATGTGTGGTGTCCCACTAGAAGTAGCCGACCATGATGATATAGTCGGACCTCAATTCGGCGATGTGTTTAGTTGTCAAATTGAGATGAATGATGTGTTTTACAACAAACAATTCAATGAGATTTACAACGACATGAACAATGACCAGAACACTGAACTGAATCTTGGGCCGATTCATGAGGTGGATAATGAGGCAAATGTTGATCCAGTAGATAATGTAGAGAACAATAAGGAAGAGGAAGAGCTTGTCCAAATGGAAAGACGTACAAGACGTGTACACAGATTTAGTTTCAGTGCACCAGATATGGCTGGGACTTATGAGGTCCGACCTAATGTAACTCTATATGATTCTGATAATGCCACAACGTGGATTATTCCCAGAACAGATTCATACTCGTTTGGTATGGGTGGAAACAGGAACTTGGTAGAAGAAGAACCTTCAAGCATGATTTATAAAGGTCAACATTTTCCCACTAAAAAGGATTTGAAGAGAATAGTTGGTCATTTTGCAATGCGGTAGAACTTCAAGTAGAAGATCAAAAGATACAATAAGACAACCTTACATCTGGTTTGTTTGATGGACAACTGTATGTGGAAATTAAGAACGATGATAAGAGATGAAGAGACATACTTCCAAGTAAGAAGTTTTGTCAACGAACGCACTTATCGGTTGAAGATGATTCACCGTCGCCACCGACAAGCTAGTGTAGTCATAATTGGAGAAGTCATTGCACCGAGACTTCAACAATAAAATGGTCATCTCATGCGTCCGAAAGACATAAGTGCCAACATGAAAACAATGTATGGCATCCAAATCATGTACAGTAAGGCACATCAAACCCTGTATTATATGTTGTCACTGGCCTATGGAGCGCATGAAGAAACGTTCCAACTACTGTCATCATTCGGTTACGTGTTAAAACAAAAAAAAATCATGCTACAATCACTGACTTACAGTGTGACGAAGATGGTAAATTTCTCTATTTTTTCATGTCATTGTGTGATTTACTTAGAGGATTACGGAGGTGTATGTGTCCAGTTATTGCAGTTGATGGTACCCATTTGAAGGGAAGATTCAGGGGTACAATGTTTGTTTCAACTACTCAATATGGGAATGAACAGGTGTATCCAATTGCTTTTGGGTACAGCAACTCAGAAAACAACCTATCATGGGAGTGGTTTTTGGATTGCTTGAGGGGTGCCTTTGTTCATATAGATGATCTGGTTTTCATTTCCGGTCGGTATGTAAACATAGAAGCAGGATTTCTAAAGTGTTCCCTTATGCAACCTATACCATATGTTGCTGGTACTTTTATGAAAATATTAAGAAGAGATTTCATAGTAAGGATATTACCGTAATAATGGACAAAGTAGCTCGAGCGTACACTGAGTTGAAATATAACCGGCACATGGAAGAGTTACGTAACCTGCACCATAATGCATACGATTATGTGAATGTTGTCGGTCCATACAAGTGGTCATGTGTACACTGTCTCGAAAGAAGGTACAGAGTGATGACAACAAATTACAAATGCTGCATAATGCATAAACTCATGCCTAAAATTTGCACGACAACTGCTTATGTTAACATTGACAGAGTTTATTAGGAATATGTTACAGCGGTGGCATCACGATTGCCATCGAGCCGCACAGTCCGTGAGTCATTAATTGGTTGACGCAGCACATCTAATGATCCTAAAACGTATAGAGAAGTGCAATTATATGACTTAAATCCAATCGACTGTAACATATTCTCAGTGAAACGGTCTGGAAAGTAGTGGACTGTTGACTTAACCCGGAAAACTTACACATGCAACAAATTTCAAATGGACATGTTTCCATGTTCGCACACACTCATAACAGCAAGGTACATTACTGGGGACATTTAACACTTCGTATAACCGAATCTAGAATTTATGGATTTTTTCACTGTTGTTACAGAGAGCGAAACTTGGATTTCACATCTGTGTGTATACTACTATAAAAGATGGACACTTATTGATGTGTACTCGGTTCTTATTATGCTTGTTGGCCATCCTTCTTCATGGGTAGTGCCATTCGACATCGCTGAGGGGTGGTATTGAATCCAATCTCCAGGAGACAAGCAGGACGCCCGAGGGCGGATCGACATGTCTCGTCTTCGGAGAGGACAACCACACAATCTTGTAGAGATGTGGACAATCAGGTCATAATTCGATTAGGTGTTCTAACCCACATTTGATTAATGATGATCCGAGCAGAGTTGTTCATGAGCAATACCGGTGCAAGTGTAACATCTGACATTTAGTTAGACATACAAACAGACGTGCCTTGACAAGGACTCTACTGTGGAATGAATCGAGGTGTTGATATTGACGTCATTTTAATTATTTAGAATTATTTCAGTTCTACAATCACTTAATGTATAATTCAATGGGGTGTATTTTTCAATTTTCTTATTGTGAGAGGTATACAATATTCGTTGTTCTACGTTCACCGATTAAAAGAATTTGAATGAAAAAAAAAATGTTATTACATTTATTACTATAAATGTGTTGTACAATAACTATAACCTAAGTTGTGGTTGGGAGTTACAAAAAAGCTCCACAACCATCTTTTCTCGGATGGTGGGTATATCGTCTTCAGTCCAATCATAATCCACCTTATCTGTCAATATGTACTCAATCAACCTCAACGTATGGGCACCATAGTTACCCCTGAAATGCACCAATAAGGAACAACCGTTAGAATGTTAATAAAAGCAATAGTAGGTAAATCTGATATTCAATCAGTCATACCATTGATCCTGTTACAACACAATTGAAGTAGACACCATGGTCACACAAAATGGCCTATTTCTCCTATTGAATCCGGACTAATGCAACATGAAGGTATTGACTTGTTCGAATTGGCTTGTTCAATTGAAGTAGACACCATGCTCACATAAATTGGCTTGTTCGATTTTCTGGCATCGTGAAACCCGGACTAATGCAACATGAAGGGTAGTAACCATCTCAATGGTGCAACCTGCTGTTTCTTGATATGTAAAGGTATTGACTGTCTGTAGAGATCTAGGAGGTGTTTCGTCTTGACAGTGAGGTTGAAGTTGGCCACAAGCCAATGTTGTCGACCAACATTGCATAGAATAAGAACTTGTATAAAACATATATAATTAAAGAAGATTGTCCAATTAAACACATTTAGACCATAACTGTATAACACTTGCCACGTCAACCTCGTGCCATGGTCGGTTTCCTATCGAGCTGAATCCACATATGGTCATAAGCTCTTCAGCGGAAAACCTATACTGCAACACTTTATACCCTTACATCGTCACTTGCCCCTCAGCACCACGAGGTATGATTTTACCCCATTGGTACTCCAACAATGGTTGTACAAAAAAAAATTCAAAGAAGTTAGGAGCACAAAAAACATCAAACGTTTTTACAAAACCGGTACATTATAAACACTTACAAAGAACTAAGATCCTAGTACGTTCATCCTCTGATTGTACACTTTAGGGTATGCTTACTGACGCTTCCGTAAGATGTGCAGTACGTGTCCATATGCTGACAAAAAATAGTAATAGACGTTAAAATTCTAACATAATGAACGTCAAAGACATTTCAAGTAAGAAACGTACCGTATCAAACAACTCCATATAGTTCTATTGTAATCGGTGGAACCAAGTGACATCTACAGGCTTCAGTAGATCCACATCACGTTGGTATTTATTTGAAAAAGTTAGAAAACTATGTAAGTCAATTTACTGACGTGCTTCAATAAGGTAGAAAGTGTTATAATTACAATTCCCCCGTGTCGTTCCTATTGAATGTTTTGTAAGCCACCAGCTGGTCCGCGTTTACTAAAGCGTTGAGGTGAACACATGATCTGATGTTACCGTCATTGTCCTTTGCCTCTTCGGCCGACAAGGGGCAGTGTATGGGCTTAGCAACTGCCACACTCGCTTCCGAGCCTGTGACCTATGCTGGTAGGTGTCTCTAGAGGGAGAGGTGGTACGAGATGGACGGGAGTTGTCTCTATGGAGAGGGGTGCGACTGGATGTCCAGAAGGAGACAATGGAGGAAGTGTATGACAGGATATCCCAGAGTTGTCCCTTAAAGAAGGCGTACGACTAGATGTCCCGGAGGTGTCCCTCGGGGGAGGGGTGCGACTGGATGTACCGGTGTCCCTAGGGGGAGAGGGCGATGCGATCCAACTGTCGAGAGCGGTGCCTCATGGATCTCCATAAGTAGAGGAAACTCTGGTAAACCCTCGGTAAGTGTCTACTGATCTCGTCCAATAACTCCAATCTAGGTTCCCTACGTCTCAGGTCCGGTACCCGGGATATGAGGTCCGGTGCTAGGGTCTGCCCCTCGTCCTGACTATGACCCCGGTCTCTATTTCTTGGTCTAGAGTCTTGGTCATGGGACGATGAACTATCCCTGTCTGACCGTGATGTCAAACCCCATAGATCCTGGAGGAAGTCCATCACCTTCTTATGCTGTCTATCCCATTCCTTATTACTCTTCCTGATATCCTCCCATAAAGCAGCAACGGAATCCTCCATAGCTTGGATTCTACGGTCCAAATGGTCTTGAATGAAAATCGAAATTGTTAGTACCTAAACTTGTACAAGCATTTCAAATAAAATTGAACATAACCAGAAATTTGACGTACCTCATGATCCCCTCCAACGTCTCCTCTTGAAGGGTTTCCAGTAAGTATATCCGAGCATCATAAATTGAACCCGCATCTGCCTCCGCTGTCTTTCACCACCTAACTCTAGCTCCGAACCCTCCGATTGCATCTGTGGACTCCCATCAGCATACTCTAGCTCTAAATCCTCTGTATCACTGGGTCGCCCTTCGAAATCGCGATCTGATATCGAAACTTTGACAATCTCATCAGCCGTATACAGGCTGCCCCCCTCGTTTATGCCCTTATAATACCGTGCATCCTTCTCAACTGCTATGGGCACCATTTTCGTCCTCACAAACATTTCAAACCATTGTTAGACCATTGTAATTGTAACAACTATAAACATTAACAAATAAGATACTTACCCGCGCTGTGAATATCTTAGACAACTTATCCCCTCTCAGTTGTTCGTTTATCTCCCACTTCAGAATACAGGGAGACATGTCAGTAGTCCTCCGGATCTCAAACTGGATGCCAAGGTCTAGGATCACCTCGAAAGCAAATATCTGCATAAAAGATAAGTACAATAAGAATCCTTAAAATGTAGTACACAAAAAATAAATTAAATGTTGTAATTCAAAATTCTTACCAACAGGGTGTGAGATAGAGAGTAGATGTTGTAGGTTTCCAGCATGTGTACGTCAACGCCCTTTGCTTGCTGGCATCTCTCGAACCCCTCTCGTTGCCCGTCAAACACATGTTTGAATGAAATATGGAATGCATGTTCACTTGGGCACCCCATGGGAACGCAGCGAAGGCATCGAGATCCTCCACCAGTCGAAACTGCCAACCTGGAATCTTCACTCTCTCGTCCAACCCCATCAATATCCAGTTCAGCATATAGAGGATGCAGAGTTTCACACCATCGTTCGGCTGCTGAAACTCACCGAGGTTTAGAACAACTCTCAGCTCCTTAAATGAAACCTCATATACACCAGCGAAGTACCGCTGATGTATGTCATTGTCCACGCTAGCATACAGGGTCGTGTCCGGTACGACTCCAAACCGTAATCTGGTGATCAGACAGAATTCTACCTACGAGAACCTTACCTTATAATTCCCTAACATGAACCGCATCTCATTTGTCGGGCCATTATGATATAGCTCCCGTAAAGCAGCTGATGGATAACACCACCCGAAAACTTTATCTATCGATGCATCGTCATGAAATGCCCGAAATAGGATCCATGAACAGACAACAGTCTTCAACAACAAATTCTTCAAGGACCCAGTTAAGTGTGTCATCTATACTGCCAAGGGAGTCAAAATGGTCATGGCGAATGCGTTTGCCCGCGTACCACTCTACCTCCGTAGTTTTGAGCAATTCCTTTAAGTGATTCCTCATCTGAATTTTCACAGAAACAATACATAAGTACACTGCAAAAAAGCTCGAGCTTATGAAAAAAGAGCTCGGGACTTTGCAAAAACAGGTCTGGCACTTGCAAAAAAAACTCGAGTCTTTGATACAAAAGCTCAGAGGTATGAAAAGTCTCGGACACAGTACAAAAAAGCTCGACTTTATGGAAAAGAATCTCGCGCATTTGCAACAAAAATCTCGGGTCTTTGATACAAAAGCTCGGAGTTTTTTTAAACCTTATTTTTCCAAAGCAAAAGTTCGTGTCTTTGCAAAAAAAAAAGCTCAACCCTTTCATAAAAAAGCTCGGCGCTTATAAAATAATGCTCGGAACTTTGAAAAGAAAGCTCAGATTTTAACCACCCTAAATTTTAAAAATAAAAAGCTCAGACATGCTTCAAAAAGCTCGTATTTGAAAAACAAAAAAAAAAGCAAAAAAAGCCTGGACGTTTACAAAAAAAGCTCGGAGTTTTCTCAAAAAAGCTTAGAGCTTTCAAAAAAAAATCTTGGATAATCTAAACCTACTTTTCCAAAAAAAAAACTCGGAGTTCTTTTCAAAAAGCTCGAATCTATTTCAAAAAGTCTCGAAAACCCAGAAACTCATCTTCCTCAACAACTATTCAACCTTTTTTCAAACCCTAACCTAACCCACAATCATTCTCAGGATCCACAATTCAACCATAATCTACAATTTAAATCAACAAAAAACAGATCTAACATTCAATTCAACTTCTCAACAACAAAAAATATAACAAAATCAAACTCAACTAACCTCGATCGATTGTAAATCTTCTCTTAAGGTCTCGAAATTCCACTGCTCTCCAACTTCAACTAACTTTACCGTCAAAATCGTTGTCGGCGATTCACTTTCCATCGATTAAACGCACTATACTTTTTCTCTCTACTTTTTCTCTCTGTTTGAAAACGATAACTCATTTTTAGAGGTATTTTAGTCTGGTCACTTTAATTGGTGTATTTTAAACATATATTATTAATGTAGTGATATTTACACAACAGTCCTCCAAAATAGTGCCATTAATTTTTCGACTCCTATATATATATTGAATTATTGATAATAGCCCTTTTATTTATTACAAAAATTAGGCTTTTCACGAACTTTACGAATAGATCTAAATATGATGATTTGACGATATATAGAGAGTCCTCTCATTCAAGGGTGAAGCTATGAAGAGGCTTGCACTCTTGGAAAACTTCTTTTTTAATTAGTCCTTATTGTTAATCGAAACTTTTTTCTATTGTCCCTCTAAAAAAATATTTTACAATCTGATCTCCTAAACTTGTCTAAACTTGAAATTACGGCTTTGGCGCCCCTCTCATTGACGGAAGGTTTTTCTATATTCAACCTAGATTTATTAAAGTAGTGCTCCTGCAGATACATCTGCTTCAGCCAAATAGATATTATGCTCCTGCTTTAAGACAGCTCTTTGCCTTTGGAATGTATTGGAAAATAATGTTTATTGCATTTCAATAACTTCAAACATTCCTCCAATAATTGAATATATAGGACAGCTTCGTGTGGCCAAAATAATGGGATTTGATATCTCTTTTCAACATCTCAATGATTGTGTTAAAAGTGAACAAACTCATTGTAATTGATAAAATTATTCAAAAAAAGAAAAAGAAAAAGAAATCAAATTGATAGGAAATGGGTAAACTCTATTATTTCATTAATAATATATGAAACAAGGAATAAGTAATTAATGCAATACAATCTCCAACACCCACAAAACAAACTCATTGCTTGAAGATAGCAAGAAGAGAGAAAATAAGAGAGAAACCGATAGCTGCAGTGGAAACCGGAAGAGAGAATACAGCTCCGGTGACTGCTGAAGGAGCCGGTGCCATCTCAGTGTTTTGAGCAGACACATTTGCAACCAAGGTTGCCAAAACGTAGACCACCATAACTGCCTTGAAGCTGCTAACTTGCGCCATTGTTGGTGGTGAATGATAAGATTGAAACAAAGAAGAAGAAATAATCAGTGTGTACCAGAATTTGTTCAAGTATTTGTGTTGTGGATTCTGAATTGTGGTGATTTACAATGTTAGGGTTTTATGGAATTTATATATACAAGCAGGTGAAGTATGAAAGCGTGTTTTTGTTATTGACTCGTATGTTGGCCAAGGAAAGATGTTGATTGGTCCACGTGTGACAGGTGGTAGGACGGTGCTGAATAGGAGGTGGACACGTATGCACATTGTTAGTTGGATTCATGTACAAGAGTCCATTTTTACGAGTCCATTAAAGGGGGTGAGCATTACCACTGCATGGATAATATGTGTCAATAGAGGGTGTAAATTTCTCTAAACATTATCATATTTTGAGATAAATTTGTTTCTCCCTAAACACATGTCATCCATATAGGATGAAGGTAATGCTCACCCTTTAAGGGATGGAGCAAAAATGAACTTTTGTTTAAGTCAGCATGGAGTTCACTTAAGGGTGTGTGAACATTATCCCTTCCCGTATGGATGACATGTGTTCTGGAATAAATAAATTTATACTAAAAATGATAATGTTTAGATAAATTTACCCTCTTTACAGATACATATCATCCATATAAGAGGAAGTAATGTTCACCCTTAGAATGGGCGGGCAAAAATGAACTCGTAAGTAGGTTGGCCACCTCACACTCGAACTCCATGTCTCCATGTGCTCGTTGTCTTCCCCAGCTCATACCTGTTTCAACGTCCAACCAAAGAAATCTTCAACACACTTTCCTAGATTGTTTTAGATTTTTCTTTTGGCCAAAACCATAAATAGCCTTAAAATTAAGGGAGTATTCAAAAATGTTATTTCTCAATAATTTCACTATTTTTATTCAAGGGAAATATTTTTTGGACAAAATTATCCTTAGTGCATTTATGACATGTGAAAGAAAGATTTTTCTTTAATCATCTTCATCTATCTCTATTGATGGAAGTTTAACAAATTAGAGGTATGTGATGGAGGGTTGTTCGACATTTACCGATGGAGGTTAGTTCGACCTCCATCGATGAAGGTCTGTGAACAAACCACCATTGAGACCTCCATTGATGGAGGTTTGTTCGAACTCCATCTAATTTTTTTTTTCCAGATCTTCAAATGGAGATCTATTTTTAGAAATGTTACACGGTGAAATATCAATATTAATTCACGATGAAATATCAACATCTGCGAACAAACCACCATTGATGGAGGTCTTGATTTTTTTTTCCAGATCTTCAAATGGAGATTTGTTTACAGAAACTTTACACGATGAAATATCAACATCGTGTAATGTTGTTAATATTTCATCATGTAATCATGTTAATATTTTATCGTGTAAAGTTTCTAGAAACATTTTTAAATAACTTTTGAGTGGAAAAACGATATCAAAATTTTACCCATAATATTCTGTTTGAATCGTTTCAGATATGAAAATAATATTTCGAATATAGAAAATTGCAGAGAGAGAAACACAAATGAACGAGAGAAACAAGAAAAATCTATGAAGAGAGAGAAAGTGTCAATGGAGATTCAAGTTATTAAAATTGATAAAAGTAAAAATTTAAAATTGGTGAGAGAGAAAACTTGAAAGAGAGAAAGAAAAAAAAAGTAATTGAAGATGAGGATATGAAAGTCAACAAAAGAGTTTTAAAGGGTATTTCCGTCAAACCACTCATAAATATTAATAAAAACAGTTAATTTATTGAGAATGGGTAAATATGAACAATACCATAATTTTTTAGATAAATAACATAATTTTCTCTTTTTCTTTCTGGATAATATATATTACAACTAATTGGAAGGGAGATACGTCTCCGATCTACGGTATGTGTGGACACGGTAAAGCCCACAATTTCTTTTAAAATCTATTTAAACTTTACAATTTTTATTTTTTTGTTATTTACATTTTTTTCGCCACACTCACACAAAATATATTTATACGTCTGCTCTTTTTTCCTAAACTCATTAAAAAAAATAAAAATAATAATTTTATTCCCTACCTCCTTTAAAATATCAAAACTATTTTTTACATACTCTTTTTTTAATTTTAAACATTTTTTTTCCATTACACCAAATGTTCTTCATTTATAGTAAAAATTCAAAAAAAAATATAAAATAAAAAAATGTACACTTTCTTTGTTCTCTTTAACAAATTTTATAGAATTTAGTCGTATAGAAAATATCATATTAAAAATAATTCTAAAACTAAGATTTTACTATTAAAACTAATTAATTTTTTCGTTGTTACTTACGAAATCAATGTATTGAATTATCTAAAAACCCATAAAATCATAATGATTTACACACTAATCATCATTATAGAAAAAATCAGCAATAATAATTAAACAAAAAAAATATACAACTTCTTTTGTATTTTTTTTTAATTCATCCACCAAGTTTTTCGGTTTACAAACCAATTAATTAATAAGAATTTGCAGTTAAATTAAAGTAAAGTGAACGAGTGAGTTGTGTTTGAGAACAATAGATTTGATCGAGTTCTACAACTGTTTAGAAAAAAGTTCTACAAAACTACAAATGTAACAATTTTTTATTCAATCATAAAATAATAATAAAAATTAAAGTAAAAATATAAGGATGTATTCAGAAGTATTCAGAATCCATAAAATCAGTTATTTGTTTATTAATTCCTCGACTATTTGTGGAAAAAAAATTATATTTCCTAGTTGATGTTGGATTTGATTAATCATAATATTATTAGGGTTTTATGATAGATTGGGTGTTCAACTTGTGGATGTGGCAAGTAAATTTAATTTTCAATTATAAAATCATAGATTTTAAATAATTAAAAGTAATGATATTTTAAAAATAAAAAAAAATCATTAAAATATTGATGTAGGGAGATATTTTATGGGTGACAATACATCTATCCATTTTTAAATAGATTACAAATCCTATAAATTTTATAAAGATAGCTTATCTGATTTCTCTGAATCAATCTCAATTTGTTGTATTTGAAATTTTATAAAGATAGCTTATTATTTGAAACCGTATATATCTTTTATTTCCACTTTTAGAAACAAATTGTTGTATTTGAATTTTTTATATATGTTTGTTATATCTTTTTTTTTTTTTCAAGTTAACAGGTTATATAGTTATATATTATATTTATTGTTTTGGACAAAAATATCTCTAAAAACGTTAAATTTGGCTACAATAGATTAATTATATTGAATTTGAATCCATTATTGATTTTATTTTCTTACTTGATGTTACCTAATCTCATGACATATAAGCATTGTAATGAATGAGTGGTTAAGATGTGAATGGTTTTTACAACAACTTTATCAATAACCAATCACATGTTTTTAGAAAATCAAATCAGTTGAGAATCCAAATCTAATAAAATTGTGTATTTTTAAAGAAAAAAAAAACAAATAATATAAAAATTGATCAAAAAGTAACAAATGAAAAAAAATGATAATTGATAATTGCCCTTTTATTTATCACAAAAATAAGGCTTGTCCTAACAGAAAAAAATGCAAGTGCGGTGTTAATTGAAAAATGAAAAAGAAAAAGTTTTTTTTTTTTAAGGGAGAAAAAGATAAAGAAACGAGATGGGAGAATAAATGAGAGTTCGGTTATAAGTGCATTTGTCTCTCTACCTTAAAATTAGATATTACGTAATATAATCTTTCTATTATCAGTTCGATTTGATATAAAATATATCAGTTTTTTTATATGTGAGTTATTAGATTTAAAAGATATTTTGATAAGTGTATACAATTAAGTTAAAGTTTTTAAATCTAATAATTCACATGTAAAGAAATGAGATATCCTTTAAACTGATAATAGAAAAATTGTTATATATATATAAGTAAGGTAGTGTTAACGTGAGCCGTTATGGCATAAGTTAACAACCAATTTGTTTCTAAAAATGGAAATAAAAGACAACATTTATTATTGTATTTATTGTCTTATTATAATAATTACTGTTTAGTGTCTTAAGGGCACATATTAACATTACCCATAAAAGTAATGCTAAACGTCCCAATTTTTTTTTCAAATTCTATCCCAATGATGTGATAAGTGTCAAGCATCTTATAAACCATGAGATTATGTAGTGATTGATGAGATACTAACACTTCACGTGCCACATCATTTAAAACAGAATTTGGAAAAAAAAATTGGAACGTCGAGCATTATTCATTAAAAACATTACTAAAAAATAAACGTAAATTATATGTATATACATTTTTTTAAAAGTATTATATTATAAATTCGTGGTTTTGAGAGAGAGGAAAAATTCGAACTCATAACCTTATGGTGTAAATGTGAGAGTTTTAACCTCATATCGTCTAATTATATGCCTATACACAAGGAACTGAATATCAATAGATATACCGAAATATCCACCGAAATATTCATATTTTGGACGGACCGATATCGAAACTGAAAAATATCCAATATCTTGTAAAATATCCGACCGATTTTAAAATATCCGTAAATTTTTTCCGATATTCCCTAAATATCCCGAAATTTCACGAATTTCACGAATTTCACTCCAAAAGTCCATGAATATTTTCTATAATATTAAAATAATTTTATTTATCCTAAACAATGAAATCATTGTTAAAATAATTTTGATTGAAAATTATTTTGGAAGAAGCATTAACAAATTTATAAAAAAATTCAACATAATAGTCAATAGTAAAATTATTGAGGACTTAAAGTAAAATTGGATAAATAACCAAGAAGTGAGCATGTAAAATATGTAAAATTTTATGAACGAGCAGCCATTGCAGATAGAAGTAAAATGCAACCGGGTAAATACCTTTTATTACAAAAATGTACATATCAATAATAAATGAGTAATTGCACAAAGCTCCCCTAAGTTTAGGAATAACTGCATGTATATGGAACTTTTGTCTATAATTGCACAAACATTCCATACCGTTAGTTTACTTTTGTCAACTTTAACATTTGACCACAATTTTAAACGGAAATGACCAAAAAATCCCTAATAACTTCTTTTATCTTTTCTTTTATTATTTTAAATATATTAAAACATTAAAAAAAATCGATGCACTTTTTTCTCTTCCAATTTTTTTTTCTTTCTTCCATTTTCTTAGAATTGAATGAAGATGAAAGTTATGTTAATTGAAAAATAGTTTTGAATTTGCTCTCTGAAGGCTAGTTTTGCATTTGGTATCTGGAATTGTTTTTATGATTGAAAATTTGTTTGTGTTTGGTTTCTAAAAAATCGTGTTGAGAGAAAAAATATTAAATTTTGGTGTTCTGATAGTGAGAAAAATTATGAAAAATAAAATATAAGAAATGAAATATATTTTGAAATAGAAATCGTTTTTTTTTTAGATCCTGATCACTATAAATTCTTTTATTTTGTTTTTTAAGTTTTCCAAATATATTCATAATATCCATTTGGATGGAGGAGATCTAATCTTCTCCATCAATTTATTTTATTTTTCTCCTAAAAATATTTATTATTATTTTTTATTGATTTATTATTCAAAATAGTTATTAACTAAAATGGACGATTTTACCCTTGATCCGTTAACTTCTAACGGAGGATAACATACAGCAGGGGACGTTTGTGTAATTATGGGAAAATTTTCAATATCCGTGTAATTTTGCTTAAACTTGAGGGATGTTTGTGCAATTACTCATAATAAATAATATTATTATTGAAATAACATTTATACTTATAATACTTAATAATTTTTACTACAAATGATTGGTGGGCAATGCATGGAAACATTACTTCATCATTACGTGCAATAGCAGTTCACTTACTGTCACAAACATCATCATCTTGTGCATGTGAAAGAAATTGGTTCATATTTGTTTTAATCCATAAAAAACAAAGGAATCGTCTTGTCTATTCTATGCTTAAACAACTTTTTTATTGTTCTTATAATATGAAGTTGAAACTTAAGGATATAACAACTGAAAATGAAAAAGTAAATGAAACTGGTTTTATGAATCTACTTCAAGTAGCTACTGAAAGCAGGAGACGATAATGAGAATCCTATTTTTAACTGGGTTAAACCTACATCCTTGGATGATGATGATGGAAGTCCTGATCAACATATTTCTTCTCATGCTCGAGACATGTGAATAAACGTTGAACAAGTGATTAGAGAAGAAGTAGGTGTAGATCGTGGAGTTATTGTTACTAGCTCTTCAGATAACAAACATACCTATAATGTATATAGTGGAGGAAAAGATGATGGAGATGATGGGGATGGTGGGGATGGTGGGGATGAGGCAAAAGGTTGAGATTCTGGTGCAAGATGTTGGAATGTTGGTGCAACAAATTGAATGCTAATGCGGCAGGTTATGATGCTTATGCAGGTAATTTTGTTCAAAATCGTGGTAGACAACATGGAGGAACAAGTCAAATTGATAAAGATTCTTTGAATATGATTCTCTCCTCAATGAGTATAGACATAGAAAATAGTTCTTTGGGTGATTCGCAGACAATGTCAGGTTCTCATGTACCATATTATGGTAGTTATGGTGGTTGTAATATATTTGATTAGTCTTCTCTATAAATGTCATATACAATATCTATGCATGCAGATCAACAATATTCACCAAGTTGGGTAAATCCAAACTACCCAATTCATGAATCAGTTGAAAGAGATCGAGCAACATACGTGTGGCGTATTAATAACTATCATAAAAAATATGCAAGCATGTTTTTCTGGGAAAATTATTGTTCAAATCAAGATAGAAACGTAACTTATGTATTTGAACTAGTAAGGAATTCATTTTGGTTTTAATTTCAGACATGCAGTGTACTATTATATATGAATTATGATTTATGACAGAATGTTAGAAGTATGGAACTAGTGGTGTAAATATGGATCAGATCGAGACAGGGCGGTCCATGTGGTCCATGAAGGAAAACGGGTCATGCCAAGTACGACCCGTTGTAAGTTCCTCAGTTTTTTATTGGCTCATTTCGTTGACAACCACATTTAGGGATAAATGTGTAAGGGTAGTTTAGGCCATCATTGCTCAAGACCTAACTCAAGCTTCAAAAGGTAAATCACTTGCTTAACCTTGTTTGAAGAGTTTTTAGTGCACACACACACTCTCATGTTTGTCTTTGATCATCTTGCATGAATGCTTAATTGACTTAATTATGTGCCTCTTTGCCATAAATCTTACTTGTGTGTTTGATGCTTTTAGGTTGCCCTTAGAAGAGGTTTTTTCCTCTTAACCGCGGTTGGGACCGTTCCCTGTGCATTGCCTCTACCGCGGTATGCACAGTGGTGTTCTCCAGACGTTGCATGCTGTTGCTACCACAACCTGTGCTTGTTGCATGCACAACGGTCTCTCAAGCGGAGGTTCCTAGGCGATGTATCGCTCGCTCTACTACGGTCTGGACACTGCCTGTACCGCGGTCCAGACAATGGAGATTCCTAGGCGATGCACCGCTCGCTCTACCTCGGTCTGGACACTTGCCTAGGTCGTGGCACGCACAGCGGTCATGACGGGATTTAGTTGCCTTTTGTCCAAAACGATGCCTTTTCGTGTATGTCACAATATATATATATATATATGTTCTCTTCTTTTCTCTTTGGTCTTAGGGAGTCCAAGAAATCATTTTTATTGTTCAAGCCTTTCTTTAAGAGAGAAATTGACTCTAAGAGAGAGATAGAGCTCTTTAGAACACTTCTTGACTCAACCAACCTTCAATCCATGAGCATCTAGCATCTTCGTGCATCTTCCAAGCATGGATTCTCTTGTTTGTCTTTGACTAAGTAATCTCTACATGCCCTAGAATCTCTTGTTCTATTTTTATGACATGTATGCCTAGGTTTAGCAATTATTGTTGATTAAATGTTTGTCATTAAGTTTAATTGCATATATAACATGCTTGGATTGTTGATTGTTGGTTGAGATTTATATTTTGTGATAGCTAGGATTTGTGACCATTTTTCCCCCTTTATAGCTAAATCTTTATGCTTTACATTTAGATATTGTTTAGGACTCATTGATAGCATTTTGTGATTGCATTATAGTCCTTGCATACTTAATGGCAACTCGTGTTGATATGGTTTTTGTGATAGCTAGCATTTAGGTCATTGTTGCCTCTAGCTAATTAGGTCATATTGATTGCATTTTGATGATTGCATTTAATGACCATGCCATGCTTAATGACAACATATGTTGAAATTACTTTGTTTGATAACTAGGATATAATGTTGCATAACTATATCTAGTTAAGTCTTTATGAACATTCATTTAGACATTGATATCTAGGAATTGTACTTGGGGACATTCTTAAATTCCTAGATAAACATTTAGTGTTGCCTAGCATTACTTGCATGATTGAATATTTTATCATATTCACTTAGGTTGTGTTTGACTCTTCAATGAGGCTAAGTCTTGTGACTAATTGGTTAGTGCACAAGCATGTTGATCAAGAATCACTATTAAGGCCTTCTGGGTAGAGTGAAATGGTTAGTAACTGGAAGGTATGACGGGAGGTCAACCTAGGTTGTAAACTTTCATTCAATAGTGGATTTGAGGATCGAGTGTGGCGCACATATTAGCCCGTGGTTTTTCCCAATTGAAGGGTTTCCACGTAAATATTGTGTGATGTTATTGCTTTAAGCATAATTGGTTTTATTGAATACTTGTTTATTCGGGGTAATTTGTGTTAATATTGATTAATCGAAAAATCGGTAATTGATTCGATTAAAACCTATTCACCCCCCTCTAGGTTTAGACACACACTTTCTTCGAGAATTTCACCCGTGTAGGAGGCAGGCCACGCCAAGCCCGCAATGTAGACAGGCCGCGTGCCAGGCCTCAAGGGCCAGGTCTGGTGGGCCGGCCCGCGGAGCCTACGTGCTAGGACCTTAGACCCGCACACCGGATCGGACCAGACCACTGGACCGACACGTCAGCCTGGCAATTCGACCGTTTGTATTTAAAAAAAAAATCCATCCATTGGAGGCTTAAAAAATTACAAAAAATAAACCTGAAGTCTTATAATTTTAATTTTAACCCACAATTCAAATTTTTCTTTAAATACTTCCATCAATTTCATTTTCCATTCACTCTCTCTCTCTCTCTCTCATTCTCTCATATCTCAGTCTCTACATTCTCCAATTCTTTATACTTTTTCATTCAATTTCATTATTACTTTCTGTACAAAAATTTTAATACCAATCTTCTATCTTATTCTCTAAATTTTCAACCAACACACCAAAGTTTAAAGTTACAATTTTCTTATTACTTTTTTTAAAACATTTTTTGATAGTAAATTTATAATTTTATGTTTAGACTTTAGTTATTAAATGATAACATTTTTATTTACTTAGTTAGTTTATCAATTTTTATGCATACTTATTTAATTTTAATTTTATCGTTTAGTATATTAAGATTTTTAAGTTTGGTATTAATTTTAATATTTGTTTGTAGTAAATTTAGAAATTTAATTTGTATTATTGAATTTAATTTTTTTAATAAGTTAATTATGAATTTAATTTGTATTAGTGAATTTAATATTTTTTTTGTTAGTAAATTATGAATTTTAAGTGTAGTACAGTAGTAGAAACATTTTAATATTTTGTGTTAGTATATTATGAATTTTAAGTATAGTGGTTAATTTTAATATGTTTTGTTAGTAAATTGAGATTTTTAAGTGTAATATTAAATTTAATATTTGTTGTTAGTAAATTTATCAATTTAAATTGTATTAGTGAATTTAATATTTTTTGTTAGTAAATTATGAATTTTAAGTGTAGTAGAAACATTTTAATATTTTGTGTTAGTATATTATGAATTAAGTGTAGTGGTTAATTTTAATATGTTTTGTGAGTAAATTGAGATTTTTAAGTGTAGTATTAAATTTAATATTTGTTGTTATTAAATTTATCAATTTAATTTGTATTAGTGAATTTAATATTTTTTGTTAGTAAATTATGAATTTTAAGTGTAGTATAAACATTTTAATATTTTGTGTTAGTATATTATGAATTTTAAGTGTAGTGGTTGATTTTAATATGTTTTGTTAGTAAATTGAATTTTTTAAGAGTAGTATTAAATTTAATATTTGTTGTTAGCAAATTTATTAATTTAATTTGTATTAGTGAATTTAATATATTTTGTTAGTAAATTATGAATTTTAAGTGTAATAGAAACATTTTAATATTTTGTGTTAGTATATTATGAATATTAAGTGTAGTGGTTAATTTTAATATGTTTTGTGAGTAAATTGAGATTTTTAACTGTAGTATTAAATTTAATATTTGTTGTTAGTAAGTTTATCAATTTAATTTGTATTAATGAATTTAATATTTTTTGTTAGTAAATTATGAATTTTAAGTGTAGTGGTTAATTTTAATATGTTTTGTTAGTAAATTAAGATTTTTAAGTGTAGTATTAAATTTAATATTTGTTGTTAGTAAATTTATCAATTTATTTTGTATTAGTGAATTTAATATTTTTTGTTAGTGACACTATAGTGTTCATATTTGTACTTCAGGAAATTGATCATAACGAGCAGTCTTATTTTTCGGACAGTTTGAACATGTTAAACGACGATGACTTTCATATTTCGGAGCCGACCCATACTCAATCGGGACCTTCTGGTTCCGCCGTTACACCAACATCACGTCCCAAAAGATTAACATCATATGTGTGGCACTGTTTCAACTTAGTCCAAATGGCACCCCTATACGAGACGACCGGACCTAGAGCTAAATGTAAGTTTTGTCATAAGGATTATGTCACAAGTAGGAGGGGAACCGGACATTTGAGAAGGCATATGCATAAATGTATGCCTGCACATGGACAAGTAGACACTACAACCTAAACACAACTACAACATCACCCAGACAGGTCCGTTATGACATGACGGTTCGACGTCATGCACGCTAGAGAGTGTTTGGCACGATACATTGCACAAACTGATCAACCGATCAGTGTTGGTGACAATCCATTTTTTGAAGAATTTATCACATCTACATACAACCCTTAATTTGAACCTGTTTCTAGAACCACCACTAGAAATGATTCGATCAGATTGTTTGAAACCCAAAGAGATGACTTGATTGCTGATATACAACATTTAAGTGTCTCTGTTGCATTAACTTCTGATATTTGGAACGCATATTCCAAACAGGACTATTTATGTGTCACATAACACTATTTAGATTCTGAATGGACGATAACAAAAAGAATTATTGGTTTTCAACTTATGGATTTTGCATATATCGTAGAAAATATTTTTAATGTCATTCTTTCTGTTTTAAAAACTTATGAAATCACGCATCGTATCCTTTCTATCACATTAGATAATGCATCTGCAAATACTAGCTCTATTGCATTGTTTGTTGCAAGAAATATCCCGCAAAATGGAGGTTATTTCTTCCATCAACGATGTGTATGTCATATTATAAATTTAGTTGTACAGGCTGATTTAAAGCAGGTAAGCGACCAAATAGATCTCATTAGAGATGTCATTTTTTGGATTTACAGTTCTAATCCTAGATTCAGTGAATTCAAGAGACACTGTAAATTAAACGGTCTCAAACCCCGACGATTCCAAACTGATATGCCGGTAAGGTGGAACTCTACTTACTTAATGTTGGACAATTGTTTGGATTATGATACAACCATTACATGTTTTTATAACATGAAATTGGCCGAAACTGATCGTCCTGAAGCAAAATCACTTACACAGACGATTGGTATGTGGCAAGGGTTTTTGTTCAATTTTTAAAGAATTTTTTACAATGCCACTGTAACTCTTTCCGATGACTATTACCCCACATCTTCTTAGACAATCCATCAAATAGTGGAAATGTCTAAAGTGTTCAACAATTATAGAGAAGATGAACATATAGGCGTTGTAGTTGTTGCCATGGAGACAAAGTTTAAAAAATATTGGGCTAACATTCATCTACTTTATGGCTTAAGTCTTATAGTAGATCCTAGTGTTAAATTATCTGGTTTATAAGTTTTGTTTTAGTTTATTGGTACTAATTTGTCAATAGATTATTCAGAACAAATTACTGACATTCGAACCAAGTTGTTTGAGATTTTTCTTATTTATGAGAGCAGGTTTAACAACATTGACACTAGGGATGCCAATGGGTCAGGTTCGGATCGGGTCCTACCAGACCCAGACCCAGACCCAGACCCATCAAAAAAATTAGACCCAGACCAAGACCCAGACCCAGACCCATGCAAATTTTTGGGTACAGGTTCGGGTCTGGATCCGTGGGTCTTCAGCGGGCCCAGACCCGTCCCGAGGACCCAAGAAAATTCATGGGTCTGGGTCTGGGTCTGGATCCGCGGACCCACGAACCCGCGGACCCTCAAAACCTTGAATAAAACTCATTTTTTTTTAATTTTTCCTTTCTATTTTTAATTTTTCCTATTCAATTTTTAATTGGTAAAACTTGTTCAATAAAAGAATAATTAACTTGAATTGAAATAAAACAAAATAACAAAGATGATTGATTATTAGGTTGAGAATTGAAATAACCACACGAATTGAAATAACAATTATGTTTTGTACTAATCGGGTCCATAGGTCTGGGTCCGGGTCTTTGAGTTCGACCCGAACCCGAATCGGGTCTATTATTTTGGACCCGGACCCAGACCCGACCCGACCCGACCCGACCAGACCCATACGGTTCGGGTTCGGTTCAGTACTCGCGGGTCCGGGTATAATTGCCATCCCTAATTGACATCCCTTAATTAACACAACCGGAGACAGAGCCGAAGCAAAAAATTGGAGCTTTCTCAAACGGCGGAAAAAGGACAAATTAGCAAGTACTTCTTCAGGACAAAGATCTGACCCATCTTTTTGTACCGAACTAATAAGGTACCTTGAAGCACAGTTCGATGCTGTTTAAGACAATGAAGAGTTTGAATTGTTGTTATGGTGGAAGACCTATACGTACAGGTATCTAGTTCCATCACACCTAGCACGTAACGTATTGGTTATCCCCGTGTCAATGGTGTCTTCAGAATAAACTTCCAGCACCAGTGGATGCATAATTGAACCAAGAAGAAGTTGTTTGTCTCTGGAAATGGTGGAGGTATTAACATGCATTCGGGATTGGGAGCATGCTAAAAAAAAATTGCAAAATCAAACTGTAGATAAAGAACTTATTCTAAATTTCAACAATCTATATATTGATGAGCCTTCCGGTAGTGACCATAGCTAGAACTAGGTTATACTTTTACATGTGTATTTACTTGTAAGTTGTAATACGATTGCACTCTTTTTCCTTTTCCAAGTTTTTATCCCACTGGGTTTTTCTTGGTAAGGTTTTTAATGAGTCAATCATGTAAATATATAATAATGAATTCCATAAGTGAAAAATAATTAAATAAATAAAAAATTGTTCATTTTATATTTTCGTAATAACATCTTTTTTTTTTGTATTACTTTTTCTTTATTCATTTTTAGAATTATCATGAATATTAAATCTATGAACTACTGAACTAAACTAATACAATTGGAATTGATTAATTTTTTTCATATAAATTATTTTAAAAGATGAGCAAATTAATTTGAAAATTACATTTATATAATTGAATTGTTAAATTGATAGAATAAACAATTTTTTTTGTATATTACTTTATTTTTTGTAAATCCTAAATCCAAAACCCAAAACCCAAAATCTAAACAAACTTAATTTTTAAAAATCGGATTTGAAATGATTATGGAGCGCCCCGTGGACCAGGCTCGTGGGCCGGCCCGGCACGACCAGCCCAAGGCAAGCCGACGTGCCTTGTCGTGCCACCATTTTCGAAAACAGGCCTCGGCAGGCCGTGCCTAATGGACCAGACCGCTCCAGTGTTACACCATTATATAGAGCTATATATATATATATATTTTAATGATAATACAGTATAATATTATGAAAGTGAAATAAAATATTATTTTATTAATTACTCAATTTTAAAAATTATATACAAACTCCATCTATATTATAATTTATAATAAACTCATAACTATGTTAATTTATTGTTGAGATATGAATCATTTAATAATTACTTATTTAAACTTATCCTAAAATACCAAAAAAAAATTCTGACTTTATGTAAATATGTATTATTATTTTTTATTCCTCGCCTATACATGAAACTATAGTTCACTTTATTTTTTGAAAATTAATTACGGTTCACTTGAGGCATTATATTATAAGTGATTTTTAACTCTGTCCAACATAATCCAATCATACAACTAGATAATTTTTGATGTAATACAAAAAGTCCATATTTCTTTTCCCAACTTGACGAATGATACCATAACCACCGATCAAGACAACAGTGCAAGTTTTCACAACTCTATTTTCCGAAACGTAATAAAACACAGATGATGACCGATCTCATGCTCTATTGCTGCAACTAATGAATTAATTTGCAGAAAAATGGTTTTTCATTTCTTCTTCTATTTCAACAAATGTATTATATTCATTTTCATTTTTTGTTTTGCTTGTGAAATAATTGTAATAGTCATTTTTATATTTTGATTTGGGGATCTTAATAGCTGAAACACACATAAATACTAAAATTCGAGAAATCAATTTATAATATATATTTATTAAAGTAAATGCAATCGAATAACAAAGAATCAATCAATCCAATACAATCTTCGAATCCGTCACAGTAATACAAACCACTCGTATAAAAAAAAAAAACAAATACAAATGACTGTACTTGAAAAATCTAGTGCTTCAACAGAGCCAAAGCAGATACAACCAAAGAGAAACCAACAACGGCACCGGAAACGGGCAGAGAAACTCCAGCACCGGCAGCGGGAGCAGGGGAGGGAGCCAAATCCTGAGCGGAGACGGCGGCGGCGGAGAAGACAGCAATGACCAAAGCGAGAACCAAAGCCTTAAAGAAGAAGAAGCTAACTTGTTGGGAGGCCATTTGAGAAATGTTGAAAATACAAGTGAAGTGCAGTGAAATGGGTTTAGAGATTGAAAGAGAGATTGTTGTTGCTGTTGGATGATAATGGATGATTAGGGTTTGGAGGAGAAGAGAGTATATATAGGAGGAATAATGTGCGGCGTGTAGGGCCGACACGGAAGAAAAACAGCTGGCTAAGTGGGCTGGCAACGTTCATATTACAGCTCACTCGTTCGATCAAACTCATCACTTTTTTTTTTATTATAAATAACGGTATTTTATAAATTTTGGTGTCCAAATGATTTAATCCCAGTATTTATATCGTATTATATTTTTTTTGAATCCAAATGATTTATCCGTTCGTTTATATTGTATTATATATTTTTTTCATTTAATTGAATAGATCGAAGTGATACTGGGTTGGATACAGATCAGTTTGGTTCAGTTTCGATTAGCACTAGACCAAACCAAAAAATTTGGTCTTCTAAAAAATATGGTCAATTTGAACCATTATTTTTTTTCAGACCATACCATACCAAATTATATTTATTCGGTTTGATCCGGTTTTGTCTAACGGTTTTTGATCTGAAATCCAAATGCTTGACTATATATGACATGATAAGGTGAGCAATTAACGAGATATGCAAGATATTGTTATGTACGGTTTATTAAACTAATAAAAGCTAAAAGAGTAATAAAAATAAAAATAAAGTGTTGTATCGAAATTCTAGAAGTAGAAAAAATGTTAATAAATAAAATCACTTTGTTTTGAGGTTAATAAATAAAATGACTTGCTATCGTTATAATTATGTTAATCATGTCAATGCAATTGAATGCATACAAGTTTTTTTTTTTTTACAATTAAATCATAATAATAACACTAATTTAGTTTAATATTATTAATATTTTTTATTATTAGTGATAACTTCGTAAAATAATGGAAACAAATTGAAATCTTTTACCATCTTATGTTTGGTGTTTTATTTGTTAATGAAGGTTTTTACTTTACACAAACTTGTCCGGTTGGTGACCGAAAACAACAAATATGAAATAATAAATTACAGTTTTGGACTTTAACTTTTTATTTTTAAAATTTTATTAAAATTTTTTGGATGTAATATATAGTAGTAATACTAAAAGCATTCGGTTTACAGTCTGGTCCAGATTTGATATACTTGGACCATAGATCGGATCAGACCATACGGTTTTACTAAAATAAAATTATACAATCTTTTTTAACAAATATAAAACCGGACTAAACCGAACGGTTTGGTTTGATTTGATTCGGTTTACGGTGTGTGGGCTGTTTTATCCACCCCTAAGTGATGCTACATAATTTTTTTTTCCTTAGATGTGAATGATTGTTTGTGTGGTCGGTGAGTGGTGAACAGTGTAGCCGTTTTGGGGTACATAGTTTTGAAACATTTCACTATTTCTAACCGTTGGCGGATGTATGATGAGTTAGGTATGTGGGTTGAACGGGCCTATTGTTTTTTTTTTTCTTCTTTTTCTATCGTTTGTTTAATGGGCCTATTGTTTTTGTTCTTTTCTTTCGGTTGAATGACCAATTATTTTTAGGGTTATTAACACAGACACCTACTGAATTTTACTGAGTTTATATGTTATCCTTGAACTTTATTTTAGACATTAAATCACTTGAGCTCTTGTTTATTACCCTTTGAACGTCTGTTTTAGGGGTATTTACGGTCAGACTTTACCAATAAATGAGAGTTTAAGAGATTTAATACCTAATATAAAAGTTAAACTCGCGTAAAGTTTATAGGGACTGGTGCCAATAACCTTTTTTTATAAAGAAATTTGAAATTTATTGAAGTAAAAGATTGCTTAGAACTACTTGTTTAGACTTTATGCTACTATTTTTTTTATCAAGAAATTTGAAATTTGTTAATATAAAGATTGCTTAAAACTAAATCGTTTGAAGTTAGATACTGTATCTGTAAGAGCATCTCTATGAGGGTCTTCTAAATTTTAGCTATTTAGATGGAACTTTTCATAAGGTTACTTCAACCATCTAGTCATTAATATTTTAATATTTTTTGAATTTAAAATATAAATAACTTTTTTCAATTAGAAAGAAAAGATTAGTTTAAAAATATTAATTGATAGCTTTTTTCAATTAGAAAATTAGTGTTAAAATATTAAAATATTAAAAAAGAGAAGATAGAGAGTATAGAATAACCCATACATTTTGAGAGTCCCTTGGTAGTTCTCTAAAATAGTGAGTCATATTAGGGAGTGGTTGAAATGCTCTAAAACCATCCTCACTAGCTATTAACCGAGAAACATGTTTAGAGAGCCCTGTGGTGATGCTTTTATATAAAAGTAAATTAGATTTATTAAATTTCAATAAATTGATTGTTCAAATAAAAGAAGAGTTTTAAGAATTAAAAACTAAAATTTTAAAAAATAAATAATGTCTCCCTTGTAATTATCTATATAGTAATTAGGTAGTTATAGTCTTACACATCATGTATATAAGCTAACCCCGTTTTTTTTTTTTTTTTTTTATGTTATCACCAAAGTAGGAAATTGTTCTACTGTCACTTTTAAACTTAATTTCAAAACATGTACTTGTATACTTCTCCGGTGAGTTACTATTCTTTAAATGGTTTGAGCAAAGTAATTAAGTTTGTCTGCCTTATAGTAATTGCTTGAAATGCTATTCTTTTTAGAATTGTTGTCTTTGCCTCATCTACTATGTCTCTGTCCTGTTATGGTGATTTTTATTGATCGGTTTGTATATCTACACATTTCACAATAAGAAATATAAGTACTATATATATAATCTTTCAACTATACTATCAGACCTTATAGCTCCCATAAGCATAGCTCAGCTGATAGATAAACGAGCTTGGAGATTGGACAAATGATTCCTAAGTCTGCTGCTTGTATCCTACTAAAGGTAAAAAACTTCAAAAAATACATGGTCAGATGGATAGGTAGATGCCGATAAAAAAAATATCTATAATGTGGAAGCAAGCTATCATGGATATCGTTTTCGCGATTCATTTCATAAATGATGTGGATTGGAAAAAGGGTCCTAGCAGGTGGATCATGGAATTTTGATAAAGCACAGGTGGCCCCGAAGAAGCCATGAGGAATTGACAATATGATGTTAGAATTAAATCACATCAAAAACCATAAATAAATTCTAGATACAAACATTCTAGAACAGAATACAAAAAAAATAAAAAACCTTGGATCTATATCATGCCAGATTATTAAAGATTTATGGAATGGTGAGATACCTGAATTCATTATGAACAATCGCTTACCGTTGCGGAAACACTACGACAATCGATTACGAACTGATGAACACAAACAGGTGGTTTGTGATCTTCCTTAACCTAATCGCCTTAGTTCCTCAATGAGATCGTCGTCTCTCTTCTAGATGGGAGAAGGGAATCTGTGTTATGATTTGGTGTTTTGGGGACCAAAACCAAAAGGGTCTTTATATATTGCCTAATTAGGGTTCCCATAATCCCCTGATTAGAAAATAAATCAGTATCTACTCAATTAGTCCATATCAATTCAAACAGTGTACGAACTTACCAAAATTTGACCACTTAATTTCAGCCCATTAAATTTAATAGCTAATATAATTAAATAAAAAATATGTTGCCCAATTTAGTATATAAAACGTGATTTCCTAACAATCTCCCGCTTGGGCTACATATTATTCCTGTAACAATTACATCACAAAATTCCTTTGGCTCGCATCTGTATGCTATTTATCTTTAGACTTCTCCGTAAAGAATCTGGTCCATTTCATACATTAGCAATGGAATCACCGCGACTTTTATCACAATACATTTGTGTCTAAACCACGATGATCACCATACTAATACACTCAATGACATAGATCAAATATGGATGAGTAGCATGGAAATTACATGCAATGTGATCTCACACATGCCTATTTCCAACTGGTCTTTCTTCTGTCTTTAGTGAGATCAATCCAAAGCCCTTAATGCAATGCAAACAGTGCACATAGAAAACATAAGTTTAGAAATAGAATTATAAACCATCAACTTTATTCTGTAGAAAACTAAACAATCCAGTGTCTAAAGTAAAACATGTAGAATATAAAAATGACTCACACTAAACCAAGGTATTATTAGAAATAACACCCATATGAGCAGTGTGCTCATGAAAGACCTTAGAGGTTAAGCTATTGGTTAATGGGTCCGCTAACATAGAATTTGTTCCTATATGTTTTATGGAAATCTGTTTGTCCTGAACTCTCTCCTTAACAACTAGAAACTTGAAGTCGATAAACTTTGACTTCATCGAGCTCTTACTGTTGTTGATGTAAAGCACCGCCGAGCCATTGTCACCATAAATCTTCAACGGCCTGTTGTTATAGGGATTTTTCGATAGCATGACAAGTCAACATGATTAGATATGCCACATCACAAGAGTCAAGAAAGATCAACCCAAGGCAATTAATAGATGATCTCAAGGCCTAGTCAAGATTACCCAATATGGTCAAAAAAATTCACCGATCGACTATAAATAACATGGTCAAGGAAACTAACCGATCGGGTAGAGACAACTTGATTGGAACCATCTGATCGGGATAAAAGAAGTCTGGTCGGGACTAGACAATTAATCAGTTAGACAACGTGCTGGAGACATTAAAGGCAGCTATGACTCAAATACGAAGAAGAATTGTCTTACTTAAACAAGGAATCTAGAATCACACTCCAATAAGGAAATATCTCTATTTCCTCTCTAGTATCAGAGAAGTCTATTCAGGAAAGAACTCAAAGTTTCCAGAAGGATAAACACCTAACAGGAAACGAGTCCAAGTCAAGCAATAACTCTGTTATTCTAGAAGATTGCACACCGATCAGGAATAAGTTCTAAACGGACTACTCAACTAACGTCCTACGAAGATTCTAATTCAATGCACAAGATATCTGAAACAGGAAAGAAGACAAAGATGACTTCAACAAGTAACCAGTCATAAACAAACACTATCACCTTTCCTTATTTGTATATCAAGGATCAAGGTTCTATGCACATATAAATAGACCCATAATCTCATTATAAAAAAGAGATATACAAAAAAGATATAGACAGAAACATATACGAGAACACATAGAAAATACACAAGAAAGAAAAAGAGAGAGATACGCCAAAAAGGAGAGATTGAGTGTGTAATCAATAAATTATAGTGAATTACTTCTCACCGTAACCAACAATCGTGGATGTTTCCTCACTTTAGGGTTTTACCACGTAAGCTTATGTGTGCATGATTTTCTTCTTTTTTTCTATCTTTCTCATAATATCTTCAACAATCTATAAAAACCTGTTAGACGCGTGATCAAACCTACACGATCCAAAAATCACCGTCAACACCTGTCAATGCCATCTACTACATATAACCCAATTATAAAGTTTCACAGCCATATCCCGTGGTTGGATGCCTCATAACAAGCATTGAACTCCATAGCCATGGTTGAAGAAGCTATGAGAGTTTGCTTAGCAGACTCCATGAGATAGCACATCTAGCCAACATAAAGATGTAGCCAGATGTGGAGCACCTGTTATCCTGGCATCCCATAAAACCAGAGTCAGAGAACCCGATGACCTTTAAACTGTTTGATCTCCGATTAGTAAGCATGTAGTCTTTTGTTCACCTCAAATAACGCATCACGGGTTTGGCTACCTTCCAATGCTGCATACCTAGATCACTCAAATATCTACCCAAAACTCCCACTATAAATGCTATGTCGGGCCGAGTACAAACTTGAGCATACATTAGACTCCCTACTACTGACGTATAGGGAATCTTCTACATCTCTTTCCTTTCAAGATCATTATTGGGGCATTGCTTGAGATTAAACTATTCTCCTTTAGCCATGGATGTGTCTCCTAGTTTACTATCTTTCATGTCGAATCTACTCCAAATCTTATCGATATAGCTCTTTTGTGACAACCTAAGGATACTGCAAGAATGATCTCTCAGTATCTGAATACCTAATACAAAAGAGGTGTCACCATGACCTTTCATCTCGAATTTCTTCGTCTGAAATTTCTTGGTTTCGTGCAGTAAGCCTATACTGTTGCTACCGAGCAGAATGTCATCGGCATATAATATCAGGAAGATATATTTACTCCCACTAAACTTGTGATATACACAGTTATCGATGACATTTGCCTTAAAACCGTACGAGGTGATGACTTGATGAAACTTGTGACTAGGTGATGGAAATCATTAACTTAACAATCATACACCCCAATAGCTAAATAGTTATGATACATATGGAATGCAATTTAACACCCTCAAACTAATTGAAACAAACCTGACCGTTCAAGATTGAAGTAAGAGAAACTATTCTAATCACTTTATCAATGGAATGATGATAAAAGTTAATTAGAACAACACTTTGATTTCCCCAAAATGCCACAAACTATGAAGTTGATAAGTTTAAACGCAAACAAAGATTTTAAGATTGTTGAGCGCCACAAGCTGAATAAGCTTGATAATTTCCAAAGTTCATGCAAGAACTTAAAAACAAAACACTCACAAAGTGCTCAAATAAGTTTATATTTCTCAAATATCTGCAATTACATAGAAAATTAGCCTTGTTTATATAAAACAAAGGTCAAGAACAGTACAAAGAAAAATATCATCCTTTAAACACAAATGTAACCGCCCATTAAATGTGTAACCGCCCACTAAATGAAAACTAGACCATGAATGATGGCTATAAAGGATTCAGCTTTTGTAACTCCTTATTTCTAATCAAAGAACACATGAACTCACACTTAACAAAATAAAACCCAGCATAATTAAAACCCAGCATAATTAAAACCCAAACTAATCATAAAATAAGCCCACAAAACCCAACATAATTAAAACCCAAACTAATCATAAAATAAACCCACAAAACCCAACATGGCCGAATAGCCTTTTATTCTTCAAGATAGGCTAAAATACTTCATTCTAACAAGGCTGGACTCATGTCTTCGTGATTTGGACTTGCTTTGAATATGTTGATCATTTTATACTCTTATTGCATCGTTAGAACCTTGACCAAATCTTGACTCGCTTGCTCCTTCCAAATGCTTTCCATTAAACAAGTTAAGGCTTCTTTCATCCTTTTAGCTTTAACTCTTATTATTGGTCCTTCATGAATAGTTAAAGGATCTGAATCTTTTCCAACCTTAGCCGAATGGTGATCAACTTGCTGGTCCTCATCATTCCCCCTTTCCTCGAAAGGATTCGTCCTCGAATCAGCACCTTTATCACCTATATCAAACAAAGACAAATAAGAAACATTGAAGGTTGCAATAACATTGCCATACTCACTTAGTAGTTCCAGCTTGTATGCATTGTCATTGATTATTTGAAGGACTCAAAATGGTCCATCCCCCATTGGCATGAGTTTAGACTTCCTTTGGCTAGGAAATCTTTCCTTCCTCAAGTATACCCAAACCCAATCACCAGGTTCAAATACTACTTGCTTTCAGCCCTTGTTGTGCTGTTTCTCATATTGTAGAGTTTTCTTTTCAATTTGTGTGCGCACCTTTTCATGCAAGGCTTTGACAAAATCAACTTTTTGCTTACCATCCAAATTAGCTTTTTCCAAAGGTAAATGTAGTAAATCCATAGGAGATAATGGATTGAACATGTACATAACTTCAAATGGTGAATGGTTTGTTGTAGCATATACACTTCAGTTATAAGCAAACTCCACATGTGGCAAACATTCCTCTCAATTCTTCAAATTCCTTTAAATTATTGCCCTCAAAAGCATTGAAAAATTTATGTTTACCACCTCCGTTTGTCCATCTGTTTGTGGATGACAAGTGGTTGAATACAATAGCTTTGTACCCAACTTGCTCTAAAGCGTTTTCTAAAAGTGGCCAAGGAACTTCACATCTCTCACTCACAATTGTCCTTGGAGTTCCATGTAACCTCATAATTTCTCTGAAGAACAACTCCGCAACAAATGTTGCATCATCTGTTTTGTAGCAAGGAATGAAATGCGCCATCTTGCTAAACCTGTCAAAAAAAAAAAAGATTCTCTCCCCCATTTTGACCTAGGTAATCCCAAGATAAAGTCCATGGATATATCAACACAAGGCTCACTAGGTATAGGAAGAAGAGTATACAGCCCATGAGGCATTACTTTAGATTTAGCTTGTTTGCAAGTAACGAGTCTCTCACATATTCTGTCAACATCTCTTTTCTTGTGTGGCCAAAAGAAATGATCACTTAACACACCCAAAGTCTTTTTAACTCCAAAATGCCCCATTAATGCGCCACTATGTGCCTCTCTCACAAGCAATTCTCTCATTGAACATCGAGGAACACACAACTTGTTTTCTTTGAAAAGAAAACCATCATGCTTAAAGAACTTGTCAAAACTCCTTTTCTCACATGCCCCATAAACATTAGCAAAATCAAGGTCAGAATTGTATAAGTCTTTAATGTACTTAAACCCCATTAATTTTGCATCAAGTTTAGAAATTAAAGCATACCTTCTAGAAAGAGCATCGGTGACCACATTCTCCTTACCTTGTTTGTACTTGATGATGTATGGAAAGGATTCAATAAACTCCACCCATTTCGCATGCCTACGACTTAGCTTTCCTTGTTCTTTGAGATATTTCAAGGACTCATGATCGGTGTGTATAATGAATTCCTTGTACCAAAGCTAGTGTTGCTATGTCTCTAACACTATCTCCAAGGCATAAAACTCCTTATCATACGTCAGGTAGTTAAGACTTGCTCCACTTAGCTTCTCACTAAAGAATGCAATGGGTCTACCCTCTTGCATTAAGACTCCTCCAATACCTATTCCACTTGCATCACACTCAATCTCAAAAGTTTTAGCAAAGTTAGACAAAGCAAGCAAATGTGTTGAATTAAGTTTGTATTTAAGCAAGTAAAAAACATCATCTTGTAATTTGTAACCCCACATAAATCCCACATTCTTTTTGATGCATTCGGTTAATGGTGCGGTAATGGTAGAAAAATCCTTAATGAATCTCCTATAAAAGCTAGCAAGACCATAAAAACTCCTTACATCACTATCATCTATCCTAGGGATAAGATGCCTATACTTTACTGTCATTTTATTGATGGCTAGGCAGTCAGCAAACATTCTCCATTAACCATCCTTTTTAGGCACCAATAAAATAGGAACCACACATGGACTCATGCTTTCACGTACATATCATTTTTCCATAAGCTCACTTACTTGCTTTTGGATTTCCTTGGTCTCTTCGGGGTTTCATCTATATGCTAGCCTATTTGGTATGCTTGCACCGGGAATGAAATCAATTTGATGTTCAATTCTTCTAATTGGTGGCAAACCATTAGGAACATCTTCGGGAAAGAGATCATCATTTTCCTGCAAAAGATTAACAATATTACTAGGCAAACACTTATTTCATTAGAAACAATTAAAACATCCTTGTACATAAGTATAAGTAAGGGCTGCCTCATGGTTAATGGTTTATTCACATCACACATTTTTCCATAAACACTCATTTTTCTTTCACTCAAGCCTTCCTTGTTTTCTCTCCTGGTGTTTCCCATTTTTTTTGGGTAAGTAAATAGTATCATAGAAAGAAAAAAGAAAGAACAAATACAATGGGCATACCTAGAAATCAAAGCAAGAGCTAAACAAAGGCTCAAAAAAGCTCAACACACGAGCAAACTGTTGGGGTTTTTACCCTAAAGATGTAATTTGTAAATGGATTTATGAAAAAAATAAAAGGAAAAGTTCAATTCATTCTTGTTGTGTTGTTTATTTTATAACTTGTGCATATATCTAACATCCAAGATTGCCGGATGTAATCTCGAACTGTGTATATGAGTGTCATATACGGATTGATACAGTAAGAGACGTGCAATCTAAAGAGTCCATATATAGCAAATAAAGCTGGGTACTTTATTTGTGGTTACTCTATAGCTGCGGTCCATTCCGTAATGTACGATGATTCTATCCTGAATCAATCATATGAGATATGGGGATGGCGGCACCTTGTATGATGTAATCATATAGGACTGAGCCATGATCTATATGAATCTCTCATCAAGATCAGTTTACCGATGAGATTCATAAATATCAACTAAAGATGGCTATATGTGGGTGATCTTAATCCTGAGTGTCTTATTGACTCCTTCAGGTTAGATCGTGGTCTTTGATATACCATGGGTGAGGTCAGATGCATTTTTTGACCAATATACTTCGTATGTTGGGATTACGGTTTGGCTTGTGGCTGGGAAGGTTTGTACACAATAGTGGAATCCACTTCTTCTTGTGAGAAGTTGATGGTAGTTCACTTTAGGGTTGATTCGGGGCTTGGATAATATGAGCGCTCTCCTATGAGCGCTCTCCTAATTCCGTAAAGAAATAAGATTTATTATCCATTAGAGAATCAATGGTACTTAATGAATATAAGTGATTAGAGGGGTATAAAGTACAATATGACCCAGCTATAATTATGAACTACTCTAGAGGATCACACCATGTGTAATAGCTATATCAATGGACACCGAGTTGTATTGGTCTGTGTAAAAGCATCTACAGTTGAGAGAGTGCAGCGTCGGATTTTTAGTGGAATAACACCGGAGTTAATAATCAAGGAATATTAATTAAAGAGTTTAATTAATGATTCTGAGAATTATTGGAGCTCAAAATACCGTGGGTCCATTATGTCCTTTTGCTAGCCCGATTGATTTAGGTAACAAGGGTCACGGTTAAATAATTGGATGGTCCAATTAATTGTGTTACAAAAGTGACACGTATATATTCGGGAATTAATTGAATAATGAGATTATTTAATTAATGAATGTTAATAGTTAAATTAATTAAATAATTAGATTATTTAATTATATTGATAATTATGAATTATGAATTAACTATTAATTGGAAGGTGTTAGTTGATATATGGATTTATGTGAAGATAAAATAATAGGATTATTTTATTCTTACTAAATCATTTATCTAAGTATTTGAATTTAAATTTAAATTTAAAATACTTATTATCACTTTTAATATATTAGATATATTTGAAAAGGATAATAAAAAGATATATATCAATTAATAACATAAGAGATTGTATTAGATGCAAATTGGTGTATGCACATGAAACAATAGTCAAAAGAAGAATTTACATATGATGAAAATACCTGATACTCATAATATATATATATATATATATAACGTGCAGACTAAGATTTGAAATAGATGTAGAAAAAGTGGTCTGAAAAAAAGGTACACGTTATTTTATGGATATATAAGACAAAAAGTGGTTTTTGATATGTGAAGTGAAAGTTTTGCACGAGATGCAATTCATGTGTGCGTAAAATCAATACACCAAATTAAGAAGAAAAAGTTTCTTCAAGTATTTTTCTACATCCTCCATTCAAGTTTCTGAGACCGTGTTGCGCCCACATGCAGTTACCAGTCCCGGGAGATAGCAAGGAAGATCGAGTGGTTCAGACAGGAGCATATCATAAAGAGAAAGAACTTCCAAACATTGGTAAGATTGGTTCAGACAGGAGCATATCGTAAAGTTAAGGATCCTCCAAACGTTGGTATGTTCTTCGGATTATATTGATTACAATTTCGTGTGTTTACATATTGTATGTATTGGTTCCGAAAAATAATTACGATCAAAAGTTTACTGGTCCCAGATATAGATATGATATATATTAAAATTTTAAAACCTAGTTCCGCTGCGTGACCGGTGAACTTGGTTCCAACAATTGGTATCAGAGCCAGTTTTATTTTCGGAACATGAAATTGTTTTCGATGCTTCTGTATGTATGATTGTGTAGGCACAATTTAAATTGACTGTATGATGCTTTTGTATGTATATATATTTTTTAATTTATAAAAACATGATTGATCGTTAATTATATGGTACTGTGGATTTAGGGTTTATGGGTTGTATAATTTTTATTATTTTTATTATATTTTTATTTTACTATTATTGTATTGTAAAATAAAATAAAATTGTAACCTGTAAACGAAGAACTGAAAACGAGCGTGACGGAGGACTGTTCACCGACACTGTTCACGGGGTATTGTTCACCCGATATTGTTCACACGGTACTGTTCACGTACGGTTTCGCTGGCAAGTGTTACCTAGTGCGTTCCGTACAGATTTTCTGTTTCGAATTCATGAGATGAATCGGAGTGACCTGAAGAGACTGAAAGACTCAGAAATTACAAGAAGACCAAGGAATACTTTGAGATTTTTTTTTTGTAATTTTAGATTCCAATTTTTTAGGTTAAATAATCCACAGTACTCGGTCAATTCATGTATGCTTTATATTATGTGATAATAAAAGCATTGTCATGCATACGTATGTCATTTAGTTTAGATGTGCCTACACAAATATATTTGATATGTCATACATGAATCATAGCCTGATATTTTATGTATTTTTTTTAATGTGATTAAAATGGGCAATATACATAATTGGTTATGAATAATGAGATTATTTTTTAATGGTTAGAAAACTTGGTAATTCTCATTAATATTAATCTAGTTATTAAAGAGTTTAATAAGTTAGATTAATAGGGTCATTTATTGTAATTAGGATTAATATGATTAATTGCCTAATAATAAATGAACCGAATAAAGTATTAGAGTTTTAATAGTTAAATTTTGGTAAACACTAACATAATAATCTGACCTTAGTAAATAATTTACAAAAGCTTAGATTATTCACTAATAAATTAGATTTTTAATTGTTAAAAATCATTAATAATTTATTAGTTAATTAGAATTTGTTTCTAATTAGTTAATGCGCTAGATAACTTGATTAAAGTTAGTCGTTTAATCCTGTAGAATCTAGGTGCATTAACGGTTAATAGAAAACCCTAATTTTAAAATGTGAGTGGGAGAGGGATATGTGACATATATATCCCGCGGTCTCCATCATTAGTTCAACACCGTGAGATTCGAGTGGGGCCTCGTGACGGCTTTGCTTTCGTCCTCCCTAAGGAGGGTTTCCACAAGGTCAATACCAATGTTGACTTCCTAACGGATAGGATTTCTGAGAGGGATTGACTGACCCTAAGACGGCAATTCTCGAGTTAAGCTCGTGAGATTTGAAATGGTGGGTTACACTCACGAAGGTTTTGATTAAGTTTGTTAATTAAAAACCTAACTGAATGAACGATGGTTGAATGATATGGAATAAGAGTTATTCTAGAATATCATTTGATTGAGAATGTCTTGGTCCAACACGCAAAGACTTGACCGACCCTAAGGCAACACTTTTTTGTGGTATGTTGGATTGTCGTTGTATAGTAACTTGTTTTAGGGTAGTTCTAGTCCGTTAAACATGTGCATGCATCATGTTTAAATTTATGCCAAAGCACTCGCACTTGTTTTAAATAAATGATTGAGTGAATGTTTTATTTATTTCAGCAATAATGTCTTCTGCATTACTTCAAATTCTCATAAACGATATATTAACTGGTGATAACTACACTAAGTGGAAACTTAACATTAATGCAATATTGGTCACCAAAGACATTAAGTTTGTGCTTACGGAGGAATGTCCTCCAGTGCCTACTGCTAATGCCACACGAACTGTTCAAGAGGCATATAAGCGAAGGGTAAGCCCAAACCTAAGAAAGCCCAAAGCAAGAAGAAGTCCAAGAAAGTAAATATGATTTACTTGTTCTTGAGTCGTGTTTAGTAGAAGATTATTCTTCACCCTTGATAGTTGATTCCGGGGCTACTAACCATGTTTGTTCTTCTTTACAATGGACTGATTCTTGGACACAGTTAGAGGAGTAAGCCTTCTCAATGCGTGTGGGGTCAGGGGATATCGTGCTGGCACAAGCAGTGGGCATAGTTAGATTACGTTTTTGTAATAATTATATATTGTTGGACAATGTATTTTATATTCCTGGATTTACACGGAATTTGATTTCTGTTTCTAAGTTGTTAGAACAAAAATATTTTGTTTCTTTTAATAATAAGTCTGTTATTATTGGAAAGAATGGTCTGAATATTTATTCAGAAATTAATGAAAACAATTTGTATGTGTTAAGACCGTTAATACATACTACTCTACTCAACACCGAAATGTTTAAGGTTGAAAAACCAAAAACTAAACGACATAATATTTCTCCAGATAATGACATGTATCTCTGGCATCTAAGACTTGGTCATATCAACCTTGACCGGATAGACATACTAGTAAAAATCGGACCTTTAAGTGAGTTAAAGGTTGGCACCTTACCTGTCTGCGAATCTTGTTTAGAAGGTAAGATGACTAAGAGACCTTTTACTGGAAGAGGGCTTAGAGCTAAAGAACTACTAGAGCTAAAGAACTGCTAGAGCTTATATATACAGACGTCTGCGGATCGATGAATGTTAAAGCGAGGGGTGGTTATGAGTATTATGTCACCTTTATAGATGACTACTCAAGATATAGATACATCTACCTGATGCAACGAAAGTCGGAAACATTTGAAAAGTTTAAAGAATTCTGAGCTGAAGTTAAGAATCAATTAGGTAGGACTATCAAGTCACTGTGATCGGATCGTGGAGGTGAGTACCTTGACCAAGAGTTTGAAGACTTCATGGTCGAGCATGGGATAGTTTCCCAACTCACAGCTCCCGGTACACATCAGTAAAATAGTGTAGCTGAGAGGAGAAATAGAACCCTAATGGAAATGGTGAGATCTATGATTAGTTTCTCATCATTACCAAATTCCTTCTAGGGATATGCGTTACAAACAGCAGCATACATTTTGAATGTAGTGCCATCCAAATCTGTTCCTAAGACTCTCTCAGAGTTGTGGAATGGTCGTAAAGCTAGTTTGCGACATTTTCGTATATGGGGGTGACCAGCACACGTGCTAAAGAATATAACTGGAAAGCAAGACTCCAAATCTGTTGTCTGCCTATTTGTAGGATACTCCAACGAGACCAGAGGTGAACACTTCTATAGTTCTAAAGATAACAAAGTATTTGTATCGACAAATGCAATGTTTCTTGAGGACAATTACATTAGTGACCATAAACCTCGTTCCAAGATTGTATTAAATGAGTTGGAGCCTGGTGAGACTAGTGCGTCATCAACAAGAGTTGTTGTTCCATAAACATCTGAGAGTCAAATGGTTCATGATCAGGATAAACTACCACCTAGACGTAGCGAGAGGGTTGTGAGATAACCTGAACGCTATTTAGCTACAGGTGAGGGACAAGGTGTTGTCTCTGCTGATAGTGTTGATGATCCATTGATATTTAAGAATGGAATGGAAGATCCTGATAAAGAGGAATGGCTTAAAGCCATAAATCTCGAAGAGAAAGAGAGGAGTAGACGAGAAGGTAGAGACCTTCAAGATAAGGCTAGTGGCTAAGGGTTATACCCAGAAAGAGGGGGTCGATTATGAAGAGACCTTCTCGCCAGTAGCCATGTTTAAGTCTATTAGGATTCTCTTATCCATTGCTGCATATTTCGATTACGAAATTTGGCAAATGGAAGTCAAAACTGCATTCTTGAATGGAAAATCTTGATGAGAGCATCTATATGATGCAACCAGAGGGATTCTTGTGTCCAGATCAAGAGCAAAAGGTTTTCAAGTTGCAAAGGTCCATTTATGGGCTTAAGCAAGCATCTAGATCTTGGAACATCAGGTTTGATGATGTGATCAAAACCTATGGCTTCGAGTACAATGTCGATGAGCCTTGTGTCTACAAACGCATCATTGATAAGAAAGTAGTTTTCTTGGTCCTATACGTAGATGATATCCTACTCATTGGGAATGATATGAGAGTGTTGTCTGATATAAAGGGTTGGCTGGCTAGCCAATTCCAAATGAAAGATTTGGGAGGGGCGAGTTATGTTCTAGGGATCCAACTTATAAGGAATCGTAAGAACAAACTCATAGTACTGTCTCAGGTATTATATATCGATAAGATTCTTATGCGATTTTCGATGCAAAACTCTAAGAAAGGTAATTTACCTTCTAGGCATGGAGTTCACTTGTCTAAGGAACAGTGTCCTAAGACACCTCAAGAAGTTAAGGATATGAGACATGTACCCTATGCATCGACAGTAGGTAGTCTCATGTATGTTATGTTATGCACGAGACCGGACATCTGCTATACAGTGGGAGTAGTCAACAGATACTAGTCCAACCCAGGATTGAATCACTGGATGCTGTCAAGACAATTCTCAAGTATCTTCGGAGAACGAGAGACTATATGCTAGTGTATTTTGGGCAGGATTTGATCCCGTTAATATACACGGATTCTGATTTTCAGTCAGACAGGGATTCTAGGAAATCCACGTCTGGATCAGTATTTACCCTGGGTGGTGGAGCCATTGTGTGGAGAAGTATCAAGCAATCTTGCATTACTGTCTCCACCATGGAAGCCAAATATGTAGCCACTTGTGAAGCTGCTAAAGAGGCTGTTTGGCTTCGTAAGTTCTTGAGTGATCTAGAAGTTGTTCCAGATCTGAAAAGGCCCATCACACTTTATTGTGATAACAGTGGTGTTGTGGCTAATTCTAAAGAACCAAGAAGCCACAAAAGAGGGAAGCATATAGAGAGAAAATATCATCTCATTAGAGAGATATTGTAGAGAGGAGATGTGATCGTCACCAAGATAACATCACAAGACAATCATGCTGATCCATTTACGAAGACCTTGCTGGCTAAAGTGTTTTTGGGTCACCTAGATAGTCTAGGGTTACGAGACATGCCTCACATGCTTTAGTGCAAGTGGGAGATTGTTGGGGTTTTTACCCTAAAGATGTAATTTGTAAATGGATTTATGAAATAAATAAAAGGAAAAGTTCAATTCATTATTGTTGTGTTGTTTATTTTATAACTTGTGCATATATCTAACATCCAAGATTGCCGGATTTAATCTCGAAATGTGTATATGAGTGTCATATACGGATGAATACAGTAAGAGACGTGCAATCTAAAGAGTCCATAGATAGCAAATAAAGCTGGGTACTTTATTTGTGGTTAATCTATAGCTGCGGTCCATTCCGTAATGTACGATGATTCTATCCTGAATGTATCATATGAGATATGGGAATGGCGGCACCTTATATGATGTAATCATATAGGACTGAGCCATGATCTATATGAATCTCTCATCAAGATCAGTTTACCGATGAGATTCATAAATATCAACTAAAGATGGCTATATGTGGGTGATCTTAATCCTGAGTGTCTTATTGACTCCTTCAGGTTAGATCGTGGTCTTTGATATACCATGGGTGAGGTCAGATGCATTTCCTGACCAATATACTTCATATGTTGGGATTACGGTTTGGCTTGTGGCTGGGAAGGTTTGTACACAATAGTGGAATCCACTTCTTCCTGTGAGAAGTTGATGGTAGTTCACTTTAGGGTTGATTCGGGGCTTGGATAATATGAGCGCTCTCCTAATTCCGTAAAGAAATAAGATTTATTATCCATTAGAGAATCAACGGTACTTAATGGATATAAGTGATTAGAGGGGTATAAAGAACAATATGACCCATCTATAATTATGAACTACTCTAGAGGATCACACCATGTGTAATAGCTATATCAATGGACACCGAGTTGTATCGGTCTGTGTAAAAGCATCTACAGTTGAGAGAGTGCAGCGTCGGGTTTTTAGTGGAATAACACCGAAGTTAATAATCAAGGAATATTAATTAAAGAGTTTAATTAATGATTCTGAGAATTATTGGAGCTCAAAATACCGTAGATCCATTATGTCCTTTTGCTAGCCCGATTGATTTAGGTAACAAGGGTCACGGTTAAATAATTGGATGGTCCAATTAATTGTGTTACAAAAGTGACACGTATATATTCGGGAATTAATTGAATAATGAGATTATTTAATTAATGAATGTTAATAGTTAAATTAATTAAATAATTAGATTATTTAATTATATTGATAATTATGAATTATGAATTAACTATTAATTGGAGGGTGTTAGTTGATATATGGATTTAGGTGAAGATAAAATAATAGGATTATTTTATTCTTACTAAATCATTTATCTAAGTATTTGAATTTAAGTTTAAATTTAAAATACTTATTATTACTTTTAATATATTAGATATATTTGAAAATGATAATAAAAAGATATATATCAATTAATACCCCAAGAGATTGCAATAGATGCAAATTGGTGGATGCAAATTGGTGTATGCACATAAAACAATAGTCAAAAGAAGAATTTACATATGATGCAAATACCTTATACAGATAATATATATATAACGTGCATACTAAGATTTGAAATATTTGTAGAAAAAGTGGTCTTATATATATATATATATATATATATAAGGTACACGTTATTTTATAGATATATAAGACAAAAAGTGGTTTTTGATCTGTGAAGTGAAAGTTTTGCATGAGCTGCAATTCATGTGTGCGTAAAATCAATACACCAAATTAAGAAGAAAAAGTTTCTTCAAGTATTTCTCTACATCTCCCATTCAAGTTTCTGAGACCGTGACGCGCCCACACGCAGTTACTAGTCCCGGGAGATAGCAAGGAAGGTCGAGTGGTTCAGACAGGAGCATATCGTAAAGAGAAATAACTTCCAAACATTGGTAAGATTGGTTCAGACAGGAGCATATCGTAAAGTGAAGGAGCCTCCAAACGTTGGTATGTTCTTCGGATTATATTGATTACAATTTCCTGTGTTTACATATTATATATATTGGTTCCGAAAAATAATTACGATCAAAAGTTTACCGGTCCTAGATACAGATATGATATGTATAAAAATTTTAAAACCTAGTTCCGCTGCGTGACCGGTGAACTTGGTTCTAACACAAACAAGAAGCAAGAGCTAGACAAGGGCTCAAAACAAGAACAACAAGAGCAAAGCTTTAAAATCAATTAGCGTTGACATTCCAATTCAAAGCAATAAGAGGGTGGTCTTTGAAATTGATAGATGATAGCCGACAGCAAATGGTGTCAATAATGGAGCGCACAACAACCAAGCTAGTTATTTTGGTGCCTTCAAAAATGCGACAATTACTCTCTCTCCAAATGTGATAAACAACAGCCCCAAGACAAAGCTTCTTAGCCACAATAACAAGAGTGTTCCCTTTCTAATTGGTGGACACCCAAGCAATAAAATCATTCCAGCAAAGACCAACCCAATAAGTCTTACAATAGTTCAGAAGTTGAGTCCAAATGGCTCTACTGAATAAACACTCAAAGAACAGGTGAGCATGAGACTCCCCAAAGAACACGAGTAGTAACAGTCCCAGGGTCATACTTATTAATGTGGTCCTTGGTAGGGAGCCTACCTCTAACAGCCATCTAAAGTATGAAACTTATTCTCGAAATGTTTTGAGGGAACCAAACCGGCTTGAACCAAGGAACAAGAGGGTGAGGGGCTCTAAGAGAAGCCAATGCAGAAGATGCTGAGTAAATACCATTTGAATAAGGGAGCCATCAAATACCATTCTCTATATCGGAGTTAGGATTGCAAGAAGGCTTCCGACTTCAAATTTCTACAAGATCAATGAACATAGCAGATGGCCAATTCCAAGAGTCAACAAGAACAATGGCATTAACCGTTGTATTAAGGGGGAGGCCAGAATTATAAACCACACAGGGGCTTCATTTTGAAAGGAGAGGACCATCCGGATGCCAATTATCAAACCATAAGGAAGTACTAGAACCATTGCCAATGTAGTGTTGAATTAAAGGACGAGCAATTGGTCGAAGATAGAGGAGTTTCCTCCAATTCCAAGAGTAGGTAGAAAGAGCTTTAGCCTCCTAAAGATTAGAGCCTTTGAGGTGATGGGCCTTGATCCAAGAAGACCAGAGATTATTCGTTCTAGAAATCAGAATCCAAAGATGCCTAATCATCAAGGCCTTGTTCCAAGAAGAGAGATCCTTGATCCCAAGACCACCCTCTTTCTTAGGGAGACAAATATCAGACCATGAAATTTTTGAAAACCCCTTTCCACAAGAAACTACGGAATTTCTGTTCTATAATCTTCAAAATCTTGATAGGAAGGCAGAGATAACTAGCCCAAAAGACTTGTAAACTCGACAAAACCGATATAATGAGCTGCAAGTGACCTGCATAAGAAAGGCCATGGTTTATCCAAGAGGTAAGTCTGTCTGAAACTTTGTCCACAAGAGGGGAGCAATCCCGAAGAAAAAGTTTAGTAGAGATGACAGGGATACCTAGATAGCGGATGGGGAGAGAACCGACAGTGTAACCAAAGAGGTTAATGAGCTGCTGGTTGGTTGTAGAGGATAAACCCGAAGTAAAGATATTGCTCTTGGCTTGATTAGCAAGGAGGCCCAAAAGCAATGAGAACTCATCAAGGGCAACCTTAAGGACTAGTGCTGAAGAAGGGGAACCATGGCAAAGCATAATAAGGTCATCATCAAAACAAAGGTGGGAGAGCTTTATCTTTTCACACTTCCGATGATACTTGAAGCTCAGAAAGTCTGCAATTCGCTTGTTTAGAATTTTAGATAGAACTTCCATATCTATTACAAAGAGGTATGGGGATATAGGATCTCCTTGCTGAACACCTTTTTTTCTAGAGAAAAAATCAGCTAGTTCACCATTGATGGAAATAGAGAACTTGGGGGTAGTAAGGCAAGCTTTGATCCATGTAATAATCTTTGTAGGAAAGTGAAAAGCAGCGAGGGTTTCAAGCAAGAAGTCCCAATCCACCAAGTCAAAATCCTTCATCAAATCTACCTTTAGAGCTAACCTAGGGTAGCCAATATCCTTATGATAATTCCTCATAAGTTCTTGCGCAAGAAGAATGTTGTCCCATATACTCCTACTAGCCACAAAAGTCGATTGGGAAGGGCTGATAATATCCGGGAGACAAGGTTTGATCCTATTGGCAATGATCTTAGCAATGATCTTATAGAGAGTGTTGCAACAAGATATAGGTCTAAAGTATTTCATCTTAGAAGGGTTTGGGACTTTAGGGACCAACGCTAGAATCGTAGTATTTAGCTCATTGAGAAGATGACTAGACCTGAAGAATTCTTGGATAGCATTAATCACATCTTCACCAACAATGTCCCAAGTTTTCTTAAAAAAATGAGCATTGAATCCATCCGGACAAGGTGCCTTGTTAGGGTGGAGCGAGAAGCAAACCTCTCGAATCTCATCATTAGTGACATCTCTATCCATTGAATCAGCGTGATCATTGGAGATGACATTATCAATAATAATGCTTAAAGTGCCAATACAATGTCTAACGGGAATAGAGCAACTAAGAATACTTTGAAAATGAAGGATAGACTCATTCTTGACCGGAATGTCACCTTCAATCAAGGAGCCATCATCACCAGTAATAGAGCGGATCTTGCTTCTATTGCGTCTACCATTGATGGCTTTGAAGAAATAAGAGGAGTTGCGATCACCAGCCTTAAGCTATCGAATTCTAGATTTTTGCCTTAGAAGGTCCTCTTCAGCTTGAAATGTTGAAGTATAATAGCCTATAAGCTCCTTTTCCCAATTTCTAAGGTTAGAATCAAAGGGCTGCTGATCAAGGAGGCGTTGATAATCATCAAGGGCAGCTTTGGCTTCAATCGATTTAATTGTCAAGTTTCCCACCTTGTCATTGTTGAGGGTCTTAAGAACCTTATTCATATTTCGAAGCTTAGAGAAAAGCTTGTACTGCATGGTGCCATGAACTTGCTCCCGCCAACACCTCTCAATCAAGGGGAGGAAATTCGCTCTATCCGTTAGAAAGTCGAAAATTTTGAAAGGGAGATTTTTCTTAATACTTTGCAACCCAAGTTTAACCACAGAGGGACAATGATCCGAAATGCTAGGGGGAAGGAAAATCGCTTCAGAATTCTCAAACTTGACAAGCCAATCGTTGTTGACAAGAACTCTATCCAATTTCTTAGAGATACAACAGTTGCTTCTCTTATTGCACCAAGTATGAAGAAAACCCGAGAAACGAAGATCATCAAGCTCCGAAGCTTGAAGACAGTCATTGAACTCCTCCATAGCACCTAAAATTTTGGAGCAGCCCCCAGTTGACTCACCCACATTCCTAGAGACGTTGAAATCACCAAGCACAATCCAGGGAGAACCATGCTGACTTGAACACATGCTTTGCCAAAGAGCCTTCCTTAATCTATCATCATTAGAGCCATAAACAAAGAAGATTCGAAACCGGTCATTGGTGTCCAAAATACAAGCATTACAATCGATGATCTGATCGATTTCACTAATTTTAGTGATATTGAGAATTCTAGGATCCCAACCAACCCAAATTCTTCCAAGGCTATGACTATTATAATTATCTATTATATCCCAATCTTTGAAAACTGAATTGGCAACAAGAGTTTTCTTGTTAATTCTCACTCTTGTTTCAATTAAACAAACTAGACCGATGTTATGGACGAGTAACAACTTCCTAACTTCTGATTGTTTAGGGGTGGAATTCAGATCCCTAGTGTTCCAACATGCTAGATTAATCATCAAGAGGTTGAAAATGCATTACCTTTGCTTGTGAGCTATTAACCTTGCTTTCTTAGCAGTTTGTTTCTTCCTCTTCTTCTTACTAGAGGAATCCGTGGGGCTGTAGAGCCCTTTAACAGTGACCCTATCAATGTTTTTTATTTTTGAGTGCCATAAGGAGTGGTCCGGAGAGGCTATAATAGGAGAATCAACATTAGTACATTGGTCATTGCACTGGTCTAGAGAGGCCATAGATGGAGGAACAACATCATTACATTCGTCATTGCTCTGGTCATTGCATTGGTCATAGCGGTTATCACCATCCTTAACAAGAGCTACAAACTCGTTGGAGGTATCAACAACCCTTCCATAGAGAGGTATTGGCATTGGTCATGGTTAGGTAGGTTGGTAGGACACAAAGAAGGCCCATTTTCAGTATTACAAGTGGAAATAACTTCATCATTTTTCAAGGAGCCAACATAAGGAGGTTCCATGCATGCTTGAGAGAGCAACACATGGGAGCATCTTGTTTATTGACTCTCCTCCATTCTTGTTTAAGCTTAGGAGCATAAATATTTTCAGATGGGGAAAGTAGAGGCTTAAGCTTAGGGCAATTAGTAATAGAGTGGCCAAAACACTTCCATTCAGCATAACTTTTTGGTTTCCATTGGTATTCCACCAAGATTTCCATGTTTTCTCCAAGTTTGGGTTTGAACTATCACCCATAAATAGGTCAAAGGAATCAACAAGGTCACAAGAGGCATCAATTTCAATACAAACCCTAGCAAAGGAAATTCTCTTCATGGATTCAGTTAAGCTATCAGCATATAGGGGATTACCAACCACACTAGCAATATGGCTCAGCCCTTCATCATTCCAGTATTCATGGGGAATGTTGAAGAGCTTAACCCAAACCGGAATTTTAGAGTAGGAATCTTTAGAAAGATTGAGCCTAGGATGCCATTTTTTGAGGATTGCCATCCTTCCTACAAATAACCAAGGGCCAACCTCTAATACCTTAGAACAAGCTTCATCATCCGAGAAATTAAAGAAGTAGAACCCTTTATCATTAGCTAGAACTTCCAACAGGCCATAATTACCCTAAATATGCATGGCTAAGTTGTTAAATAGAGAAAATGAGAGCTTTTTCTCAATAAAATAACCCACCAAACAGTTCTTCCATGCTTTAGAGCCATTCTTTGCAACTTCTAAGGGAGGGGAGACACACTTCCTATTTCCACTATGAAAGGGCTGGTAGTATTTAAGATTCATAGGCCTACTAGAGGGGGGATCCATAAATGTACCATGATGAGCACCTTTCAGCACATTACTATAAGAAATAAGGCTTTTTTTCTGAAATTATAGGAGGCAATTGACCTATAGCATTGCTGGCATCTTTAGTCACCAAAAGAGTAGAGATAGGAATACCTTTATTATGGGGCAACACATAGTTGCCGAAAGAGGAGACCTCCGCTAACTGGACCCTTTGACCTTCAACAATAGCGGAGGGACAAGCTTCTCCTTTAGAGGCAAGCTTTTCAACCATACCAAAAGAGGAAAAGGAAGTATGGTGTAGCTGGGCATGTCTATGGACATCAAGGGCAGGCTTTTCAGACCTATTACATTGATCTATGGTCCCTTTCATCTTCCCCAACTCGTTCTTGAGATGTGCAGTAAAGCTTGAAACTTCAGAACCTCTATTGTTGCCTAAATTGGCTGCAATAGTTAAGGTTTGTGGGTTGCTTGATAGGACCCCTTTAGCGTTAGCAACAACAACTCTATTGAATGTACTATGACTAGTTCTTGCATGGTCGATGGCATCATTTAAAACGAGCTTGGGTATGATAGAACAATGCCCTCTTTTGGTAGACCCATTGCTACACTTAATAGAATCATTAGCTTTTAAAATTGAAGAAACACCAGCTGAAGAAACTACGTGGGGGGAGGGTAAAGGTTGGTCTTGCAAGGACGGTACAATAGAAATGGAAGAAGAAAGAGCTTCTGGGAATGGAAGATTTTCCATGGTAGAATCTGGTGGGAGGACTAAAGAGTAGAGGGTAGAGAGCCTGTTGGAACCGAGGCAAGGAAAAGATGGATGTTTAGGAGAGAAATCCATGGATGGAGAAGAGTCCACCATGAAAACTAGCTAGTAAAAGAAGGCAGCAACAAATTCTAAAGAGAAGAAGGAACATCTCTCTCTAGACTCTCTTGAAATCATTTCGTGTGAACCTAGAGGCCCTGGTGTTTCCCATTGCTCTCATTTTTACCACTCAACTCACCTTTTCTTTCTCTCTTTCTTTCCCCCTTCCCAAAGTTTCAGCTAATGAAGATTCAAGCTCTTCATATTGGTGTTTTATATGCATTTGGTCTTCAAAAATTGTCTTTGGAGGCAAAAGTCCAAGTTGGTATTTCTGTCCCTCCATGATCAAAGAATAACTGATTTTAAACCCATCATGCATTACCCTTCGATCATATTGCCATGGACTCCCTAATAACATGTGACCGACATACATAGGTACCACATCACACCAAACATTATCCTTATATCTACCAATTGAAAAAGAAACTAACACTTGTTGATTTACCTTTACAACACCACTATCATTCAACCATTGTAACTTGTACGGTTTTGGATGTTTAATAGTAGGTAATTTCAGTTTCTCCACAAGCAAGGTACTTTCCACATTTGTACAACATCCACTATCAACAATCACATTACACAACTTGTTAGCAATCAAAACAATGAGTATGAAACAAATTTTCACGTTGCTCACCATGTTCATTATTTTTACTTTACAAATTAAGTGTGCGTTGTACAACCAAATTTTCTCCACTAGCATACTCTACATCACTAGCATCTTCTAAATGTGGCATGTCATCTTCATCATCTCTCTCACTTTCTGATTCAACTGCCCCATCCCTCATGATCATTACCCTACTATTAGGACATTCACGTGCCACATGACCATGTCCAAGGCACTTAAAACACTTAATGCCTCTAGTTTGATTAGGTTGATTCTCACCTCTACCCTTGTTGCCTATTTCATTTTTGCTTTTAGTTTCATCAATTTTAGGCTTAACAATGGATTTATCATCCTTTTTACTCCAATTCGGTTTCCAAGAAGAAGAAGAACCCGAATAAGGTTTTGAATCATACCTGGTGCCTTTTCTTTTGAGTTGCCTTTCAATCTTCATGGCCATACTTACCATGTCCTCAATCTCCACATAATGTTGCAACTCCACAAGATCAACAATGTTCTTGTTTAACCCACTCAAAAACTGAGCCATGGTGGCCTCACGGTCCTCCTCTACATTAGCCCTTATCATGGATATCTCTATTTCCTTATGATATTCTTTTACACTCATGGGACATTGTGTCAAAGTTTGCAATCGTTGATGCAAATCCCTATAGTAATGGCTAGGGACAAATCTCTTCCTCATGATTTGTTTCATCTCCAACCAAGTCTCTACGGGTCTTTCACCATTTCTACGCCTGTCTTTACACAATTGATCCCATTAAATAATAGCATAATCATAAAATTTAAAAGCGGCTAGTTTTACCTTTTTCTCTTAGGAGTAGTTATGGCATTCAAAGTATAGCTCCACTTTTCGTTCCCATTCTAAATAGGTATCCGGGTTGTTCTTCCCTTGAAAAGGAGGAATTTTCATTTTGATGATGCCTATGTTTCGGTCCACACCATCAAAACGTCCTCTCCTAGCTTGTCACCTAGGATTAACATATAGACCAATTATGGTAGCTTGGCCATCATCCATGTCTTCTCCACCATCATATACATCATTGACAAAGGTTGGTTGTCTTCCACATCGTGGTTCTCTTTGCAATCTGGTAATTGCTTCATAATGTATTTCTAGACGATCTCCTACATCTCCTACATCTCCCATCACTTTGAAAATACGTTCAAATTGTTGCTACATTGCTTGAATCACTTGATCATTTGAGAAATAATTCACTTCTTTATCTTTGTTAGACATGTTTAAAACCTGAAAATAAACGTTAGAACAGCCTCACAATCACTCCCTCACGTGTTTCTCTCAAAGAATTGATTCACACCACTCGTGTTTCACACAATTATTTGGCTTTTCTCGATGCTAATCTCACCACTCTTGCCTTGTACCTCTCTTGTTTTGTTCTTTGGGTTCTTAAATTAACTAAGGTCTTTTTAAACAAACAATTCAGATTATGGCAAATTCAATGGAGTGAAATTCGGTAGGTAAAAAAAAAGACAAACAAAAGGTAGGCCTCTTAAAGTAGTGAACTGAAATATCAATTTCTATCCCAATAACTCCCAATAAGAATTATTTTTTTTTGGTTAAGAACGCAATATTTAAATACTTCTCAAACCTAAACAAGAATCAAATGAACAAAGAAAGATTTCTGAAATTTTGCAAGAATTCCTTGAATCCGCAATACCCTTTTTTTTTGTTTTTTTTTGTTTACTTGTTTTGTTTACTTTTTTTTTGTGCGGAAAACAAAGAAGAAGAACAATAACCTCAAGAAGCATAACAATTAAGATGAATTATAGATATGGTGCTAAAAGATGAAGAAGAAAAGAAAGTGAAAAAAAAACTAAAAGAACAATAAATAAATGGATACGCAAACCTCAAACTTGTGCCATGCTCTGATACCAAAATGATGAAAATCATTAACTTAACAACCATACATCCCAATAGTTAAATAGCTATGATACATATGGAATGTAATTTAACACCCTCCAACTAATTGAAACAAACCCGACCGTTCAAAAGTAAGAGAAACTATTCTAATCACTTTATCAATGGAATGATCCTAATTCTTACTTTGCTTCTAGGCAATGGAGAAGCTAACTCAAGCCTTGGCTGATCAAAGTAGGCAAGCCATTGAGATATCACAACTAAAGAAGGCCCTTACTAAAAAAGAAGATGCACTCATGTCTTCTTTTGCCAGCGCTTCTAAAGTCAAACGATACGAGAAGGAGCTAAGAACCCATGCTAGAACCGAGCTTGCTTTAAGAAAGACAATAACCAATGTCTAGAATAGGGCTTCCGTATATGAAATAACTCTTAAACTACTCACTTCGATAAATATTGAACTAAAGAAGAGGGTCGCTAGAGCAGAGACGCTGAACTCTTAGCTTGAATCGAGGGTCATTTTGGCTGAAGCAGTGGCGAAAGAGGTTATGCTTACAACGCAACGGGCATTTGAGGAGGCTCAGATTCATTACGAATTCTTGTCTAGAGACTTGAAGCAGCAACATGTCAGTATGTAAGTGCTTTCCCAGAAAGCTAGGTCAGTTCTTGAGGTTCAAAATGTGGATTGTTACAAAAGATCCACAGCTTTTGATGCTGTCATGCTGAGGGAATTTGAGAGGGGGCTGACCACCGCTCAGGCTTTCATCAGAATCAGGGAGAGGTCTTCTGATGAGGCTCACCATAAATGGGACTAAGCGATCAAGAAATATAAGGATGAGTCCCTGGAGGCCATCAAAAACCAGAAGATTCGATGAAGAGCTTACTGCCGGTCGATCAGGAATGACCCTTATATTATGCATCTGTAGCTTCATTCAACATCTTTTTTGGTCACTTTCCATGGCAATGAAGAGAGTAATTCTTTGAATAAGGATGCCGATATTGGTCCATTACCAAGCGCAGACTATTCTCCTTTTATGGCTGATGACCCCGATGACGCCATCACCTGGCTGGATTTTGAGAGCACGAGCCAAGATCGTAAGGGCGATGCCCCTTCTAGTGGTTCTAGGCCCGAAGACCTATTTAAAACTCTCGATATTTAGAATTTTCTTTTTTAGCATTTTTGTAATCTCAGCCGTATATTTCTTTAATGAAATGAAATTTATTCCATTTGTTGTTTCTGAGTACTTTGCAACTAACTGTTGTCATTTATCTTCTCGAATTATATGAGTCGGACCGCATGTGAGATAATCGTTCTGGTTATGATCACATCTTCTTCTGCAATCCCTTTATTCCAGACCGAGATACTTTATCAACCCAAACTAATACTGAGTTTGTCATCCTAACTTTGGCCAAACAACTCTGGGTGGCAGAGCTTGTAATGGTTCTTACGCGGGGTCAGGGGAATTGCTTGGGTTTACCCATCGGATATTCGATCCTTAACCATCATGCCATTACTATGTCAAGAAGTGTTCTTTGCGACCCATTTACATGGTATCTAGTTTATAGACTCTTGTCATTTTTCTGTCAACTAGGTCATTGGAGCGTCTTCCAATAGTCTGTTGATCAAGATTTGTTGCAACAGAGAATCTTGTATTTTACTAACTTAGAGGGGCTCAGACTGAACCTTTTTTTAAAGTAAGAATATTCATCCCTTGTTCAACTTATGGCGCATCCCATCAGGACTTATGTCCTGAGGGAGCCCTAACAGTGTTTTATTGCACCCAGTTAGTTTTGACGAGTGTAAGCTGCCTTTCCGACATACCTTTTTGGCCACCTCACTAAGCCTTTCGGGGGCTCTCACCTAACACCAAGTAGTTTCTAAGCGCCCTGAGATTGCTTTTGAATACGAAAGCAAAGTTTTTGAACACTGTTCTTGACCTTCAAAACTATTTCCTCGTAGGGGCTTTTATTAAATGCTGAAGAGGAAAATAAAAAATAATCAAGTAACAAGATAAAAATGATGTCTAAAGAAGTAAGAGAAAATAAGAAAGACTAAGGGACCTCTACGGGTAAAACAATTTTAAGTATTAAGCATTGCATGGTCTGGGCAACTCGCTTCCTTATAATCGGGCAAGACGGTACGCCTTGTGTCCTGCCAACCCGACCACCTTGTACGGGCCTTCCCATTTGTCTACCAGGGTTCCAGCTGGCTTATCTCTTATACTGGGGGACACCCTTTTATAATTAGGTCTCCAAGTTGGAATATCCTGATCCGGACATGTGAGTTGTAATATCTAGCGACATTTTACTGGTAGGCTACTGTCCTGATTCTCGACATGTATCTTCTTTCTTCTAACTTGTCTATATTGTCTCATCATTTCAGCGTTCAACTCGAGGGTGGAAGAGGTACACCATGGGTGAGTTATGAACGACCTCGATCGGGATTATTGTCTCTGCCCAGAATGCCAATGAATAAGGGGTCTCCCCTGTTGAGGTTCTTTCTGTGGTTTGATATGCTTTTGGGATCTAGTTTCACGTTCAGGGTGTGCTTGATTATCTTGTTCACTGCTTAAGTCTGACCGTTGGTCTGTGGGTGAGCCGGTGTTGCATAATAATTCCTTATACCGAAGTCATGACACATGTTCCTGAAATTATCACTATCAAATTGGGTTCAATTGTCCATAATTATCGTGCCTGGGATTTCAAACCGGTAGATAATGTTCTTCTTGATGAAACTCATCGTATTGGCTTCGGTTATATGTACCAGCGCCTCCGCCTCAGCCCATTTGGTGAAGTAATCTACAACCACGATTGCGTGCTCCGCTCCACCTTTTGTTGCAGCTGGCATTAGGCCGATCAGATCCAACCCCCACATATCAAATGGACAAGGTGACGACAAGCTCCTTAATTATTCGAGAGGCTTTTTTATGTCATTGGCTACCCTTTGACAACCCCCACATTGTTTAGCAATAGCCTGAGCGTCTTGAAATAGGGTTGGCCAATAGAAGCCTTGTCTGATAGTTTTGTGTGCTAAGCTTCTACCTCTTGAGTGATTTCCACAAACTCCCCCGTGGATGCTTTCTAATATCCATCTTCCTTCCATGGGGCAAACACATCTCTGCAAGGCTTTCGAGAATCCTCTCCTATACAGCTCCACCCCGACCATTGAATACCTCGTAGCTTTGTACATGAGGCATTTTGCTTTAGTTGCTTCTGTTGGAAGCAGCCCCTTTTCCAGGTATTCCCTTATCCGGGTCATCCATGTGATTTGACCTCCTTCAACCGCTTCCACTTCCACTTCCAACATCTCTTCTTGGTCCTCGATGCTTGGTCTTTTAAGGTGATCTACTGGAATGGTCTTTGAATGCACGTCGACGATGACTGATGCCAATTTTGATCGAGTGTCTGCTTTTTCATTCTTCTCCCTAGAGATCTGGGTGATTTTGTATGTCTTGAATCTCCCTAGTAATGCTTTGGCTATCCCCAAATATGCGGCCTTGTTGCCATTTTTTTCTTGATATTCATCCAATATTTGGTTCACAACCACTTACGAATCGATGAATATTTCTAGCTCATCTGCTCCTAGGGCGGTGCAGACTTTAAGTCCTGCCAAAACTGCCTTATATTCTGCCATGTTGTGGGTGGCTTTGAAGTCAAAACGCAAGGCACACTCTACTTGATCTCCTTTTGGGCTAGATATAACTATCACGGCCCCGCTTCCGTGCGTTTTTGAGGACCCATCTACATGTAGCTTCCATGCAAATTCAGTTTTCTCTTTCAGCATCCTGATTACATCGCTATTTGGTTCAGTAAATTCTGCGATTTGGTCAGCCATAGCTTGCCCCTTTATTACGGCCTTTGGTATGTATGCTATCTCAAATTTGCTCAACTCCATAACCCATTTTGTCAGTCTTCCGGACACTTCAGGCTTGGACAGGATTTGCTTAAGGGGGCAGTCCATGTAGACCTCAATCTTGTGTGCTTGGAAATAAGGTCTTAGCTTCCTGGCTATAGTTATCAATGCCAGTGCTATTTGTTCTGCTTGAGAGTACCTTGTTTTCGATGGTAGTAATGCTTTACTGGTATAATACACTTGTTTCTGTACCCCTTCATTCAGTCTAACTAATATTTACCCTGTCGCCACATGCATCACTAACAGGTATAAGTAGAGTACTTCTCCATCAAGGGGTTTGGATAGTACTATAGCTCTCCCCAATTATTCCTTTATCTTTTTGAATGCTTGTTCGCATTCAGTGCTCCATTCTAACCCTTTCCCTTTCTTGATTGCTTTGAAAAAGGGGAGACACTTATCAATTGACTTGCTGATGAATCGGTTCAGAGATGCTAAGCACCCCGTTAGTCTTTGAATTTCCTTCAATGTCCTCGGGGACCTTATCTCCTCTAGTGCTTTTTTTTTTTGGATTCACTTCTATCCCTCTCTGGTGGACTTGGAAGCCTAAGAATCACCCTGAGGGCCCCCCGAAAATGTACTTTTTTGGATTGAGCTTCATGTTATACTTTCGCAGCACTCCAAACGTCTCCATGAGGTCTGCTACATGCTTTTTCGATGTTATGCTTTTGCTCAGCATATATGCCAATCTGTCGAGCGAACATCTTGTTAAGACTTGTGGCAATACAAACCCTGGTCAGCAGTAAATGATGTCTTATATTCGTCAGGTTCAAACATCATAATCTGGTTATATCCAGAGTATGCATCCATGAAACTCAATAATTTATGATCGACCATCGCATCCACTAACTATTCAATACGGGGAAGGGGGAAACTATCCTTCAGACACGCTTTGTTGAGGTCCGTGAAATCCACACACACCCTATATTGGCCGTTCTTCTTTTTGACAAATACTGCATTGGCTACCCATTCAGGGTATTTTACCTCTCTTATTGATCCTGCTGCCAACAGCTTCTCTACTTCCTCTTTGATCGCCTTGCTTCTCTCTGGGTTAAATCGTCTCCTTTTCTAGATAATTGGCTTGCGGCCGGGGTCAACTACCAAGCTGTGCGAAATTATTTTTGGGTCAATTCCTGGCATATCCTCATGTTATATCTTTGTATTCTCTTAAAAGTCCAACTATCTCATTTTACAGCTGCTCCGTCAGTCATGCCCCGAGTCTTACAGTCCTCTCGGGACTGTTATGGCGATCTTTATAGTCGGTTCATCTTCCTAGCTTTTCCCATCTTTCAGAGGCGTCTCCCTTGGGTTCAGGTCGAACCGAGTTGGATTTTCTGCTCCGATTTCCATGTCGTCGATCTTCTGGCTTTCACACTCCTTGAGAGTATATACTTGCATTACTTCCGACTCTGTTTTCTCACTGTATATGGTCAGATTCACCTTTTGTGCCCACTCTTGCGAACTTTTCATGACTCCCACTCCTGCTTCTATCGAGAATTTAACCATTAACGCGTAAGTGGCGGTCACAACTTTTATCTTGTTTAAGAAGGGTCAGCCTAGCAAGACGTTGTACTACCAATTTTATACGTTCACAACTATAAAATCTAGTAACACTGTCTTGGTGCAAGGAGAGCTTCCAATCACTACAGATAACTTTACTGTCTCGAGCGATCTCACCTCCGCTCTTCCAAAGCCTTTAATCGGGACTTTGAGTGGCTGAAGGTCTCTTCTTTGGAGCCTGAGCTGGTCAAACATTTCCACACTAAGAATGTATGTCAAGCTTCCATTGTCAATGAGAACCCTTCTTATTTCCTATTGGATATGGTTTGAATTTCCAATGGTTACCAAACGAGATTCAACCAATACGGTGACTTTCTGAAGACGTGGGATACGTTTGGAAGTAGGAGATCGAGTTTAAAGGAGGCCTGAAGACCAAAGAACTAAAAAAAATAGAAATATGGTACGTACCGCGGTTTGGACTGCGGTACGGACAAGTGCCTAGACAGCGGTACAGAGAGCGGTCTACTCCAGTGGTTTCAACGTTGCGTGGACCTCGGTGGTGGCAAGTGCACCAACCGTGGTATTCTGAGCGGTGGTTGACAGCGATGAATATGGTGTAGGGCGTGGGTGGCCAATCGCGACCCGAACCGCATCAATGGTGGATTTTGCCCAAATAGGAATGTTGCATGAAAATAGGAAAGGTATTTTCTTCTGAAAGTTCTTATGCTAATCAGAATAGGAAAGTCTTATACTTAACAGAAAAGGATTTTTTTTAAATAAGAAGACTTGTCATAAATAGGAAATAGTATTTATTTGGAACAAGTAATTCTTATACATTTAGGAGTGGGATTTCCTTTTATCTGATACTCCCTGTAATTCATATAAATAAGACCATAATATCTAGGCTATTAGTGGTGGAGCAAATTAGCAAATACAAAGAAAGATCTTAAGAGAGCATTGGATGTGATTGGGTTTGAGGTATTTTAGAGAGAGGATCCTGAGTGTGGATGTAACAATTTTCTACATAGTGAATCGTCTCTTGTCGTCCTGACGGCTGTGTTTTTTTTTCCCGATTTGGGTTTCCACATAAATTCTTGTGTTGTGTGTTTAGATATATTCTCTTCATCATAATTCTTATTTTGCTATTGTTTGTTTTGTGTTCTATCTAGCAACGCTTCCACGTAATTTGCCAACAACTGGTATCAAAGTTCCGGTTGTTTGATAGTGATCTTAACAAACTAGAGATGGCAAAATTGTTGAGATTCGAGGTCAAGAAGTTTGATGGAAAAATTAACTTTGGCTTGTGGCAAGTTCAAGTCAAAAATATGCTAATCCAATGCGGTTTACATAAGGCGTTAAAGGGCAAGCCAACCCCTGAGAACCCTGAAGGCTCTAGAGATTCTAGAAAAGAAACGCCTGGTACTAGTTCTGGAAAACCGGTGATGAGCGATGATGAATGAGAAGATCTAGACGAAAGGGCTGTAAGTGCGATACGATTGAGCTTAGCCAAGAATGTTCTTGCAAATATTCAAGGAACATATTCAGCGAAAGAACTTTGGGAGAAGCTTGAAGAATTGTATCAATCGAAGACCGTCTGTAACTTGATTCTACCTGAAGGAGCAGTTTCACACACTGCAGGTGTCTGAAAGTATGAAAATTTCTGATCATCTGGAAGTGCTCAATGGGATAGTTTCCGAATTAGAGTCGATTATAGTGAAGATTGATGAAGAAGATAAAGGATTAGGACTAATCTGGTCCCTTCCACCATTCTATGTGCGTATGAAGCCAATCTTAATGCATGGGAGTTCAACCATATGTTTTGGAGATGTAGCAAACAAACTAATCTCTGAGAAACGAGGGCTAAAGAGTAAAGGTAAATCTTCTGATAACTCTGCTTTGTTGGTTGACAGGAAAGAGAGACTCCAAAAAGAAAGGCATATGTTGGGCATGTGGACAATCTGAACATTTAAGGAAGGATTGCAAAAATAAGATTACAAGTATGGCTAATGGCTCCAACAAGGGGGATCCGGCAATCGCCTCTCTTGAGTATGACGACTACAGCGATGCCCTCTAAAGGGGCATAAACATCCTCATGGCATGACCACTAGTTGTCATGAAAAAGGATGTATTGCTGATAGTGGGTCCATAATTTGTGCACGGGCATTGGTTAGGTGGTAATGTAAGGTGTGTGATGGACAAGGATGTCGATGGCTGAATGAACTCCCTGGAAGCTTAACGTGAGGAGTTTCACCTCAATTTCAGTAAGGTAAATTTCGACATGTGCCGGTGAAATCTTGGGATGGGTGTTCGTAAGTGATTATACTTTATGGTGGATATGTTGATTCTTGGTGATGAGAGTCGTAGCTATGGATGGAGTTTTGGAAATTCTCGCCATTAGGGAGGAATGTTGGATATGGCTTGAATTTCCAATAATTACCAAACGAGATTCAACCAATGCGGTGGCTTCCTAGAGGCGTTGGATACGTTTGGAAGTATGAGATCTAGTTTGAGGGAAGCCTGAAGACCGAAGAGCTGAAGAAAATAGAAATCTGGTAAATACCGCGGTCTAGATTGAGGTATGGACAAGTGCCTAGACCACGGCACAAGGAGCGATCGACTCCTGTGGTTTCAACGCGGCGTGGACCATGGCAGTGGCAAGTGCACCAACCGTGGTATTCTGAGGGTGGTTGACAGCGATGAATGTGGTGTAGGGCATGGGTGGCTAACCGCGAACCGAACCGCATCAATGGTGGATTTTTCCCAAATAGGAATGTTGCATGAAAATAGGAAAGGTATTTTCTTCTGAAAGTTCTTATGCTAATCAGAATAGGAAAGTCTTATACTTAAAAGAAAATGATTTTTTTTTAAATAAGAAGACTTGTCATAAATAGGAAATAGTATTTATTTGGAACAAGTAATTCTTATACATTTAGGAGTGGGATTTCCTTTTATCTTATACTCCCTGTAATTCAAATAAATAAGACCATAATATCTAGGCTATTAGTGGTGGAGCAAATTAGCAAATACAAAGAAAGATCTCAAGAGAGCATTGGGTGTGATTGGGTTTGAGGTATTTTAGAGAGAGGATCCTGAGTGTGGATGTAATAATTTTCTACATAGTGAATCTTTCTCTTGTCGTCCTAACGGCCATGTTTTTTTTCCCGATTTGGGTTTCCATGTAAATTATTGTGCTGTGTTTTTGGATTGATTCTCTTCATCTTAATTCTTTTATTTTTCTATTGTTTGTTTTGTGTTCTATCTAGCAACGCTTCCGCGTAATTCGCCAACACTTCCCTATGGCCTATACAGACTGATAACATAATTGCGTCATTCGGCCTGACTTCTGACGTGTGGACATCTGCTTCGGTGAAAACTATAGGGTCCCAACCTTGTTTGAGCTTTTTTTTATTGGTCCCAATAGATTTACCTTCAGGTTTCTCTGGCCATATATGGCTTCTCTAACTTCAGACATTCTTTCCCGTCTACTATTCCCGGTCCCTTTTCGGACTCCTCTGACTTTTATCTCGCTCATCCATCACGGTATTCTTACCCCTATTCTCCGTTCCTGATGATCAAATCCTTAAGGTGCCCTTCTCTAATTAGCTTCTCTATATAATCCTTAAGCTGGTAGCACTTAGAAGTTTCATGATTGTTTTCCTTGTGGGACCTGAAGTATTTTGTGGTGTCTCTTCTGGCGAAACTTGACTACTTTATAGGTCACTTGTACAGATTTTTATCCTCTATCACATTCAGGATTTCTTCCTATCCTCTGGCTAGAGGAGTGTAGTTGGTATATTGCCTTTTGAATTGCCTAGTACCTTTGTCATCCTCCTTTCGCCCATCTCTACCTTTTCCTCCGCTACCATTTTGCTCCCCTTTTGCTACCACTCTTTGGGTTACTGTCTTTATTCTTCTAACTGCTTTCTAATCGACCCCCGTGTATAAGTTCTCCACCATAGGCCAACTGTTCTTCCTCCGCCGTGGCCTTCTGACATAGTCTACCATGCTGGCGTATGTGGTTGGTCTCCTTTGTCTCAAGCTTAGGGTTTGATGGCTATGCTGTAAACTATTGATGAATGTCGATACCACCGCATCATCAATGGGGTCTTGAAATTCTGACACCTCTTGTGAGAATCTGGTTAGGTAATCTTTCAACTTCTCATCATTTCTTTGTTTCAGAGTCGTTAAGACCGATATAGACTTTCTTCGCTAGATATTCCCCATGAACTGTCTGGTGAATGCTTGTACCAATTCCTAGAAGTTTCTGATAGAACCTGCGGGAAATCCTCCAAACCATCTTGACCCCTGATCTCCTAACGTTTGTGGAAACATACAACATATGAGGGCGTCGTCATATTGTGCCGTTGCTCTTTGATACCTCCTCACATGCTCTTGTGGGTAGGTGTTGGTCTTGAACTGTTCCACATGCGGCATTCTGAACTTCTCTAAGAAGCAGACCTGTCTTATTGAATAAGTAAACAGGTTTTCGGAGTTCCCGATCAGGGGGTTTCCCGAGCTTTACCTCCATTTGAGGGCTTCTATCCTCCTAAGAAGAATTTCTTGCTCCCCTTCCGCCTCCCCACGTTGTCGAATCTTCGACTGATCGTTAGCCAATATGGATCCATAGGGACCCTTCCGATGATCTGGGCGTTAAAAGGTCACGCCGGATCACCAGGGTGGGTTCTCTTTGCCTTCTAGGGGCCGTTTTGACGACACTTGAATGTAAGCAGGATCTTTTCTTCTAGTCATCATGCTTATGCCTGTGTTCGGAGTAAGTTTCTATTCCGTCGTATCTCTCAACGTCTTCCCGTGAACTAGATTCCTGGTGTTACCTTGTTCCCCGATCTTATCGGTCACTTTTCTTACGTGAACGCCCTCTCCTATCGTGATATTCTTCCCTATCTCTTCTAGGTTTTTAGGGTGCTCTTGGGGTGATTGCTACTATCTCGAAACGTATCTTTAAATCCTGGGCTACGATTGGAGTGGAAAGTTGGTACTGTGAACTTAGGTTAGCCGTGGTTGATATACTTATTCCTTGCCTGGAAGCATCTTCGATGACCTTTCGTAGGGATTTTTGGATCTGATTAAATGCTTCCGGGGAGATGCTAGTAGTTGCACTCGTAGTGGTAACAATGTCTGGCCTGACAGATGACGGGGTTCTTACGGGTGGATCTTCTCCTGTAGTGGCGACATCCGTAAGTTTCTGGTTTTTGGTCTCATGTGTTACGTCGACATTGTGGAGAGATTGACTTTTGTCTCTTCTAGTGTCCATGATGCTGCTTTTGGTCGAGTTTCTTCATAATTAATTACGTAAACAGAATATTGTCGAAGGTTCAAGCCCCTCATTATAGCGCCAGTTGTTGACAGTGATTTTTAGATCAATCTCCCGTCACACAATTAGAGTAAAGTAATGGCTAAGCACAAACAAAAGATAATAAGAAGTAAGTAAGACACTGGATTTTACGTGGTAAAACCCCAATGCGGGGAATCGTCCACGGTTGCCAATTGCAGCAATAAAAAATCACTATATGAAAAAGAGATTACACACTCAATCACTCTTGTCTTTTCTCAAGAAATCGCGTTCAACCCTTTTGGGTGTTTTTTGGGTATATTTATACATGCATAGAACCCTAATTCTTGATGTACAAGGAAAGTTTTTATGATTCAATGAAATTTTAACTTATTGGAGTCGTGTTGTCCCTTTTCCTTGTTTCACATTGATCGTGTCCTGGTCGTATTGAATTCCTTGTTTAATCCATACTTTTGCGTTTATGAGGAAGCTTATTTCCTTATCAGAATGGGCTTCTAGAAACCTTGTTCAAGTTGGACTTTTCTTTCTGCATGTTTGAGTCGTGATCTTATTGAATCTGGGTGTTAATCTACATGTCACGCGTCCGATCGTTTGTTTTTCCTGATCATCCTTGTTTACCCCCGATTGGTAGTTCAACCTTACCATAATCCCGACCATCTTGACATCTCGATTGGGTTTTCAAACCCGATCATCTATGTCAACTGGTCAAAGAGGGCCGGTCGGGTTCACTTGGTCCCCCTTTTATGTTGACTTAACTTGATCAGACCCTGGTGACGTGGTGTTCTCAACCCTGGTCTTTTGCTGACGTGTCGCGTTACTTAGAATTTTCCAGTAACAGGTGTTGTTTGGCTTGATCATAAATTAACATGATTCTTGAATAAAAAAGAATATAAATTACGTGGATGAATGTTATATAGAATTGTTTGAATTTTCTCACATTTTTTTCTATTAATGATTCTTAATATTCATTTGTCCTTTCTAGTCATATTGTACATCCACAACATTTTTTACTTACAGTTTACCCAACATATTAAAATTGCTTTTGGTTCTCACAACACTTTCAAAAATTAGTTTACCAAACACTAAGGTGATTCTTCTACAGTAAATCCAACAACAATTCCCTCAACAACAGAACCAAAAACACTTACCCCCACAACATAATAATGTCAAACTAAGCCTTAATAAAATCATGAAAAAAAAAAACCATTTTGCCTCTAATTTCCAAAACCAATAAAAGGACACTGATGCAACAACGATCTTGAGTTTTGTTTGAGTTTTTTTTTTTAGTTAACAATGCAATTTCAGAGTTTGAATTTTCGATCGGTTTCATTACTTTAGGCTAAAAAAATAACAATATTTTTTTGTTGATAATGTTTCAAAGGTTTGAATTAGTTTTCTTTCACTTTCCCTTAGTAACTTGGCTACTAAACAACTATTTTTTTTTTAAATTGTACTTTGCCAAACACTAAGGCGATTCCTCCACAGTAAATTCAACATCAATTCTCTCCACAACAGAACCAAAAACACTTCCCCCCACAACACAGTAATGCCAAACTAAGCCTTAATAAAATCATGAAAAGAAAAACCATTTTGCGTCTAATTTTCAGAACCAATAAAAGGACAGTAATGCAATAGGATCTTGAGTTTTGTTTGAGTATTGGTTTTTTTTGTTTTGAGTTAACAATGCAATTTCAGAGTTTGAATTTTCGATCGGTTTCATTACTTTAGGCTAAAAAAATAACATTTTTTTTTTGTTGATAATGTTTCAAAGGTTTGAATTAGTTTTCTTTCACTTTCCCTTACTTAATTAGTAGCTTGTCTACTAAACAACTTTTTTTTTTTGAGTTGATAATGCAATTATGATGTTTGAATTTTGTTCTACTTTCCATCACTTTCTCAGCTACCAAACAATATTACCTCTAGATCTATTTTCTTTTACTAACCATTGAGGCATTGACTAACTAAAAGACTAGCTATTTTAATGTATTTCTAAAAAGTCGACGAACAAACAATCTAATACTCGTATATTTTGTAAAAACTAAAAAATGTAATGTTTCTTGAAAATTTAAAGGCTAAATTAAAGTGTAATCATCCCTATTCGAAAACTTGCAATGTGCTTACTTATTGTTTTTAGAAGAATCATAACCACAATTTCTGTTGTTCATTCGAGTATTTTGAGAAATTTTATTTATTTATTATGTAGTTCGTAAAAGTGAAACCATCATGATTCGTGAGTAACCAAGCATACAAATTCTTGTGTTGTCCAAAAATCAAAATGCAATGCACGGCTTGAAACCAAACTCTCTATTTACAATGAAACAAATGAAGTGTGAATTTATTTATGGTAGTCCAAAAATCACGTCAAACAATACATACAAAAATCACATAAAAATCCTATGAAGAAATCAAAATGACCAACAATCCTCAATATGTAAATTTTCAACCCACAAAAAAAAAAAAAAAGGAAAAAAAAAAACACCCCTCTATGGCTCTATGGCTCTCTTTATATATGAGAGATAGTGGAAGAAAATAAATTGAATTTTTACAACTCTGAACTCAGTGTAAGAGAAGAGCAATAAGAGATCCAAACACAGAAGAAACTATCACACCCCAAGAAACAGGGGAAGTGAACCCAGCTCCGGTGTCCATCGTCGGACTTGTCGTAGGAGCAGTAGCAAGATCCTGTGCCATAAATCCAGATACATAGAACAGCAATGCCACCATCATCAACATTACAATGTGACTTGTATTATTTGCCATTTCTAGAGACTCGAGGGAGGGAGTTAAGCAGGCTATATAGAGAATTTGTGGAAAATATTGAAGTTGATACTTGTATATTTTGGTGGAAGGGTACATGAAACTTCTAACATTTATACAGGACTGAAAATTAATAATTCTTTTAAATATAAAAAAATAAGGTGAAAGTTTTGGTGTTATTTTCTGTGGTTTTGATGAGGGACCCAAAACAGTAAGGTAGAGAGTGGGTGGCTTTGCATTGTCATGACTCATGATGCCTTGAGTCTTGAGATAGTTTGTGGAGTAGTGTGGAGGGGCCGCGATGATAATTTGCTGTGCTGTTTCGAATAGATGGTGTGTTGTGTCATGTGTGTGTGTGGTGTCAACAACTGATTATTTAGATCCAATTTCTATTTTTTTAGTTATCTTGTGACTTGTGGTGCTTCGCATCTGTTCTCACTTGCCTGCCAGTTGGGCACTCGCGCTCCCAGCTAGTTAAAATTACAGGCACTTAATAGCAAATACAATTGTATGCCACAGCAGTATACTAGTATTGGACCTGGTTGTTAAAAAATTCTCATTTGATCCGTGTCGATGTTACATGTTTCATATTTGAATTATAGTACCGTAGATGGTAAAAAAAAAATGCATTCATTTATTAAGTGCATCAATGCATATATATATATAATAGCCATAAAATTAAGGTTTCACTCAAGATTATCCATATTCAATAAGTTGATTGTTTTTATCCAAGAGAAAAGTTTTCTGGACATTAATACCCTCAAAGAGAAATGACATGTTATTTATTTATTTAATTTTGAAAATTGAAAAGAAAAAAAAATAATAAATTTGGAAAGTAAATTGTAAATCGTAAAAAAATAAAAAAAGATCGTTTTACTGAGAGACCTAGCAAACTGTTGGAAACTGACTGGTTGATTTCCGGTGGACGAAGGTCGACGAAGAAGCTATTGAAGGCGACGACTGTTGATTTCCGGTGAAGACGAAGGTCGACGAAGAAGCTCTGTTATTTTCAGCGAAGTCGAACATTTGTTTCCCTTTGAAGACGAAGCTTTCGTCAGAAATCGACGAAGGTATGTTCTTGGATCCGGGAAGTTAGGTTTTCCAAACATAATTTTATGGTGTGATTCGGGAAGTTAGGTTTTTCAAATATAATTTTGCTTGCCTGATTTGAATTAGGGTTGTTTATATTCCAATGGGTGTTAATTTGATTTGTCTTCAATAGACGATTTGTGTGTTTCATATATGTGAAAGAATGATTTGAATGGACGATTTGGTTTGTGAGTTTGTTTTACAGATATGAAAGGTTTGATTTTTATTGGAGTTAATGTGTTGTGAATTGTCATTATTAATTTGTTGGATTTATTTTTACTATTGTTCTTTCTTTTAACGAGGATTTTTTTTCAAAAAATGAAGTGATTTTTTTGCCATTGCTTGTGGTATACCACTAGAAGAGATAATGTTTTTCTTGCGTGTATACATAAAAACTGCATATGTGAGTGTATTTTGACAAGTTTCTCGAGAGATAAATGGATCCGGAGAATAAAAAATTAGGTGAGGATTTGAGTCTAGATAGTGTCATTACAAGTGAGAATACAAGAAAATCGAGTAATGGGGTGTGTTGGAGTCTGTAGTTGTGACGAATTCATATGATAGAGAGGATTTGGTATCACAAGTTGATGAATTGCAAGCACTAAAGGGAGTAATAAATCAAGAGACTTGTGATAGTGTGGTAGTTGTTTAAAGTTCAAGCAATTCAGCTGATGGTGTTATGTTAGAGACTGTGATTGATTTGAATTTTGATAGAATTTTGAGTTTCAATGGGGGAGGAAACGGGGCTTGTGGGTCTTAAAATGATGAAGTGGGGTCAAGTGAAGCACCTGCAGCATCTATCCGGCAACGTATCAGTGTGAGGATAGGTCGAATTGATCAAAATTGTAGTGGAGATTCGAGTACTTTAGTCGATGTGGTTGTGCTTGAGACTGTTATTGTGGTGAGGAGTATGCACTTTTGTTTAAACATAACCTGACTTTTTATGTTTAAAAAAGCTTGTGTTCTGTTAATTTGATTGAGCTTGAACTTTTGATGATAAATAATGATAGCAATTGCGTGACTTTGTTGCCTTCCCCCCTCTTGTTGTTGTTGTTGCTTTGTGTGTTGATGAATATAGTTCATTTTGAAAACAAGAATGGTTCATATGGCATAATGTAATAAAGTTGTGATCACATCGTGTAATGTATGTTATATTACATCGTGTATTGAATTGTATATTACATCGTGTAAACATTTTGGAAATAGTTTGAACCTGAGTATTGCAAACTGTTTGAATGCAGATGGTTAGTACTGAGGAAGAAGATCTGAATCAGTATTTGGTATACCCAAGATATACGTGGTCATATAACATTACGATAAACACTCATTGCAAACATAAGTTCATACGGCAGATTGAAAGTGTGTTGGACAGTTGCGGTGAGTTGGACGAGTTCAGGAGCAACTGTTTTGGTCATTATTTGGATTTGCCAGCAGGGGGTTATTTCGAAGCCCAGTAAATGCACAATTTGTTTTTAAGACAAATCACACCTCCCGGTGCTAGCATTAATGAAATGTGGTTCACTTTGGGGAAGACAAAGGTTAGGCTTGGTGCTAGAGAGTTTTGTTTGTGTACCGGTCTAAAGTTTTGCGAGCTAACATATATTTTTTTAAGGGTATATGAGCCTGTTACAGATGGTATACACTTTAGATATTTTGGTGGATCACGTTTGTAGTTGGACGAAGTTATTGATTTGTTTTTGACAAAGTCGTTTCAGCTCAAAGGTGATGCTTTAAAGATGTCCTTAATGTTGTTTGTAAACTACATTCTTTTCGGTGTAGATGAAAGGACTCAAGTTTCATATTGGCTTATGACATTGGCCGAAGACACAAATGGCTTTAATATGTTTGCATGGGGCCACTTCGTTTTCAAGATGACACTGCATTACATCCGTCAAGGATTCCGGATGCCTGATCCCACAGGTCCAACATGTATATACAACCTTTATGGTTTTGTTTGGGGTGTTCAGGTATCCTTGACATTTAATAATGGTCTATTTATATATTTTTTATTTAATGTATAATTTGATTTACTTTTTTTATTTGTTTGGCAATTTTGGGAAATGGAGGCCATTCCAGTGATGCGCCATAAGCTGGGCCATTACTTAGGGTCCGGTTATCCACGTTTCAAAAAATTTGATTTCATTACAAAGGCTTCAAAAATACGGGAAACTTGGTTAGAAATGGAGTTAGAAGGGAAGGTGAATTAACATAATTTCTTTTATTTATTTTTTGTTTTACATTTCATATATTGTAGATTTTTTTTATGTTCCTGACTTTGAACTTTTTAAAATAGCTCACTGGTCGACAAGAGCTCACTCCTACAAAACGTAAGTCGAAACAAGATTATTGGGTGGACGTTGATGTTGATATGTCCATAGGACCACAGTTTGAACCTTCGGTCTTAATTGGTGCCAATGAAGGGGTAGCGGAGCCGATAGGAAACAACGTTAGGAAGAAAAGGAAAATAAGCTATAAAGGTCCCGATGTCCCTGCTCAACGAAGACAACGAAGACCACTAAAAAAGGCAACATCAAGTAGACAGCCGACACGGCATGATTCCCTACCTCTCTTTCCTCAAGAATCGGCTACTCCCTTGCACGAAACCCCATCTGCTTCAGTAACAGAACTCAGAAAACTTATCCGTGAAATTGTAGTGGAAGAAATTGCAAAGTTGCGGAGTGAAGGGTTTCAACATGTTGGTGGGTTTCAGGTATGTTTCCTTCATATCTTACAAAGCTGTATTTCATTTTCATTTTAATTTTAATTGATTGTCTTGTTTATTTTTTCCACAGAGCGATCATGATTGCAGGAATGAGCAAGATCACGGTGATAAAGATAATGAAGATTTGTTTGATACAATCTGGAATATGAAGTACAATGGTGATCGCTCAGGAAAAAATAAGGACACACAACCAGGGACCTCAAAAACAGTACCCTAACTAGTTTCAGTCCCAACCAGTCATCATTGAAACCGCCACATCACTCCGACCAACCACCACAGAAATAGTACCCCAACCAACCATCCCTGGATCAGCCACCTCACCCCAACCTGGCACCATAGAATCACCCAGTACACAGCCACCAACTAGCACAAAAATTACCATTACACCCCAACCAGCCATCCCTGTAACAACTACCTCACCTCAATCTGTCACCACTGAAACAACCCGTTCACCTAAACCGACCACCAAACCCCCACCAGTCACTACTACCCCCGATCCACCCACCTTACAAATAACCCATACACCACATTCCTCACAACCAACCACCACAACAGCCCAACCAGCTACCAAACAAACAACTAGTGCACCTGAACCAGCCACCATGCATTCAGCCCATTCCCCACAACCAGCCACCTTAGCAGCCCTTAATCCCCCCTCCCCCCCCCCCCTCCAAAAATAATGGACCCTACTGATGTTGCTAGAGATCGTTTGAGGTCAAAATATAAGCAAAGTCCATACACCGATCCTTTCAGACGACAAAACAGGAAGACAGGCCCAATGGGGCAGTACAAAGCTTTCAAGGCCAGTAAGAAAGATCAATAGTAAGTGTTGAATATGTACTGTTTCTTGTCAAGTATGTTGGTAATTATGTTCATAATTGTGTTTAACTTAACAGTCGCAACGTGGGGATCGAAGCATGTGTAACACAAACGTTTTTCAAAACGTTGGAGGACCCCAATGAGTGGTTGTCAAATGAACATGTGGATGCATACATCAATGTGTTGTACAAGCGAAAAAATGACCCTAGCGCGGGAGAAGACTTTTCAAAGCATGTTGCTGTACTTGATTGCAATTTCTTTATATGTAATACAAATTTTTTGGTTTGACTTATTTCTTTGTTACTATTATTACTAACTGAAACACCTTTGTTCAGGATGCACTTAGTAAATGTTGGGTCCAATTTCAGCCGGATCCGTAAGAAAGGTTGCCACATCGATTTGTCTCGGCTAAGTTTGAGGTTCCCGTAGATTTGATATCGTATGCAATCGGGTAGCAACCCCTTTGGGGCACACATTGGGCAAATGTGGAGATGGTTAATTTATTCTATCATTAGAATTTTTTGATTTTTTTAATGAATCAAAGATTTAAGAATGAAATTTTGAATACGAAATATATAACGGATGTTTTTTGTGGCAGGTTTTGGTTCCTTGTCGTGTGGACAGTGGCCATTGGGTGTTGTGCAAAGTCAATCTTCTCACTTGGGTCATTACAATATCACTATCACCATCAACATCTTGTTCAAACGGGTATGGTTCAGGTAACCTATCCAGTCCATTATCTATAAAGGTTTCAAATTCAGATGTACTGGCACCTACTTCGTTATTAGTTCCAACACCTAATGAAGCATCATTAATTGTGTATGCTGGATCATTAACAGCTGACCTTTTTTGCTTTCTAGATGAAGGTATTGTTGGGGGTTGTTTTTCATCTAAAACAGATGGAATTGATCCACACATTGTGTTGCTCCAACAAACGGGTCTATATCGAGAAGCCAATTGTGAAGTAAAGCTTTGTTATGTATGTACCTGAGATGGTTGACCATATGTTTCAAAGTACGGTTGGCCATTTGGGTGCTGAATAGATTGAGAATATGGATGTTGAAAATGTTGACAATATTGATGTGCAAATGGTTGAGGCAAAACTGGGAACCCTTGTTGTAGAACAATGTTCGGGGGAAACAGTTGTTACATATACTTCTAGAATAACTCTCTCTTCAGACATAAAAAATGCCATATCTCTGTAATTTTTTATTCTTGGTATGACACGCCTCCCACTCGTAGTCATAACAGCCCTTAACTCAATGTTGAAAGTAGATGAATCAATCCTCACAATATCTTCAATTATATTCATTAACCCATGGTATGTCAAATCAAGAGGAACAAATACCATTTTTGAATCACCACCCTCATAATTCTGACCAAACCACTGGTCACCGTATGAAATAAGCAATCGCAACTCTCTTATTACTCTACAAAAATAGCATGCCAAAACAATATATTATTACACAACTTAATATACATTTCAATACACGAAGAAATGTTAATAACATTACACGATTAAATAAAAACATCTTTACACGATAACAATATACGTCGTCCAACGATTATGGGTTAGCAAAAATAGGGTTCGTAACACATTCATAATCGATTTCACGTTCATGACACAGTTCATTTAAAAAATTCAAAACAAAAACAAAAACAAAAACAAAAACAAAAACAAAAGCGTCATACCTTCGATTACAAAACGGTTACAGTCAAGATGTGACACAACTGATTTCTGGATAATGTGGATTTCTGGATAATGTGGATCTGCAATGGTTCTCTGTATTGTAGAAAGCAAGCTGAGGAATGTTGGGAGATAGATAGCAGTTTAGAACAAAGATTTAATGTTCTTAGAGAGAGACCATCAACTGAGAAACCTCTGATTAACTGTCTCAAATAAGCATTCATAACTCCCTCATTACTCTGCACATTCATAACTCCCTCATTACTCTGCACAAACAGCAGGCCAAAACAATATATTATTACACAACACGACTTAATATATATTTCATTACACGAAGACATGTTAATATTATTACACGATTAAATATACACATCTTTACACGATACAATTTTACGTTGTCCAATGATTCCGGGTAAACAAAAATAGGGTTCATAACACATTCAAAATCGATTTCACGTTTTTCCTAATTACTACAAAAAATAACATACGTTCATAGAAGAGATTCGAAACAAAAACAAAATCGACATACCTTCGATTACAAAACGATTACGGTGAAGATGTGACACGACTGATTTCTATATTGTAGAGAGAAAAAATTTAGGACAAAATGTTAGGCAGAGAGATTGAATGTTCTTGGAGAGACCAATGTTGATGAAAGAGAATGAAAGAGAAACATATTATTAACTGAGAGACCGATGTCTGAGAGATGGAAAACATATAATTAAGAGATGTTTTCTCATTAATTTCAAATGTTTTCTCATTAAATTGATTTTTTTTAATAAATTCTAAAGTAATGGTATTTTCGTAAAGTCACCTATAATTATGGATAAAAACAATCAACTTATTGAAAGTGCATAGTTTTAAATTTAAACTTAATTTTAGGGCCATTTAATAGAATTCCCTATATATATATTTATTGAAGTGCTAATTTATTTTTTTTTCGTTTGAGGAAATTGTATTTGAACTTGTGATTGAGCGGTGTGGTTACATATGACTACATTATTATTACGGAGTAGTAATACATATCGTTGGGAGGTGCGGTTATCCTTTGAACTGACACTATATTATTATTTTTTAATTAAATACTAAAATAAAATAAAATAAAATTTATATTATTATAAATAAAATTTTGATTTAAAAATAATCAATAAAAATTTAATATCATCTAGATTATATAAACATTATACAATTATTAATAAATTCAAATGATTAACAGAATTAATTAAGGGTTTGCTTGAACATCATAAGGTCTCAGGTTCGACAACCGATGTCAACGAATTATTAACCGGTGTAATGGATATTCACCACATCATCTAATGTGGCTTAGGCCATAAATAGTCATTTACGGCATTTGCTAATGCTATGATTTTAGTTAAAATAAAATCAATTTACAAAGGTCAATATTTAATTTTCAAAGCAATGTATCAATTAAATCAGAACAAGTGTTCAAATTATATATATATATATATATATATATATATATATATATATATAGTGGTTCTCTCGTAAGAGATCTTTTATTTTAATTTCGGTAAGAATCATCTTGAAATCACATCTATTTTTATGAGTTTTGATCTGAATTTTTTTGTGGATCATGTGCTCAATGAAATCTACCTATAAATAAAATTTGAGAATTTTTAAAACACTACAACTATTTATCCTGATTTCGCTAAATATATAAGATTCACTAGTAAGAAGAAGTGTAATAACGTTGAATGTATAGCTATAAAATAAGGTGATACGTCTCTGATTAGAATATCAATTATGTAAAATTAGGTGTGTACCCAAAACAGGTAGCTAAGGCTACCTTTTCAGATGTCAAACATCCGAAAAGTTGAGTTTTAAATATCCTTCCTTTATCTTGCAAGTTACTACAATAATTTGTCACTTTTGTGGACCAATGCTTCAAATTTGAGTCTAGATTTATTATTATTTTTTAAACATTCAAAAATAAAAATAAAAATTGAAGGTATGTGAATCCAGATGGTTAAAGTTCAATTTAATTAATCCCTTACATTAAACTTTGGAGGGAACTAATTTTAATTTCTGTCAAAGAAAAAATTTCAAATATAATATTTAGAGTGTGATAAAATTACCTACATTTGAAGCATAGAGTGATAGAGATCTTAAAGTTCAAATCTCATGGCATTTAATATAATAAAAACTTTTTGTAAGAAAAAAATGTTTTTACTCGTGCTGCTATCAGCCTATGATTCTAATATCTCTTATCCGAGATATTTAGGTCAATACAAATATCGACCCAACAGAATCGATCGTAATTTCAGATATCATGAAACTTTAATCCATGTGTCTCCAACTCCAAGGAAGTTCCATTACACCTTCCAAGTCTGCTTTATTGCTACTTGGGTGCCTAACATATCCTCTTGGGCCCAACCAACAAGGAAATCTTCGACTAAATATATCTTGTGGAACCAATCCTACCTACAGGCCCAGTTAGATATGTGTTAGCTTGACCCGATTCGAACAGGCTAATGGGCTTTTAACTTGATTTTTATATTTTTTTTATTGTAAGTGATGATATTTGTAGATCTTTAAATTTTATATTCATATAATTACATTATTGAATGAATGATTTTTTTTAAATTATTTTTTCCAACAAGTATAGCTAGGTGGGTGTTACAAATGATTTTTTTTTTTTAATGTGAAATCACAAATGTATTCAATAAAATAATCATGTAATTATATTATTGAATGAATGATTTTTATTTTTATTTTTATTTTCAACATGTATAGCTAGATGGGTATTACAATTTTTTTTTTAATGTGAAATCACAAACGTATTTAATTATTTTGTTAAATTGGTTTAATTTACAAAAACTAACATTAGCTGATTTCAAGAAGACACTACAAGTGGCTTGAAATTGCTGATTAAATGTAGAATAAGAAGCTCGGTTAATAATCTTAGAACACAAGAAAACACTAATAATCCATTTCTGAGACTTGAAACAATTACAGAAAAGGTTAGATTAATTAACAATGACTACCTACAAAGGCTTAACAGGTCAAATTAGTAGGCTAATTCTTGAATTGTAGGGAAACAAAAAAAGGCGCCACAACAAAAATGATTGAAATACTACTCTGGACAGTAAAATTAGCTCTACATATATATGTTAATGGTGACTATAGCTAGCTAGTCATCCCTTCCGTGTAGCAGCTGATCAATGCCCTCGAAAATGATAGGTTTCGACTGAATTTTAGGATCAGTTGCTAGGGTTTCAACAAATTCTAGTGGAACCAAACACTTGTCTTCTGAGTACAACTTCTCTTGAATTATTGGAGATGCAAGAAGATTTTGGACCTTTTCTGTGTTCAATGACTCCTTTCTTTCCTGCTGCACATATATACAACACAATCCACCATCAAATTGCCATCATCATAATAAATAAATAAATAAAAACAATTCCTTAAAACAAATATATATATCAAGAAATAAATTTGACATGTTTTATCTGTTGAATTTTAATTGGTTGAACATGATGAAAACTAGGAAATAATTGTATGAGTGAGACAATTAAAGAAATTAAAGTTGGTTTTAATTGAATAAAACTAAATAGTAGCCAATAAGAAATTAAAAATAACTAACTAAAACTAAATCTATTTAAGTAGAACAACAATTTACCTGGATTGAGGCCATGAATTGAAGAAGATGAGCTTGTGCTTGCAAGAACTTGACATACTTAGAAGCAGCTTGCAACATTTCAGCAGTATTCATTCTGTGTCCGCCAGGAATGAGCTTCGTAAGCTCCTGAGTCTTCTCCGTTATCTTCCTTCTCCTCTCGCGAGCCGCAATGCTTTGCACTGATAAGCTCACCCCATTTGTCTTCTTCTCCTTCTCAGGACCGCAACTGAAACTCCCCGGAACCTGAATCTCCGGGAGAGACGGAGCTGGAATTTCAGGCAGGAACTCGGGGACATGCCCGAAAAGCATATTAGGCGTAAAGCTTGAGTCGTAATCGTTTCTTTGACGCTTTGGGTAGTGAGTGGACTCGAAATCTTCAAGTGGAGGGAAGATTTCGGGTGAGAGTGAGATCATGTTGTGAAATGGAGAAGAGAAGTAGGCAGGGAGGAGATGATTGATGTTCGTACGATCTGTGTAGACGAGCTCATCCTCATCCGAGTACTGAAATAGCATTGGATCGATATCGTAACTAGTGTCCGGAAAATCGAAACTGTTGTTGATGTTGAAACCAAACTGGTCATGTTGTAGCGTTTGTTGGAAGTTGAAGAAGCTCGTAGTGTCTGGTTGGAGAAGCTGAAAAGAGTAATCCCAGCAGTTGGAAGAAAAAGTACTCAAAGCCATGTATGTTAGAATCTGAGAACAATTAGCAGACAAACATTTTATTAGTTAAATGAATAATTAAGAAGACAATGTTGAATTCTAGTCAAATGAAACAGAAGACAGAAGAGATAGAGAGAGAGAGATACCTGAGAAGATATTGTGTCTTGTTGTTGTTGAATTGTTTGTAGCAGAAACAGATCAAGTGACTATAACTAACCTTATCAAACCATACAATTAACTAATAGATTTGAAGAGAGAGAGAGAGAGGTGTGAGAGGTGGGAAGTTAGGGTTTTTGAGAGTTCCGGAATTACAGTAACCGCCTCCTAATTATTAGTAGTTAACAGTTACACGTGGACACTTGTTGTTTTCGGTTATAATGGCGGCTGGCTTCTATATATTTTTGAATTAATATTTTGGTAAACCTAACGTTATTCTTTTGTGATCACACTAGAATTAATTGCTTTTGCCATCTAAAAAAAATATCAGTTATTAGGTTTTTTTGTTTTAAATACAAACCATTGTCGGGACATGACGAAATTAATTAGACTCTATAAACACGGTTCGAAATACTACTCCCATTATCAGGAAAATGTTGGACTACAACTCTTATAATTGGAGAAAGGGCTGCTCCTACAACCATCTCTACTAGGAGGTGATGTGCAATTAGGTTTTTCTTCTCTACATACACTATTTAACAACAATGGTCTGAAATTTATATTTAAAAAACAATAAAAATAGTCTTAAATAAAAGATATTTATTATTGATTACTTTCTATGCAATTATCTACGTTCATGAACCCGCCTACTCTATATATTTCAATTTTTGTTTTTTTTTAATGGAACTAGAATTCAATTTTCAACATTAACATCGAATTCACTATTTTTCTTCAAGAACAAAATAATTTAATTTACAAACAAATTTTCTTATCACGTATGGATTTAATTCAAACTAATAGTATTTGTTCACTTCCTCTTCACATCTGTATTTATAGCGGTTGATCTCCTTATGTCACAGTAAACCTTGATCGATATCAGAATTAAAAAAAAAAAACATCTCACGTAAATCAAACAAAAAAGAGTCAAGTATTAAAAATTGCAATATCTAATGTAAAACATGATTTTAATAGCTAGTTGCTACCAACTTGTTATCATACTTATATCAAAATAAATAATTTGTTAGTTAAAAAAAATTGTTATCATATTAATTAGACCGAAATTGAGGTGGCCCAAACTTTTATTTTATAGCCACGTTAACGAGATTGTGAGTTAAGTCTTAATAGAACTCTTTAAAAAATGTTATTGCACAATGTGTCTGAGAGTGCTTTAGATACTGCTGAAATTATTTTTATATAAATAAAAGACAATTGAAGTGTTTAGATACTGTTGAAAGTTTTTTATGGTCGAAAGAAGGTTTTATGTATACATATATTTGAATATAAATGATTTATTAAAGTACTTTTATAAAAACACTTGATGGGTGTCATTATAAAACAATTTGCGTATCACAAAATATTTACAATATTTCTTTAACGACACAACACTTGGCAGACATTTTTAATGTAAGAAAGGATTTGTTTAAGTATTTGTGCAAATATAATAATAAAAAAATGTGAATATGAAATGAATCGGTAAAAAACTGCGCTTCTTATAAAAGGGTTCTATTTGATTGAAGGAGGCACTTTTGCTTCACTAAAAACAAATCACCTTGAAAAAACAAATGGTAGTTTTGAGTAATCATGAAATTTAAACAGGAACTAAAAAAAATGTAATTTAAACAGTGACATAAATTAAGGAATAATAGAAATTATAGTTAAATTATTTGAACTTTGCATATTTTTTGATATCGAGAGATGCAAATTCTACCAATTTCTGAAATCAAACGAAGAAAAATTTAGCCAACACGTGTTGGACTATGCACGTGCAGGGAATCGCAACCCAACACATGTCAAAATCCAGTTGCACAATGAAATAATCAAAAACTCTAACCATTGAGGTATGACCGTATTAAACCTTGATGATTTTTTGGCATCTTCAATAGACAATATGCACTTGCATACATCCACAGGACTTTTATGTCATTACTAAAAGGTGATTATTTATCTTCTTTTTATCTCATCATACTTTTTTAATTCGAGATTTTGTGAGAGGTTCGAACTCATAATCTCAGGGAACTATATCGTGTGAGGGGTTTACCAATAGGATTTATCTCATTAAACTTGTTAATGAAAAAGTTAAAATATTTTGATAATTTACTAAAAAAATTGACAAAAAGGTAAATCCTTTTATTGTTCATTATATTAAATTTTAAGTGGGTCGATTGTTTATGAAATGGTCCAATCTAATTCTAAAACGCAATTCTAATAGGATCAGACTAGATTGAGTTTGTGCCAAGCCTTTGTTCTTTAATAAGATTACAGTTTTTTTTTTATAAAGAAAAAACTTTTTTATAAGAAACTTATTGTTCAAATTGGATTCGAAAATTTTAAATTATCTCGAAAACAATTACTTAAGTGACAAAAGAATACCTTTAGGTCCCGTTTAGTGCACGGAATTGGACTGAACTATTTTATGGGATTAGATTGAATTGGATATGATTAATTATAAATTTATAACACTGACTATTGTTTGGTGTAACACGTATGTTTGAAATGATCTGGGATTGGATTAAAAATATTTTACTACTTATTGATTTTATTTTATTTGTTTAATTAAAAAAATCCAGACTTAAAAAAGAAACATTCATTAAGCCGTCAATTTTTTTTTCCTAGAATTAAATTCCAAAATAATAATAACAATAATAATCCAAACACATATTTTCTTTAAACCAGAATTCTATATCCAAACTATATATATTAAAAAAGAATTCCAGATGTAAACACATCTCCTTCGTCAATCCAAATACAATTGTACAAACATATATCCATCATCAATTTGACAAACCCAAATCATCAATATTTAGTCCAGATCATTAATCTTAACAAACAAAGAGTATCAATCAACACACTCAAATCTTCCACTCTAACAATCGCACACACATTTGAACTTCAAAAAATACAAATTGAATCTCAAAATACAAACCCATAAATAAAAATAATTCCAATGAAAAACCTTATATAATTGCACAAAAAAATCAACAAAAAAATAAAATAAATTTATAGGCGATTTCACCATCTTCTGGCATCAATCATCTCCATTCCTTTTCCTTTGCTCTCTATCTTCGACAATGAGTTCAAATCCCGATGATTCATTTATTTTGGAATTTGATTTGAATATGCCATGGATACACAATATAAAAAAAATTGAAAGAGAAGTGATGATCAATCAAAAGAAGAGGGGTGGGATGGTGAGAAACTGCAAAAGAAAGAGAGATGGATTAAATAGTGTGAGCCTATGTAAAAATAGTCCTGGGACTAATAAAGATGAGGGGTATTATTATATCCCATGTTCATGGAACTAATTTTGATTTTGGGATTTGTAATCCCATTTTCAAAACAACATCAAACACCAGATTGGGATAAAAATTGTCCAATCCCAATCCAATCCGGTGTACCATACATGGCCTTAAAGGAATCTTTTAGTGTCACTTCCCCCAATTGCATGTGAATGCATTGAACTTCATAAGTTCAGGAGTTGCATTCTCGATCGTGATGGTAGTGGATATGGTAAGGTCTAAATGACCCCTGACCCGATTTCAAAAATAGAAAAGGAAAAACTAATAGGGGTGCAGCTTAGCTGATAGATTGACGGATTTGGAGCTTGAGTAAATACCTCACAATGACAAAAGCTTTAAAAAAAATACTCAATCCCAGATTAATAGATGTTGTAACAGAAAAGGAAAATAATTTTAGAGCATCTTCAATGCAAATATGCATTTGGAGAAAATTAAGTACCGCATAGGATAAATAGCTAAAAAGTTAGAAAATCTCTCTCCAATGCAATTATCTAACTTTAAAATGGAGATGACGTGACAAAGAAAAAGTTAGATAATATGGAGTTGAGTTTCTGATTTAGAAACTCTCCTAGAAATGCTGACTAGAATTTCAAATTCTTTGTAAAATTAATGAGCAGAGATTGTGGAATAATTGTTTTATTATTATTTATCATAAAATGGATGTATATTTGACTTTAGATAATTGCATTGAATATGTGAATATGAATTTCTTAAAAAAAAATAATTAAAAGTGTGCCATAATAAATAGAAATAGTAACATGACACTTTTTAAAAATTAAAAAATACATATTTATATCTAAAATGCTCTTACTATTTACTATTTACACGTAACTCCATCTGAAAAAGGAAAAAAAAAAAGATAGCAAAAATTGTATCAAAAAATTGTGCACCACAAATCCGTGAGAATCAATCAAACCTATCCTCCTAGAAGCATGCAACGTCCATCCTAATTTCATGCAAAACTTGCTCAACTGACTATAACAAACTTAACCCTAATTCTACCTATATATTCCTCTCTCTACATCTCTCACTTTCTTCAGACCTGCACAAAGCTAAAACCACAAAACAAAAATTATATTAATAATAACAAAAAACAAAAAACAAAAAACAAAAAAAATAAAAAAATATATATATATATATTGCTTTCTTCATCTCCAAAGGCGGGTCCGATATTCAACATGGAAATGAAGAAGATCTCCTGTGCTGTCCTCGTCGCCGCAGCCTTGATGAGCGCTGCCATGGCCGCTGAAACCATCACCACTGCAGCTCCTGCCCCAGGCCCAAACACTGCTGCCAATGGGGCAGCCGCAGCCTTGCCCATTTTCGGGACCTTGGTTGGAGCCACTCTTGTGTCATTCTTCGCCTCCTACTTGCAGTAAATTACTCAGTATGTTGTGGAATTAAGGGTGGTTGATTTTCTATTAAATTAATTAATTAAAATTCTATTGTTCTTCAAATGATCAAATGTTGCAGGTCTATACTGGCCTTCTATATTAGTTATATTTATTAAATGTATTAATTCCTTTGTGAATTGTGATACATTGCAATAAAAGATTCCTTTAATGGTATATAGTATAAACATAAGGAAAATATCACTACCCAAGTATTTTCCTTATTGTCCTATACGTAATATACTTATCAGCTCCTCCATTACTTGTCTATATTTACTAGGCGAAATTCTTTTGATCTTATAATGAGGTTTTGTTCTTTTTTCATTGTAAGTTTAAATATTCCACATGTTTTGTTATTTCACAGATATTAAATCCTGTTAATATGTTTTGGTGTCAACATTACACTGTTATTGAAGATAGATAAATAAATCCAGTTTATGAAAGTCAATTTTGAGATCATAATCGGTTCTAAATATAATGACCGAGACATATTGAACGATAATTTTTCTTCCTTTTAACTGTTAATTTTGATTTTTCTTACCATATTTATATTATTATCTAAGTGAAAATAATGAATTTGAATAGGGATTAGAAATATGGACATTGGACAATGTGAAAGTGCATGTCAAGCCACAGTAGTCTGCAAGTTCATTCCTCCTCACTCTAACGTAATTAATACGGTGGATTAGGTGCCTAATACATTCTACCCCCAAACACACTGGACAGCGTACCAAATGAGCCCACTTTTCTTATTGTATAGTCATAATTGTTATTCCACACACTCTCTCTAAAAAAACTAATATAATTATTATTTTGTTACAAAAGAACTATTTAATCATTTTATAAATTAATCATTTGTTATATATATATATATATATATATACGAGGAAATATCCTTTTTTAGTCAAAAAAAAAATTAGAATGTTTATTGTTTTTACTTAAAATTATTATTTTTATTGTTTTAACCCAACAATTGACTGTGAAACTGAAATGCCCCTCACTTTTCTATTTTGCTTTTTTTTTATTGTCTGAAAATCTGAAATACTTAAACTCTCTCTTCTATCTCTCATTTACTTCACAAGCATTGTTTCTCTCTTCTCTCTCTTCTTTCTCTGTACTCTCTTCTCTCTCTCCTTTATCTCACGCCTAAGGTTGAAACATATTGGTTTCTCTCACAACAAAAACCTTATTTTCTCACAAATCTTCAAGAATCAACTACAAAATGTATGTAATCCTATTTCAATCAATTTTCATGCTTTAATTTGTTACAAAGTCTCTTATTTTCCCTCTTTTAGACCGAAGATCGGCTAGTGTTAGGGTTAAGTTTGGATGTTTGGGTGAAATAGATTTTGTTGATTCGAATTGAAGATTGTATGTGTGCTTAACAGATTTATACATTTATTTTGAATGAAATCCCTCTATAAATCCTACGATTTACGGTTTTTTAAGTGTTAGGGTTAGGATTGTTCAAATTCGTACAAATTATGATCAATGTCTGAATGAATGTTGATTTAAGCCTACATTTATAAATGTTGATCTCATCAAAACTGTGAATGTTGTTCTTAACCTCCATTTCTAATCAATGTTTTTGTGTTTTTGTTTTTGTTCTGCTTTGAATCATTAGAGATGTGGTTGATTTGGTTTACATGTTTTTGAGATCATGAACTGAGATTAGAAATGGATATGGAGATTGGGTTAGAGTTTTATTATTTTTGTTGGTATTAGAATCACATTATTAATTAAAGGATTTCTTTATTATTATTTTTATATTAGAATATGATGGTGATTCTTACAAGTTTTTTCGAGATCGATTATTACACAACTTGATATTTATTCAATGTTGATTGAAGGTTGATATTCGGAATTTATTGAACGTTTTCGAAGTGTATATTCTTGATGACGTTAATTCATCAAGTTGTTTTCCATCTATGATTGCTTTATATTTGTTGGCTTTTATGCATTGTTTGATTGGGTTTCTTTTTCTTTTTTATATAAATGTTTTTACTATTTTGTATTGTTATTGATGATACTTTTTTTGATACATTGTGACTATATCATTGATATTGTCCATCGATGACTGTTTTGTATTTGTTTAACTTTCATGCATGTTTAATTGAGTTGGAAATAGGTGTGTGTTTAATTGGATAGTACTGGTATGTTTAATTAGGTAGTACTGTTGTGTTTAATTGAGTAGGAAATAGTTGTATGTTTAATTGGATAGTATTTGTATGTTTAATTGGGTTGGAAATTTATGTGTTTAATTGGATTCAACTGGTGTGTTTAATTGTTGGTGCCACATGGCGTGTTTAATTGTTTGGACATTGTCTGTTTAATTGATGACCACATGGTGTGTTTAATTTCTTATCCAAACCACACCCATATGGATTAGTGTGTTTAATTGTCTTCGAAATAGGTTTGTGTTTAATTAGGTTGAATTGGTGTGTTTAATTGGGTTGCTCAGGTGTGTTTAATTTGGATTGTCGTTGTGTGTTTAATTGATTTTTCTTGATGTGTTTAATCGAGTTGGTCTGGTGTGTTTAATCAGCAACTATTTATCTTCCTCATCAATTAAACACACTCGTTTAAATTGTGAGATTTTTTTTATTGACATGCAAGAGTGGACCCTACGAAATTGGTAATCACTTATGGTGAGAAATGGATATGAAACTTTTATGAAGGTAGTGAAACAGAGTTTGTTAAAGTTCTGTCCTACAACCTTTGAATGTTGTGGATTATGTATAATATGGTGAGACAATGAAAATGCTATATTGATTTTGTAAATTATTGCCATGTAACATGAGATGCCTGATTAAATGTCAACAAGAAAGTCTTTTTAGGGTAATTTTTCCTAATTGATATCAGATTTTCATTGACTTTCACAATGATTATTTGGACAACAAAATTGATATTCACTAGCTTACTAAAAATTTTCAATCCCAATAATATGCAAAGTTTTAACACCTGCAATAATTATAATGTTCAATGTTAATTTTATGCCTGGAAAAGTGTCACTAAGAGCAATAATAGTTTATCCAACTAAAAAAAAATAATAAAAATATTTCGTTTGAAACTATATAATACTTTTCAAGTGTAAGTCATACATGTTTTTTCGTATCAAATCCCCACTATGTAACGTTATAGAGTGAATTTTGAGTGATTTTGTAACGTTATAGAATCAACTCTAAACGTTATAAAAATGAATATCGCATGAAGAAATGTGTTGGATCTCATACCTGCTGAAACTATATGGTTTTTTTAATATATAAATAAACTATATGGTATTAAAATAAGCTTTTGATGAAAACCATTGGAATTTGTTTAAATTTTGATCAAAATTAAGCAAACTATATATAGTATCAAACATGGATAGTTGATGGTGAGAGTTCAATCAAAAACCATCTTGAAAATTCGGTAACTAATCAAAGCCGGATTCGTGACAACACGAATCGAGCTCAAATCATTTTCGTGGTCTGATCCGTTTATAAAAGTATACTAAAAACACATTTTAACAGTAAAAAAACATATTGAAACACAATATTTTAATTTGAAAACAAATACATGGCAAGCTACTGCCGGGAGCGAACTTCGAAGTGGTGCCGTTGGGAACGGGTATGGTAGGGATATGCTTCAGGGACAATTGTATCTGTTATAATCGATATTTTCCATCTGCACAATTCAAATAATTTGGGTTCAATAAATTAAACAACAGATTTGATTAATTAAACACACAACAGTTCAAATCAATTAAACACACACATTCACATCAATTAAACACATTAGTTCAAAACAATTAAACACACATGTTCACATCAATTAGATACACTAGTTCATAGCAATTAAACACACCACTTCACAACAATTAAAACACACACCTATTTCGAACACAATTAAATGCACCAGTTCAATCCAATTAAACACAATAGTTCAACCTAACTAAACACAAACCTATTTTGAACCTAATTAAACACACTAGATCAAAACAATTAAACACACTTATTTTGAACACAATTAATTAGTTCAACCCAATTAAAGACACACTTGTTTCAAACACAATTACATACTCCATTTCAACCCAATTAAACAAAAACCTCTTTCGAACACAATTAAACACACTAGTTCTATCCAATTAAACACAAACCTATTTTGAACCCAATTAAACACAACTAGCTCAACTATTTTTTTTTTGAACGGCTGAAATTTATTGAAAGCAAGACTAAAGCAATCATATAAACCAAAAAAAACAGAGAAAATGGGCACCAAAGAACACAAAAACTAGGCACCCATGAAACACAAACACACAAACACAAGCCAATCAACACACTAATTGATGCTCAAATACTTACCAATATCTTGATTATGTCTCTCCCTCACACATACTATTGTTCTCATGGAAATATTACAAACTAATCATAAATCATCATAAATGGGCTCAACCTGTAAAACATTTAAATAAAAACTCAAACCTTGAAGATCAGTGCCCTATGATGCCTCTTCTATGATTAATAAGCGAAATGATTACATGGAAACATATTCAGATGCTTGGATGGGTAGCAATTCTTCATACCAATCATACCCAATTAAACACACAAGTTCATGCTTAATTAAACACATCAATCATAACCCATTAAACACACTCGTTCGCAACAACTAAACACACCCGTCATTTTCAATTAAACATACAAGTTCATACCCAATTAAACACCACCATTCATAACCCATTAAACACACCATTTCACAACAATTAAACACACCAGTCATAACCCATTAAACACACCCGTTCACAATAATTAAACACACCAGTCATACCCAATTTCACTTTATTAATCAAACCACAAAAAACACACAATTTCACATCACTCTGCTGGTTCCTGATAGAGAAGTATCAACTGAAATCTCCTAAAATTATTTAGATCATAAACTCAGTTTTCATGAAATATATGCACTCTTGTACAAAGTTAACAACCTCTACCAGTTATTCATTACATCATCCCAACATCAATTTAGTTTAATAATTCATTTCACTTATCATCTTAAACGAATTATTAAATTGAAAAAAACAGCAATATCTGCTAAACACACTATATATACTTGTTTATGCATGCTTCCTTTATAATTCCTTATACCAAAAGAAATGACATAAGGCATGGATTCTACATCATCCAATATACAATTCGTTTTTTTTTAACGTATCGTATTGGTGGTACCGAGCACTCCCAATTCAAACAAGTAGATAATGCTACCATAGTATAATTCATATAACAAAAATAGAGAATTAGAAGACAAACAAAACACACTTACCAGAAGACGTCGTCGAAGTTGGAGAAGATGATGTGCTTGTGCTTAAACCAAACCAAGATGATGATGAAAATGAAAACCAAACCAAACAAAGTACAAGTATTAGAAAATGAAAATCTGTCCAGGGTTGTTCATTTCATAATTCACTCAAACAAGCCTTCAAGGGAGTATTTGGTAGTATCAAACCAGATGTACCGAGTATTAAAATAACAAAATGAATAACTATGAAGTACTAATTCAAATTCAATGACTTCAACATAAAACGTGAAATCTGTCAAAATAAATAACAATGTATATTTAAATAACATAACAAAGACAAATCCATAGTTACCCCAATAATTAAAGGAGATATTGAAAAATAAACACAGATCCACAATTATCCCCATAACCAAGACAAATTCACAGGTATATTGAAAATTTATTAACAACCGTTTCTTAAGAATTAATGGACAGACTTTCTCCACAGCCAAGTAGTGCACAACATCAGAATTATGGTCAACAACAATTAACAAAATTCAACCAACCAAAGCAACACAAAACCCTAAGATGGCACTCAATTGAGAACAGAAAGCAAAACCCAATATTGAATTAATTGAAATATTTACACTAGTTGGTGTATATAAATCAAAATCAAAATTCAAATAAAAATCAATTTCGAAATCGAATTCGAAATCAAAATTAACTCCATCCAAATGCACAAATGCAACAAAAAATACAAATAAATTAGAAGCCCTAAAATCAAATGTAAAGAAGAAGTGCAAACCTTTTTGTTTCTTCCACGCCCCCGTGGAACACACTGGTGACTGGAATCAAAGCCGGTCGCCTCTCGTTTCTCTCTGGTGGTCACCGTCGCTCATCTGTCGCTCATCTTTAGGTCAGGGTTGTCTCTCCATCGTTTATCTATCGAGGTCGGGTCGGTTCTTACTCTTCTCTCCGTCTTCACCATCGTCGTTGTCGGGTCTTGGTGGTCTTCATCGTTGTCGGATCTTGTGGACTCTGGTCTCTCTTTGTGGTTTGTTTCAAACACTGAAACAATTTGCTTTAAAAAAGTTTCGTTCTTTTCAAGTTTCTTTTTCCTTTTGTTTTTTCTATTTAATTGTGTATTAATTAATTTTAATTATTATTTTTTTCAATTCATTTTGACTGAAGGGCAATTTTGTCCCAATAGTGGAAATTTGGGTAGAAACAATAAAAATATTAATCTTGGGTAAAAACAATAAACCCACTAAATTTTTGGTAACTTTTAAAGTTAGTGCGCACTGATATAAATTCGTCAGTGCGTTGGATGTGAACCATTAGATTTACATACTTTGACTCAAAGTGTATACACTTGTCAACACTTCTTCATAATCATTTACGCACTGATATAACTTATATCAGTGCGCACTGACTGGAAAACCACTATATATATGTATATAAAGATCAAGTATTATGATATTTTTTTTGAAATATGAATCTATTGTTGCTTGTTCTTGACATTTAAATATAGTTCAAGCTAATCTCTAAATTTTTTATAATGCACTTAAAAGTTAACACTCTCCAAATTTATATTGTAAGGAAATTTTAGGTGTTTTAGGTTTAGGGTGTACATTATTTGAAATGTATTTTTCAAGTAAAGCTACAAAAGAGTAAAATTTTTACAAGTATCGGTTTATTGAGTAAAACCTTTAATAAAAAGTTATATATGTTATTTGGTATTCAATTAGCTTTTAAGACCATCTCTAAATATGTATTTTTGAGTTTCTAAATAGTGTTACATCAACATTTCTATTTGTTATGGTCTACTTTTGAATTATTTTTTTTAGAAAAATGCATTTTTAATCTCCAATGCAATTATCTAATGTCAAATATGCATTCATTTTATGACCAATCACAATAAAACAATTATTTCACTCTCTTTCTCCTTTTATTTTACAATTAAATGAACTATAAAAATCTTATTCAGTATTTCTAGGAGAGTTTCTAGAATTAGAAACTCAACTCCATATTCTTTAACTTTTTTTTGTCATATCATCTCTATATTGAAATTATATAATTGTATTAGAGAGAGTTTTTCTAACTTTTTAACTATATATCCTTTGTGGTAGTCAATTTTCTCCAAATATATATTTGTATTGGAGATACTCTAAGTTAGTGTTAGGTTTTTAGTTTGTGTTGGCATTAACTCCATATCAAAATGATGTTTACTTGTAATGATATTAGTTGTTTAGATTCATGATGATTCAAGCTTCAAAGAAGAAGGAACAACTAGTCAAAGCAAGTTCAAAGTCTTCAAAAAGAAATGATGCAATATGGTTCTACAAAGGTATACTAAGATCTTATCTTTCTCTTACAAGGCTTAGGCACACACATACAATTCATTCATATGTGTCCTTGCATCATTGTACACCTTGTATAACACATTCACACACTTGAAGATGAATGCTCATGCATTGGTATGGAAATAACATGTTTTGGAAAATACATGATTGGAGACTATCTCTATGTAGTTTGCATTCTAGTGTGAATTGTGTTTGTATGTGTATATATTTGTATAACATGGATATTGAACTTGAATTTAGTCTTAAATCATTCTTGATTGAGTTCTGGTCATTTCGGTTACTCATACTATTGATTTCAAGTTCTAAGTTAAAAGATACTACACTTTCAACTCATGTTGGGTACATTGTCTTCGTCTTCGTATATCGAGTCGAATTATTATTTCTGGGTTGAGTATCTTATATGTCCATATCCGTGAGAGAGTTATGGTTTGTAATTCGCAAACAGATTCAAATTCTTAGTTCAGAGGCCGGAGAACGGTCGAAGAACAAGTGAGGAGTGCAAGGGTGTTGCACCATGGCCAAAAGGCCATTCATTGGTGCAAGCCCGAGATGACGTGTGGCCATCTCGGCTGCAACACCTTGCTGCCCCGAGATGCCCATGCAACATCTCGGGGAAGCAATAACAAAGGAGGCTATTTTGGTCTTTTAAGCTTCTTTCATTCCCTCTCCCTTATATTCCTCTCATCTCTCACATTTCATTCTAAGAAGAAATTTAAACTTGTGTGCAGAAATTTTCCCTCTACATTTTCTCACCTTCCAAACATCATAACTTCTTTATTGGAACTCCGATTTGATTGATTCAAAGTTGAAAGTGTTTGTCTATTCATCCTTCATCTTTTCTCTGAAGGTTTAAGTGAGTTTTATTGCTGTTTTTGGAGTCTAAACACATAAAAATGGGACTGCACAAAAATCAACTAAGGTATTGATTTTCTCTCAAAGTTTTCTTTTAAAACTTGGTCAATTACCTTGTGTTTTCTTCTTCAACATATATATTGTTAGGATTATACTCTATAGCAAGAGTGTAATATTGTAATTAACAATCTTTTCATATGAATAAAGTTATTTCTAGTTTAACAAATCTTATAGCATTTATAGTTTAATTATTATAATTGTCAAAAGTAAATAATCATAAGGTCAAAAGACTATGAGAAAAAAAGAATTGTTCATACCTCTAGATATGTATGAGGTAGGCACAATTCTTTAGTTAGTCTTGAATAATATTCACAACTTAAGATAGAAGGTTGGGCGCCTTTATCTTGTCAAAGTTGTAGATTTTTTTTTCTAGCATTTGAGTGGGATCAAATGTGTTATAATGAGTCTAAAATCATCAAAGTGTGGTGTCTTTGGGCAAAAGAATCTAGTGCACTGGGTGCAATGAATAGGATCAAAATGAAATACTTTATCTAGAACCGTCAATGGATAAAATTTTTCATTTGAAGACAATTGGAGAGTCTATCTTAATCTTGAGATAAATGATGGACTTATGGTTGCAAGTGTTATAATTTGAGCTATCAATGAGTACAATTATATAGCATAGTCTATCATCGATAGTTTGGTGGTATTCATTTGTTAATCGATAGAGGACTTCATTTACAGATATGGACATCGTGGCTCAATTTATTGAATGAGAGTAGAATACCATCATATGGATGTTTTGAGGTATTGGATATTAAATCTTAAAGTTAAGTTTTCAATAATGTCTATTGAAACATGGCTTCTGGACAAGTCAAAACATCCAAGTTCAAAATGTGGTCATGTGAGTAAATATGGTAACTTGGAGAGCTATAGACGGTCTATGAGCTATAGGCGGTCTATGAGCTCTTGGCAATTATTGGTATTCTTTACGAGGATACACTTTCTCCAATAAGGTTGTCCAGGGTACGAATGAGTAACATCAACTTATTCTATCTTTATTTAAGAGTTCAATTTTAGTTCTTTAGTGGAATGAACTAAAATTAAATAGATCGGACCTAAGTGAATCATTTGTTTATTGTGATTGGGTTATGTCTATTGGAGCTTAAATTTAGATAGCCCGCCAAGATCCCCAATCCACACGAACTTGTATGGATTACTTAATATATTCTACCGTACCAATAGGGGTCCATCTAGAATTGTAATAAAGCATGTGAACTTGTTTCTTTTTGTAAGAATAGGTCTAGTTCACATGTGGACTTTTTATTAAGGTCCAATGGATTTAATAAAATGAGAAAATTAATATATGGCCTTTATATAAGGTATGGGCGGCAAAGGCTATTAATAATAGCTTTAATATATTATTTTTATTTTATTATTTAATTAAATGAGAATTAATTAATTTGTTGATTAATTAATTATTTAATTAAAAGTCAAAATCTTTTCATAGTATGAGATGGTCTCCTCAAACTATACTATTGTTGGTAGTATAGTTAATGTTAAAGACTATATTTGATAAGTAGATAAATAAAAGGAGTTATTTATCTAATCAAATTAGGAAGTCTTTAATATGGTTACAAATATATTATTGAGTTGGATTAGGAGTCTTGGTGTAGGAAAGAATTATTTTTGGAAAAGGATTGTTGGTCACCAAGTAAAACTACTTAGTGGTAGAATTCTTATTTGAAAATGATTCATAACCACTAAGTTAATCTACCTAAGGATATGATTCTTGTCCATCAAGTAATATTTCTTAGGAAAGATTGAACTCTCCTAATCCATATCAAAGACCAAAAAATCGGCCAACAACATATGGTTATAGGAGTAGTTAGATTTCCTTTTAGATAAGGACTCTTAACTACCAAATAAATCCACATAAGGAAATGATTCTTGCCAACCAAGTTAATCCTTCTTAGGAAAGGATTTATGAACCTATATATATGTGTGAAGAATTTCGGTCATGAATAAGGAGCATTAGAGAGGAATTTCGGCCAAGCTCTATTTTTACTTTTATATACATCAATTAATCTAGGGTTAAGGTTCTTGTTGCATAAAAGGGAAAATTTTTATTTATACGCAAACCCTAATTTCGTTTTTCTCAAGCTTCCGTTGCGTTTCTAAACCGTTTTTTCCCTTCAATTGGTATAAGAGCTGGTTGTACCCTTGATTAATTAATTTATATGTTCATGAATCTTTTTCTTTTTATTGTATATATGCATGTTTTAGAAAGAGATGGCACTCTAGGTATTCGTATATATATATTTACATTGAAATGTATGGATATATATATGTTTTATATGTGGATTGTTATTTCTCAATTTTGGTTCTAGAATTTGAATGTAATTTTGTTTTGGGATTGTAATAAGAACGGTGGTCTATAATCGCCATAATTTCCTTCTTGGTGGTTGCTAAGTTTTTTTTTTTTTTGTTTTTGTAGTAATAATAATAATAAAAACTGCAATATTTTGTTATGTAAATTCTTCTATAATACATTCAAGTTTCGAAGACTCGAAGGTTTGAAGAATTAAGTGTAAATGGAACAAGTTTGGGACCGTGCGAGCCGTAACAACAAACATGCGTGCGAAAAGCACGTAGCCACGTTTGTTGTGGCATGGGATGCGCACGGAAGCCCGTGTTGTAGCCATGGGCTGCGCATGGCAGCCCTTTATGGGCTTGTGACATGTGCACGCCCATAGGAAAGGGCAAGGGGTATGCACTCCCATGGGAGTTAGCTGAGGGAGTCCGAACGATGAAGGTCGCGTGAAGACTTGTTCGCCAAGAAAAGAGTTCTTGTATTCCAAGACATATGTAATTTACTTATTTTTCTAGGATGGACCAAAATTGTAGCTATTTATATTTTTGTAAAAATTGTAATGTTTGTCTTTGTTTGATAACATGTCATATAGAATAGGAGTGCCACTCATATATCTCTTTTGGTATGAACATGCATTGAATGGTTTTAGTATCTAAATTGGCATCTAGATAACTTGGTAAATCATTCTTTGGAATTCGATCACACGCCTTAAACAATTGAGTGGGAGAAGGTGTTTTTGAACACCTACGGCCTCCAAGTTTAGTTGAGCTTTATGTTTCATGAATAACCTCCCAAGAGGTATTCATGAATGGAATTTAGCAAGATACTTCCTTATAAGGATAGACTAGACAATTAGCCCAAACGATATCTACTCCCAAAGGAGGGATATTCATGAGGGATTATATTGAAGGTCAATAACTTGGTAACACACTCAATGTTAACAATTAGGTGGGACCTAGTCCAACTAGTAAATATTGTGAACTCCCAAAAGAGGCGTACATTTATGGATGTTGGATCACCGTTGAATTTTTACGATTGAATTATTTTATTTAATTCAAGATAAATATTCAAAAGTGCTTAATCATGATTATTTACTTATATATAATTTTTGTTATTGTTCAGAAATCATGACCCCATCCCTAATCAACATCCTTAAAGACAATACTTTAACTGGTGATAATTATGTCATATGGAAGAGGAAAATTGGGCTATTATTGCAATCCGAAAAGCATAAGTTCGTTCTGTGCACTCGTAAACCACCTACTCCTACTAATGAATCTACTCAGGAGCAAAGAGATGAGTATCAGCAGTGGGAGTCCTCTGATGAGATGGCTAAATGTTACATTATAGCCACCATATCCGACGTGTTGCAACAGCAACATGAAGGAATGGAGACTGCAACCGATATAATGATGTCTCTAGAATAGATGTTTGTTATGAGGTCTAGGATGACTAAGAAAGAGGCAGTGATTGCTTTTATGAATCTTAGGATGAAACCCGGACAGGCTGTGAAAGATCACATGATGAAAGTCATAGCACATCTCAACATTGCTGAACTGAATGGTGCTGAGATAGATGGTGAGACCAAAATTGACATGATTGTCAACTCACTGTCGGATTCCTTTGATCAATTCAAGTTGGATTAAACCTTGAATAATAAGGAATACACCTTGCAAGGCCTGATGCAAGATGTTCAAAGCGCAGAAAAGATCCTTGTGAAAGGCAAGAGTCAAGAGATTCATACCGTAGGTAAAGTTGCTACTATTAAGACCCGTAAGAAGGTCAAGAAACAACAGAATAAAAAGCAACTAGGACCTGCAAAGAAGGAGACAAAGAAAGTAACCAAGATCAAAGGAAAGTGTTTCCTTTGTGGTGAAAAGGGACATTGGAAAAGAAATTGTCCAAAGTCTCAAGGAAAGGAAGAAGGTAATATTAATTATCTTGAAACATGTTTTTTGGCGGATTCTATAGATTCTTGGATTATAGACTCCGGAGCCACTAATCATGTTTGTTTTTCCTTACAGGGGTTCAAGGAAAGGAGAAGGCTTAATGAGAACGAATTCAACTTGCGTTTAGGCAATAGAGCGTTGGTGTCTGCTAGTTCAGTGGGAGATATTAGAATTAGTTTAGATTCTTATAGGCATTTAGATTTAATAAACGTTTACTATGTACCTCAATTCAAGAGGAATTTAATTTCAGTTTCTTGTTTAAATAAATTTGGTTATTCAGTTACTTTTAATAAAACTTTTATTATTAGTAAGAATGACAAAATTATTTGCAAAGGTACATTGAAAAACGGATTATTCTATTTGCATGAAAATATCTCTCACTTGTTAGACACGGAATCAACGGAACCTAATCATAAAATAGTAAAATTATCAAAAGATGAAACCTACCTGTGGCATTTGCGCCTAGGTCATATTAACCTTAATAAGATTAAAAGATTGGTATGTGACGGACCTCTAAGTGACTTAAAGGTTGATGATCTACCAACTTGTAAATCTTATTTGGAAGGGAAAATGACCAAAAAGTCGTTTACGACCAAAGGCGCAAGAGCCATTGAATGTTTAGGATTGATACACACTGATGTGTGTGGACCTATGAGAATTCAAGCTAGAGATGGATATGAGTACTTCATCACTTTCAAGGATGATCACTCAAGATTTGGCTATGTGTATCTCATGAGACATAAGTCGGATGCTTTTGATATGTTCAAAGCATTTAAAGCTGAAGTAGAAAATCAGCTTGAGAAACGTATAAAAATCTTGAGGTCCGATCGTGGTGGAGAATATCTATCTGGTGAGTTTCAGCAATATCTTATTGATAGTGGAATAATTTCTCAGCTTTCTGCACCAGGCACACCTCAAGAAAATGGGGTGGCAGAAAGGAGAAATAGAACTTTTTTGGATATGGTTAGGTCTATATTGAGTTATTCAATGCTCCCTAGTTCTTTTTGGGGATATGATTTACAATTCTAAACGATGTACCATCTAAGTCGGTTCCTAAAATATCGCATGAGTTGTGGACTGGGCAAAAGCCTAGTTTACAACACTTAAGGATATTTGGATGTCCTGCACACGTGTTAAAAGGAAAGATAAATAAGATGGAGTCCCATTCAGAAACATGCATATTTGTAGAGTATCCAAAAGGAACAAAAGGATATTATTTTATAGTCATTCAGATCTTAAAGTATTTGTTTCGACAAATGCAAAATTTCTAGAAGAGGACTATATGAATAATTTTATGCCTAAAAGTAGAATTGTGATAAATGAGCTTTTAGGAGATACAATTCCACAAGAGGTTTCGCAACCAAGCCCAATTGTAAGTCCCGTACCAACACAAAATCAACAATCTACCATACCTCGTCGTAGTGGGAGGGTTGTTAGACAACCCGAGAGATACATCGGTCTAAGAGAATCTGTAGAGAATCTTTCGGACGGCGATGATCCTTATACGTACAAGGAAGCAATGAAAGATGTTGATTGTCGCCATTGGCAAAAGGCAATGCAATCTGAAATTGAATCTATGTTCAAAAATAAAGTCTGGTCTCTTGTAGACTTGCCTAAAGGGATAAAACCCATCGGGTGCAAGTGGGTATACAAGAGGAAAATAGGAATGGATGGGAAGGTGGAAACTTTTAAGGCTAGATTGGTAGCTAAATGTTACACACAGAAGGAAGGTATCGATTATGAAGAAACCTTCTCTCTTGTGGCCATGCATAAATCCATTAGGATACTCTTATCCATTGCGGCATCTCTAGACCTATAGATTTGGAAAATGGACGTCAAGACAGCTTTCCTTAATGGAAGTCTTGACGAAAGCATCTACATGATGTAACCAGAAGGATTCATTGAAAAGGGCCAAGAGGAAAGGGTATGCAAGTTGCAAAGATCCATATATGGATTGAAGCAAGCATCCAGATCCTGGAACATAAGGTTCGATCAAGCCATTAAAGGTTTTGGATTTATTCAAAACCTTGATGAACCTTGTGTATACAAAAGGATTAAAGGCGACAAGTTGGTTTTCCTAGTTCTTTACGTTGATAATATACTACTCATCGGAAACGATGTAGGTGTATTGACATCAATAAAAGAATGGTTAGCAAAACAATTTGATATGAAGGACTTGGGAGAAGCAAGTTATATTCTTTGTATCCAAGTCATAAGGGATATAAAGAATAGAACGATTGCATTATCCCAAGCTTCATACATAGATAAAATCTTGTCTAGGTTTTCCATGGAAGATTCCAAGAAAGGTATGTTACCTTTCAGGCATGGAATCAAAATGCATCGGCAATTGAAAGTCTCATGTATGCAATGCTCTGCACTAGACCAGATATTTGTTTTGCTGTAGGCATAGTTAGCAGGTTTCAATCGAAACCTGGTCCTGATCACTGGACGGCAATCAATCATATTTTCAAGTATCTTAGGAGAATGAGAGATTATATACTTGTATACTTTGGAGGGGATTTAATTCCCGTTGGGTATACATATTCTGATTTTCAGTCAGATTCTGACTCCAGGAGATCGACATCAGGATCTGTGTTTACCATTGGATGAGGGGAAGTCATATGGAGGAGTATCAAGCAATCTTGCATTGTTGATTCTACTATGGAAGCCGAGTATGTTGCCGCATGCGAGGCTGCTAAAGAGGCTGTTTGGCTCCGCCAACTCTTGATTGACTTGGAAGTGGTTCCTGAAGCGAATAAGCAAATCACTATCTATTGTGACAATAGTGGAGCAGTGGCTAATTTGAGAGAACCAAGAAGTCATAAGAGAGGGAAACACATTGAAAGAAAGTATCACCTTCTAAGGGAAATTGTGCATAAGGGTGACGTGACGATTACCAAGATCGCGTCTGCAGAAGATCTAGCGGATCCCTTTACAAAGTCTCTTCCTCAAAAGAGTTTTGATGGGCATCTAGAGAACATCGGGATGAGAGATATGACACATTTGCTATAGAGTAAGTGGGAGATTGTTAGGATTATGCTCGATAGCAAGAGTGTAATATTGTAATTAACAATCTTTTCATATGAATAAAGTGATTTCTAGTTTAACAAATCTTATAGCATTTATAGTTTAAATATTATAATTGTCAAAAGTAAATAATCATAAGGTCAAAAGACTATGAGAAAAGAAGAATTGTTTATACATCTAGATATGTATGAGGTAGACACAATTCTTTAGTTAGTCTTGAATAATATTCACAACTTAAGATAGAAGGTTGGACGCCTTTATCTTGTCAAAGTTGTAGATTCTTTTGCTAGCATTTGAGTGAGATCAAATGTGTTATGATGAGTCTAAAATCATCAAAGTGTGGTGTCTTTGGGCAAAAGAATCAAGTGCACTGGATGCATTGAATAGGATCAAAATGAAATACTTTATCTAGAACCGTCAATGAATAAAAGTTTTCATTTGAAGACAATCGGAGAGTCTATCTTAATCCTGAGATAAATGATGGACTTATGGTTGCAAGTGTTATCATTTGAGCAATCAATGAGTACGATTATATAGCATAGTCTATCCTCGATAGTTTGGTGGTATTCATTTGTTAATCGATAGAGGACTTCATTTATAGATATGGACATCGTGGCTCCATTTATTGAATGAGAGTAGAATACCATCATATGGATGTTTTGAGGTATTTGATATTAAATCTTAACATTAAATTTTCAATAATGTCTATTGAAACATAGTTTCTGGACAAGTCAAAATATCCAAGTTCAAAATATGGTCATGTGAGTAAATATGGTAACTTGGAGAGCTATAGGCGGTCTATGAGCTCTTGTCGATTAATGGTATTCTTCATGAGGATACACTTTCTCCAATAAGGTTGTCTAGGGAAGGAATGAGTAACATCAACTTATTCTATCTTTATTTAAGAGTTCAATTTTAGTTCTTTAGTGGAATGAACTAAAATTAAATAGATCGGACCTAAGTGAATCATTTATTTATTGTGATTGGGTTATGTCTATTGGAGCTTAAATTTAGATAGCCCGCCAAGATCCCCAATCCACACGAACTTGCATGGATCACTTAATATATTCTACCGGACAAATAGGGGTCCATCTAGAATTATAATAAGGCATGTGAACTTGTTTCTTTTTGTAAGAATAGATCTAGTTCACATGTGGACTTTTTATTAAGGTCCAATGGATTTAATAAACTGAGAAAAATAATATATGGCCTTTATACAAGGTGTGGGCGGCAAAGGCTATTAATAATACCTTTAATATATTATTTTTATGTTATTATTTAATTAAATGGAAATTAATTAATTTGTTAATTAATTAATTATTTAATTAAAAGTCAAAATCTTTTCATAGTATGAGATGGTCTCCTCAAACTATACTATTGTTGGTAGTATAGTTAATGTTAAAGACTATATTTGATAAGTAGATAAATAAAAGGAGTTATTTATCTAATCAAATTAGGAAGTCTTTAATATGGTTACAAATATATTATTGAGTTGGATTAGGAGTCTTGTTGTAGGAAAGAATTATTTTTGGAAAATGATTGTTGGTCACCAAGTAAAACTACTTAGTGGTAGAATTCTTATTTGAAAATGATTAATAACCACTAAGTTAATCTACCTAAGGATAAGATTCTTGTCCATCAAGTAATCTTTCTTAGGAAAGATTGAACTCTCCTAATCCATATCAAAGACCAAAAAATCGGCCAACAACATATGGTTATAGGAGTAGTTAGATTTCCTTTTAGATAAGGACTCTTAACTACCAAATAAATCCACCTAAGGAAAGGATTATTGCCAACCAAGTTAATCCTTCTTAGGAAAGGATTTATGAACCTATATATATATATATATATATATGTGTGTGTGTGTGAAGAATTTCGGTCATGACTAAGGGGCATTAGAGAGGAATTTCGGCCAAGCTCTATTTTTCTTATTGAAGAATTCGGCCATCATAGAATTTTGAGGGAGAAAAATCTGATTTTACTCTAGACTAAATTGAATCATCTCTAAGCAATAGTGTGTGAATTCGGCCAAGTAGAGAAAAAAGGGGAACGTTTTTGTGTTTGATAGTATACTAATATCTTTTACATCAAAAGGGTTTTGTGTACAACATTGAATCAAGGTTCACGCGATTTACAATCAAATTGATTGATAATTCACAAGTGACCGGACGTTCTTGGATTTTTTTCTTAGAGGATATTTGTAACTAACAAAGAAAATATATTTTCTTTGTCTCCATCCTCAGGAATATAATTTAAAGAAAGGGAGCTCACACTCCTAGGTGATTCACGTTCGTGATTGGATTGGAAGATCTTACGGAATCAATTCGACGCTTGTTCAATCGTCACGCGAAAAAGTTACGATACTTTTATAAACATCAATTAATCTAGGGTTAAGGTTCTTGTTGCTTTAAAGGGAAATTTTTTATTTATATGCAAACCCTAATTTCATTTTTCTCACGCTTTCGTTGCGTTTCTAAACCGTTTTTTCCCTTCATATATGTGTATTGTGAGTGTTTTGATTTGAGTTTTGAACTCTTTTAAAGCTAGGTTGAGTTTCAATTGAAATCTTACATGTTGAGTTAGGTTTTGATTTTGCCTATGTTTTCATATGTTTGGGATTGTATTGTGCTAGCTTTGATTCTATGACTATTTGATGATCTTTGATTGATTTATTTTGTGAAAAATAGTTCCTCACATGTATTAGGCTTTCTTGGCCAAATTCTCACATTAATACATGTGCTTATATTCTTTTGAGCTATTCATGTGTTTTGTTGAATGTATTTATAGGAATATTCTCTAGAACTTTAGCTTAAATCTAAATGACTTTGTCATATGATTTTAGCATGTTTGTGGTTTATGTGATTTAAACTTGATTATGTGTTAATTGAATATATCTTGTGATTCAAGTTTTAGATCTATGCATGTATCTAGGTTGTAATTAATGTTGAACATATCTTACATGATCTAGATGATTTAAACATGCATGTTTGCCTAGACTACATTTGTTTTGTGCATTCATGCTCATGCCTAGTATTTTCCATAGGATGTGTTGATCATAACATTCTATGTTGCGTGCTTGTTTGCGTTTTGCATTCATGATCACCTAGATGCCTTGTGAGAAGGAAGTCTTGACAATAGATGTGAGACCTATGTTGTTGAGCAAGAAAGTCTTGGCAAGAGGTGTGAGACCTTGGATTGTCAAGCAAGGAAGTCTTGGCTAGAGTTGGGAGAACTCGGATAGTCGAGCAAGAAGTCTTGTCTTGGGTCATGAGGATCCTGTAAGGTGAGCAAGGAAGTCTTGACTAGAGTCGGGAGGACTCAGATAGTTGAGCAAGAAGTCTTGCCTTGGGTCATAAGGATCCGGTAAGGTGTGCGAGGAAGTCTTGACAAGAGGTGTGAGGCCTCGGATTGTTTAGCATTAGGGAGACATCTTCATGAGTAGGATATGAGGGTAGTTTCTAGGTGAAGGAGTCACTTGAGAGATTGTACTTGTCTTATCTACTAGTGGATTTTGTATACCGGTGGTTGCTAACCCGTGGATGTTTCCTCTTCGGAGGTTTACCACGTTATATCTTGTGTCAACTTTTCTCTATCCCTATCTCTCTTGTATTTGTATTTTTTATTTGAATACTAAGGATAGAACTCTTTATGTAAGTTGATTTCCTTTCTATGATATAGATTGTGTATGTGTTACCATTACTTTTTTGTATCACACTTTACTTGTTTTATATATTGATTAAGTGTCTTTAATTGATATATATATATTGTGATACAAGCAATCTAGAGGGACAAACTTTGTTTGCTTCTAAAGAAGTCGAAAAAGGTGTCTAACTTATCCACCCCCCTCTAGGTTAGCCTTGAACATTTAACCGTGCTTGTATTTTCAGTTAGTAAATTGTTTGGCAGTATAAATTTAAAATAGATTTAGTATATTTGTAATGTAGGGGTATATGCTAAATTATTAAAGTTCATGGAGCTTGGTTTGGATGATTTATTTATTTTTAAAAAGCTAAAAGAAAAAAAAAACTTGAGAGAAACCAAAATTTGGCCAAGCTCTTCTCTAATTTTAACCAAAAGAAAAAAGAAAAAAAATGACCACTAGAGAAATCATACTAAACACACTCTTAATTAGTCAATATACACATTTAACATCTCAATAAATGAATTTTTTTTATTAATTTATAGATTGATTAATAGATTTTATATCGTCTCAATGTCAACATTATTAATTTCCAAAAGGTTATACTACATAGCTTGTTGCTTTAAAATAAAAAATATATATATAAAATCTACTATATTGTCTTCTTTTTTCGTCAAATATTTTATGATAATTCTCAATCATATTTTAATTTCATTATAAATATCCAAATATATTATTCAATTGGGTGCTACTATTGCCATATTTTATAAAAAAATAATTATAAAATTATCCCAGTACTAGTTTACCAAGGATAACTTACTTTAATTAAAAATAAACTAAATATTTTATACACCTATTATATCTTTAACTATATTTTTCTATTAAAAAAAGGGACCATGATCATCCGTTGTACTGATCTTTTTCCTAATCTAAAGCACCTAAGAATAAGACACTACATTTAAAAATAATGAAAGTGAATAAATAAGAAAATAGGTAAATTACATCTATTGATGACATATGTTAGTAGATCTACACAGGTCAGGACAAAGATTGACTCATCAGAGGATCCAAATTAAAAAAGAAGCTTATGATAAACACTAATTAAACCCATGTTATGATAAGGATAACCACTCATGGCTTCTTTCTTTGGAAGGGAAGTTTACTTGTTCATGAGCAATTGTCAGACATGAAGCTGGATGATTGTGAGGACACAACCATACACGACGTCAACATGGAGGATGAGATGAGACGGATGTTGGAAAAATTTGTGACAAACTACCGTTTTGAGAGGGTTATTTGAGTATGATCGGTTTCATGAAAATGAAAGATCAATGTACATTCGAATTATCCTTCATGAGAGCTTCAAAGTGGTATACTCAAACTCACAAATCGATTAATAGGTGAATGAGAAATTGAGTCTTAAAGGGAACCCATTGTGTAGGGAAAAATAGCATCCCACATTGGTTGGGTAAAGAAATTATATGTAGTATATAAGTAAGTGTGTGATAGTAGCTTATCAACATGTGTGGCATAGAGGCTCTATCTCGCGCACACAGGGTGGGGGGTGCGAATCAAGGACCTCGAACCTTCGATTGCACGACTCGTGAGTCTGTGCGACATGCGTACACGAATGCCGCTCCGGTTGGTGTTAGGGTTTATGCCCTAAAGATGTAATTTTTTAATGGAGTTATGAAATAAATAAAAGGAAAAGTTCAATTCAGTCTTGTTGTGTTGTTTATTTTATAACTTGTGCATATACTTAACATCTAAGATTGCCAGATGTAAACTCGAACTGTGTATATGAGTGTCATATACGGATGGATACAGTAAGAGACATGCAATCTAAAGAGTCCATATATAGTAAATAAAGCTGGGTACTTTATTTGTGGTTAATCTATAGCTGTGGTCCATTCCGTAATGTACGGTGATTCTATCCTGAATCATTCATATGAGATATGGGAATGGAGGCACCTTGTATGATGTGATCATATAGGACTGGGCCATGATCTATATGATTCTCTCACCAAGATCCGTTTGCCGATGAGATTCATATATATCAACTAATGATAGCTATATGGGGGTGATCTTAATCCTGAGTGTCTTATCGACTCCTTCAGGTTAGATCGTTGTCTTTGATATACCATGGGTGAGGTCGGATGAAGTTCCCGATCAATATGCTCCGTATGTTGGGATTGCGGTTTGGCTTGTAGCTGGGAAGGTTTGTACACAATAGTGGAATCCACTCCTTCTTGTGAGAAGTAGATGGTAGTTTCCTTAAGGGTTGATTCGGGCCTTGTACAATAAGAGCACTCTCCTAATTCTGTGAGGAAATAAGATTTATTGTCCATTAGAGAATCAACAGTACTTAAAGGATATATGTAATTAGAGGGGTATAACGGATATTATGACCCAACTCTAATTATGAACTATTGTGGAGGATCACACCATGTGTAATAGCTATATCGATGGACACCGATCAATATCGGTTTGTGTAAAAGCGTTTACAGTTTAGAGAGTACAGCTTCGGGTTTTTAGTGGAATAACACCGGAGTTAATAATCAAGAAATATTAATTAAAGAGTTTAATTAATGATTCAGAGAATTATTGGAGCTCAAAATACTGTGGGTCCATTAGGTTCCCTTGCTAGCCCAATCGATTTAGGTAACAAGGGTCACGATTAACTAATTGGATTGTCCAATTAGTTGTGTTACAAAAGTGACACGTGTTTATTCGGGAATTAATTGAATAATGAGATTATTTAATTAACGAATGTTAATAGTTAAATTAATTAAATAATTAGATTATTTATTTATATTGATAATTATGAATTATTAATTAACTATTAATTGGAGGGAGTTAGTTGATATATGGATTTAGGTGAAGATAAAATAATATGATTATTTTATTTTTACTAAATCATTTATCTAAGTTTTTGAATTTAAGTTTAAATTTAAAATACTTATTATCACTTTTAATATATTAGATATATTTGAAAATGATAATTAAAAAATATATATGAATTAATAACACAAGAGATTGCATTGGATGCAAATTGGTGTGTGCACATGAAACATTAGTCAAAAGAAGAATTTGCATAGGATGCAAATACTTGATACACACATAATATATATATATATATATATATATATATATATATATATATATATATAAATGGAAGTGCAGGGAATATATAGAGATTGTTTTTTTTTGGTGACATAAAAAACAAAACGAAAAGAAAAATAAATTAGTATTGGATACAATTTTTTTTTGGTGTGAAACTAGATAAAAATAAACATGTGTGCTTCGTGTGCAGTGAAACAAAAATATATATTGTTTCATGCTTTGTGTGTTTTTGAAACACATAGAAGAAAGAGTTTCTTCAATTCTCTCTACATCCTCCATTCAAGTTCCTGAGATCGTGACGCGCCCACACGCAGTTACCAATCCTAGGAGATAGTGAGAAAGATCGAGTGGTTCAGACAGGAGTACATCGTAAAGTGAAGGAACTTCCAAACGTTGGTATGTTCTTCTTTTGATTATATCGATTTCAATTTCCTGTGTTTACATATTGTATGTATTAGTTCCGAAAATAATTATGATCCTAAGTTCACTGGTTCCAGATATAGATTATAATCTGTATAAAAATTTTAAAACCTAGTTCCACTGCGTAACCGGTGAACGAGGTTCCAACAGTTGGACCGTGAGAGTACTACCGAAATTTTGCTACTATTTTGAATTTAGTTTTTCCTAAATCAGTTTGTTGATAAGGAAAGAATTAATTATTTTCCCTAAGTCAAACGTTTTAAATGAATGATGAGGAAGAATGGTAATTTCCATTTTTGATTAAGTAAAGTAATTTGAATTAAGGAAATAGTTGATTTCCGTTTTGGATTCTGATACTTACTTGATCACTGAGTGATCGGAATCATTGATCAATCGGGAATAAATCTTTTAGAATATTATTCTTTCCTTATCGTTTAAAACATAGTAATTAAGCAATTTCCAAATTTATCTCTTTGACTTCAGTTACATAAGAAACCCTAGTCTTCACTTCTAGAATTGAATTTTTTAAAGCACTCACGAAATTAGAAGTCTATTTCTTCTCTCCTTCTCGATGTTCTTCTTCAGGGCATGGTAAGTTCGAACCTAATTTGAGTTCGCTGAGAGTGGTTGTGGTTCACACTTCCACAGTTGAATTGTTGTATCCTGAGAGACAATCGCTATACACATATAGTGTTGTATACAGTGAAATTTTCTTAAGGGCGCAGTGTGAAACACGGGCCTCGATTCCCTAACGTTTTGTTTCTGTTTGTTATGTTCTGCAGATTCGAACCAGATTGTTTTTTACGTATTAAAAACAACAATCTTAAGACAATTTCTCTTTTCCCCTTCTAAACTCTTATAAAAACATTTTCTACAAAAAAAACAACTTTTTGGTTTTGGTTTCTGGTTTAGATCGTGACAACCTTGGAACTAAAAGGATTTGTGGAAAATCGGGTCTATTAACAAATACTGATTTGGAAATCAATTGTGATTTCAACTGGATAATCGGGTCTGTAATACTAGACATTGATTGTGATTTTAATTATGAAATCTAGAATCAATTATTGGTTCACCGGTTTGATATCAACTGATTTATATCGGTACTGTCATATAATATATATGATATTTGTGTGATTCTAATAGTATATCGGTTGTACACACGAGTTGTGTAAATACTTGATATTTTAGAGATATAGAATTGTAGTCTATATCTGAAACAACCGTTAAAAAGGATTATATCTTTATATAATCAGGTACAAACCAATTTATATATATATACGAGTATATATATATATATATATTAAGTTCACTTAATCCTAAGTATTGACACTGGTTTTTAAATCATTTTATTGATTAATATGTATGTGCTATATGTATTGTTGGTATATATTAACATACAATTAGATCGATGGATATATTAGAATGTTGTACTGATATGTGTGGAACTAAATAATACAAAATTTTGGCCAATCAAAAGACAATATTATTGTTTGATATAAGTGTTAGATATCAATTGGAATAAATTGATTATATTATTATATAATCTTACCAAGTAGTAGCACTGTTTTATAAATATACATATGATATTTAAAGTGCTAGAATAATGTTTGATACACTATATTTGATATATTAGTTATTGATATATTGTTGTACATGGGTGTTGATATATATTAACAAACTGATTGTGTTATATCAGTATATGAGATTGTTATATATATACCGGATGTGATAGATCAATGGTTTATATCATTGTATATATGTGGTTAAAAAAAAAGGTTTGGTTTTGTATGTAAGATGACTGCCAAATCAACTATGAACCTAAACGTGGCTCAAGAGAATCCAGTGGTCAACCCAATTGTGGGCCAGTTGACCGACTCGATGGTTAACCCTTTTGTGGGTCAAATGAATACCCAAGCGGTGAATTCGTTTGTGTCTCTGGTTTCAGTTCCGATGAATCATATGGAGAAACAAGAGAAATTCAGTGGTATGAATTTTAAAAGATGGCAACAACAGATGTTGCTCTGACTGAGCACATTGAATCTTGCGAGATTCTTAATTGATAAGGCTCCTAAGGCCAACAGTGGTAACAAGTTGGATATGTAAGTTTAAAATGGTGATTATTGTCAAAATCAATTATTTTGAACTTCAAAATTATAATTATCAATTTCATGATGATTTATTTCAATTATTAATTCTGGATTAATTGAAATATTAAATTTTGAATTCAAAACAAACTGATTTGACTTTAATGTTGCCAATTTTAATGAGAATTAATTTTCATATTAATTCAGTTGATCTCCTCATGATACTATGATGGATAAATCAAACATGAACTCGAGCGTTCCACTAAAAACTTCAAATGATTATCCAAGTGTAGGATTAGACACTTCGGGTGTTAATTCTTTGCTTGTGAGCAAAGTGCCTATTGTGTTGCCAAGTGTGGCAACACTGACTCCGGCCATCAACTCATTTGTGAGACACATGGTAGAACCAGTGATGAGCTAGTGTGTGAGTCACATGAACTTTTAGTGGTGGCAGCAAAAGATGTTGTTTTGTTTGACCACATTGAACATAGTTGGGTTCTTGACTGAAGAAGGTCTTAAACCCAATAGTGGTGAAATTCGAATTGTTCAGGTATGGAATGCAATTGTTGCATGAAACCATTTGGACTTTCTATGCCGAAACTACATATTGAACGGGCTGTCAGATTCGCTGTATAGCGTATTTTTTCAAGGAAAACCAGCCAAAGAATTGTGAGAGTCGTTAGACCGGAAATACAAGACTGAGGATACTGGATCCAAAAGGTTTGTTATGGGTCGGTTTCTTGGTTAGAAGATAAGGGACTCCGTAACAGTTATGAGTCAAGTCCAACAGTTTCAAGTGAGTCTACATAAGATTCATGCTGAAGGGATGACCCTAAGGGAAACCTTCTGGTGGCTGCTATCACTAAGAAGCAACTAAGGTGGTGAGTATGAAGCACTACTTGGTGAATTATGTACACAACATGGAATCATACATTAAACCACTGTAGCGTATCAACAAAATAGAATTTCTGAATGGAAAGATCATTCCTTGAAAGAAATGAATAATGAAATGCTGATAAGTTCTGGATTGCCTCAGAACATGGGGGTGAAGCTATATTATTTACCAATTACCTTTTAAATAAGGTAACCCATAAAAAAGTAGACAAGACCCCATATGAGCTATATATTCTTACGAATGTGGGGGGTGTCTTGTCAAAGTGACAGTACCTATATCTAAGAAGGTGAAAATATGTCCAAAAATTATTGATTACATTTTTATTGGATATGCACACAACATTAGTGCTTATCGATTTTTGGTGTATAAGTCTGACATCCCAGATATACACAAAAACACGATAATGGAATCTGGAAATGCATCGTTCTTTGAAGATGTGTTTCCATGTAAATCCAATGATAAAACAAGTTCATCAAAATGAACACATGTTGAAAGTTGTAAGGACCAAGAATAAAAAGTTGAGGATGAACCTAGATGTAACAAAAGAGCTAGGACAGAAACATCTTTTGGTCCAAATTTTCTAACATTTTTGCTAGAAGGTGAACCTCGAACCTTTGAAGAAGTAAGTTCTTTAGAAGGACTCGTGTGGAAAGAGGCTATCAAGAGCGAAATTGATTCCATACTCCAAAACCATTCTTGGAAATTAGTGGACCTTCCTCCATGATGTAAATCGCTAGGGTCTAAATGGATTTTCAAGAGGAAAATGAAAACGGATGGATCAATTGAAAGTATAAGGCCAGACTTGTAATTAAAGGTTACAATCAATGAGAAGGCCTAGATTACTTTGATACGTATTCTCCTGTAACGAGAATAACCTCCATTAGGATGATACTTGCAATCGCAGCTTACGAAATCTTGAAGTACATCAAATGGATGTGAAAACAGCTTTCTTATATGGAGAACTAGATAAAGATATCTATATGGAACAACCTGAGAGTTTTTCCGCTCCAGGGCAAGGAAAGAAAGTCTGTAAGTTGGTGAAGTCTTTATATGGTCTAAAGCAAGCACAAAAGCAATGGCATGAGAAATTTGACAATGTTATGATGTCAAATGGTTTTAAGATCAACGAATGTGACAAATGTGTTTATGTCAAAGACACTGAAAATGAATTCGTCATTTTGTGTCTATACGTTGATGACATGCTAATTGTTGGTAGTGATGATAAAATGATCAAATCTACCAATAAGATGTTGAAATCAAGATTTGATAAGAAAGATATGGGACCAGTTGATGTAATGTTGGGAATGAAAATCTCAAAAACATCAAACAGACTCATTCTAAGTCAGTCACACTATGTTGACATAATTCTTGAAATATTCAACAAAAATGATTCTGGGATATCCAGAACACCAGTAGATACAAATCTACACCTATCCAAGAATAAATGTGAGAGCGTCTCTCAACTAGAATACTTTAGAGTGAAAGAAAGTCTGATGTACTTAACAAATTATACAAGACTAGACATAGCTAATCCAGTTAGCAAATAAAGTAGGTATACAAATAATCCAAGAATGGATCACTGGAAAGGAATAGTAAGAGTACTGAAGTACTTGTGATTCACTCGTACTTATGGGCTACATTATGCCAGATTTCCTGCAGTCCTAAAAGGATACACTGATGCGAACTAGATATCTGATATAAAAGATTTAAAATCCACTAGTGGGTATGTATTCACACTAGGAGGTGCGGCTGTATCTTGGCAATCCTCCAAACAGAAATGTATAGCCATAACCATAATGGAATCTGAGTTTATCGCTCTGGATAAATGTGGTGAGAAGGCTGAATGGCTACGCCAATTCTTAGAGGATATTCCTAGATGGCCAAAGCTTGTGCCAGCGATTTGCATCCACTGTGATAGTCAATCGGCAATAGGAAGAGCACAGAGCAACATGTATAATGGGAAGTCCAGACATATACGTCGAAGACATAATACCATTAGACATCTAATCTCAACTGGGGTTATCATTATTGACTATGTAAGGTCAAAAGATAACATTGCGGATCCGCTAACTAAAGTGTTAAACAGAGAACTAGCTGAGACATCATCAAGAGGAATGAGACTAAAGCCCATTAGATAAAAAGTCGATACAATTGACACCCAACCTAGTTGTCTGGAGATCCTAAGATCTAGGTTCAATGGGACAACCAAATTGTAAGACTTAATTGGATCCCTGTGAGGGTTACTTTTAAGTCCATTCTTATGATGAAACAATGATGCCCGTAGCAAAAGGTTAAACTATGTTTTTAATGATTCTTATGCGTCGAAATTCCTACCTATGGAAATTCGAGCAGAGTAATGCAAGTTTCTCTTAATTAAGAAATCACCTATGTGAGAGAGAAGTGAGGCTGCTTCTAAAAGAGAATAGTGAAGGACTATGTTCTTCAAAGACTTTAACAGAACCAGGCGCATGTTTATGGCCAAAACGAACATAAAAATGAGAACCAAATCGGGTATGGAAGATACCTGTGTAAGGTGTGTGATCGTTTACACAAAAAATCATAACAGTTCAAGGATATCACATCTACTGATCAGCCTCTAAAGTAAGCACACCTTTACAAGGAAAGGTTCAAAGGGTAACACCTACCTATCTTATACAGGTTTTGACCGTTTGAACTTACCAAAAGGTTATCTCTCGTGTCTCCTAGATCAATTTCATTCATGCGGGGGATTGTTGGAAAAATTTATGACAAACTACCGGTTTGAGAGGGTTATTTGAGTATGATCGGTTTCATGAAAATGAGAGATCAATGTATATTCGAATTCTCCTTCGTGACGAAGTGGTATACTTAAACTCACAAATCGATTAATAGGTGAATGCAAAATTGAGTCTCAAAGGAAGCCCATTGTGTAGGGAAAAATAGCATCCCACATTGGTTGGGTAAAGAACTTATATGTAGTATATAAGTAAGTGTGTGATAGTAGCTTGTCAACATGTATGGCATAGAGGCATTCTCTCGTGCGCACAGGGGGGGATGCGAATCAATGAGCTCGAACCTTCAATTGCACGACTCGTGTGTGGGCGTGACCTGCATACACGAATGCCGCTCCGGTTGGACCATGAGAGTACTACCGAAATTTTGCTACTATTTTGAATTTAATTTTTCCTAAATCAGTTTGTTGATAAGGAAAGAAATAAGTATTTCCCCTAAGTCAAATGTTTTCAATGAATGATGTGGAAGAATGGTAATTTCCATTTTTGATTAAGGAAATTAATTTGAATTAAGGAAATAGTTGATTTCCGTTTTAGATTCTGATACTTACTTGATCACTAAGTAATTAGAATCAGTGATCAGTTTTGGATTCTGATACTTACTTGATCATTAAGTGATCGGAATCATTGATCAATCAGGGATAAATCTTTTAGAAGATTATTCTTTCCTTATCGTTTAAAACGTAGTAATTAAGCAATTTCCAAATTGATCTCTTTGACTTCGGTTACATAAGAATACACTTCTAGAATTGAATTTTTTTCTTGCACTCACGAAATTAGAAGTCTATTTCTTCTCTCCTTCTCGGTGTTCTTCTTCAGTGCATGGTAAGTTCAAACCTAATCTGAGTTCGCTGAGAGTGGTTGTGCTTCGCACTTCCACTATTGAATCGTTGTATCCTGGGAGACAATCGCTATACACATACGGTGTTTTATACAGTAAAATTTTCTTAAGGACACCGTGTGAAACACGGGCCTTGATTCCCTAACATTTATTTTCTGTTTGTTATATTCTGCATATTCTAACCAAATTGTTTTTTGCATATTAAAAACAACAATGGAAACACCATCAACATTAACAAGAGGCTTATGATGATAATAAGCCAAAAACGGCGTCATTTTAATTAGATGGACCTGTGGTGCTTGTAAGACCGAGTTCGAGTCTATTCAAGAGCAGTTCGCACTTCAAGTCAGATATTTATCGTTTCAATGTAAAACAACCAATAATTCTTTTTTCTTTGTGTTTGTCATTTCATCTCAAATTTCTCTGTATTCTCTTCACCTTCGACTGAACGACGGAACCCAACTTCGTTATTTTCCCGCTCTGCTCGACAATTGCTGATGGTAAGCCACCACATATCTTCATGATTTTCTCCAAGAGTGTGATCAACTCTAAATTATTCATGATCTCATCCTTAGCCATTCGAACCTTCTTCAAAAAAACTAACGTGCTTTAAAAAAAATGGGCGTCTTAATAATTTAAAGTGTTTATCAATAAAATGTATTAAAATAATATATATTCATTTCAATAAGGGTATTTACATCAAGATGGATGTTTATAGTTTTGGTTTAAATTTTAGACATTGATTTACTTATAAAATGGAGATGTAAATCATATTTATGGGTGACAATATCGATACCCTAGTCATTTTTAAATATGTCAATAAGTATTTACCAAGACAAGACGAGGTTGACCCACCTACACTAAGAGGTTGTGGGTTCAAGTCATTATACCTTTATTTTCAAATAATTTTTTAATATACGAAAGCAATTTTCGTATACAACGCCAAATGTTATAGGAGTTTTTTTTAAGAGCATGACACGTCAGTAGAATTATCACAAAAAACAGAAGCAATCATTTCCTCAATATAGGCAGTTGCCTCGGTGATACGGATCAGGTGGCGAGTTCGTATTTGGGTCATGTGGAGCATCCAAAACAGATCTGAACTTCATAGGCCTCTACAGAGGGAAATTGAGGTGGGATTTACTATGATAATACATTTTTGGAAAGTCTCAGATGAGTCCTACATTAGTTATGAAGACTTCATATTTCATAACAGGCTGTAACAGACCTAAAAACGAACGTTTAGTTGGTTGTTCTGAAATTTTCAATTTCGTGCACAACAAGGCGGCTTTTTCCTTTTTTGTTTAGAACTTTTTTTTAAGCCTTTTGTTTTGGGATTCTTTTCCTGCTTTAGTTTAGAAGTTTTAGAATTCTTTTTGTTTAGGAATTTTAGGAGATCCTAGGAGATTCAGGTTGCATTTATTATTTAAGTAGCTTGTAGTAGGTTTTGAGAATTGGACTTGAATGAATGAAAATTGTTTTAGATAAACTATCCACTTTATCCAAATTTTAATAATTTTATGAAGATCAACGAATTTTGATGCATGTTGTTCTAGTATCCGTGCACAAATCAATAGATTAATAGAAGAATTTGTTCCAATATTTTTGTATGAATCAACAGATTCAAATCAGTTATCCATTATGTCTATCGATAGTTGTTTGTGTGATTTTTTCCGCTACATTAGTTTAGTATCAGAGGCTTCAAGTCTACATCTGTGCTAGGCTCAACGTCTACAGACAACACCTCGTATAAAAAAAAAGTCCACTACCTAAAAAAAAAATCTTCCTCTCATTCGTTGTTTTTCGATGATGATTATGTGTCAGAATCTGTTATCGTCGATTTCGATAACCCATCAATTTTTGATGAGAAGGTTTTCAATGATGACTCTGTGTCAAACTCGGTTAACTTCAATTTCGTTCAATCACCAATTTTTGATGAAGATGTGTCCCAGATTGAGCATGGAAGGAACTCCAATGATGTGGATTATTTTTCCAATTTTGGCGTGTTTCATCATTCTACAACATTTTCGATCTATTTGTTCCTCAAAGCTATCAAAATTCAAGGATGAATTTTCTCCACAATGGAGAGAATGATGCAAGAAATATTATTGAAGATTGACTAAGCAAACGGTGCTCACATCCACGATGTCAATAATATCACCAAGTTTAGTCCTAACAACGTGAAAGTCCATTGCAAGGCAGAGGCTTTCGTTGCCTTGCTGCTGAAGCTGGATGCCAAGGAACGAACTTGACTAAATTCTTTGGAGGCCACCGTTAAATGTAAGCGAGTGGCGGATCATAAACGATGTTTGGTTGAATTCGATGTTGGCGGCTTCGTTTAGGCCACACCAACTAAAGACTGTTGCCCCGTTGGTGAATACAACAAACTCAACCATATTCGCATTGCCAACGTATTTAATGTGAAGCACCTCATCCCTTGTCATGGGGATTCGTCGTCTAAAGATGATGAACTGACGAATTTGAGGTCGAATTTTCTTCAACCTGGAGAGGATGATATGGATCAAATGATGCGTATTGGGTGGCGAGTTTGTATTTAGGTCACGTGGAGCACCCAAAACAGAGCTGAAAAAGAGTAAATTAATTAATCTTATATATATATATATATATATATATATATTAAAGGAAACGAAGAAACTGTATGTAATTGTTTTTTGAAAGAAGAAAATAAAAGAAATATATATTGCAGTGGTGGAAGCAAATAGAGAGAAATTTGTTTAATGAGAAAAAAATATATGTTTAAAATGAACAAAATATTTAAAGGATAATGTTATTGGTAAAATTGAAGGGGTTGACAAGTCAGGATTATTACCAGAGAAAATAGTGATCAGATATGCCATGTTACCAAAGTCAACCAAAAGTGACCAACTCAAATTGACCAATAGTTGATCTTTAGACCCGACGAGATCTGGTCAGGTTTATCCGATCAATTGGGTGAATATAACTTATCCAGGTTCATTAGATTGATCGGGTAGAGATAACATGATCAGGTTCAACTGGCCGACCGAATAGAGAAACCTGGTCTGGTGACACAGTTGAACAAATGAAAGACACATCGTTCGGGGTTGAGTAACCGATCGGGTTAGATATCTGATCGGCCAATGGTATGTGGAAGATATTAACTCTTAGATAACCACGGCTTAAGTATATAGAGAAAGAATCTCACCCAAACAAGGAACCAGGAAGTAAACTCTGATAAGGAAATAAACTTCCTTAAAGATGTTCGAGTCGGAGTTCAAAGGGGACTTAAACTCATTAAATGCATAGAACATGTAAAACAGGAAGAAGTTAAAGATGACTCCAACAGGTTAGAGTCCTACTAAATTTCGTCAACTTTTATTACTTGTAGTTTAAGAATCAAGGTTATATGTCTGTATAAATAGACCCTCAAATACCATTACGTAGAGGAGGATGTGGAAAATCATATAGTAGCCACAGAAAAAGAGAGATTAAGTGTGTAATCCATTGTTAAATAATGAGATTGATCGAGTCATGATAACACCAGATTTCGAGTTCCCCTTCCTATGCTTATTGTCTAATTCTCTGGTAAAATCAAGTGTTTAATGGCTCTATTAAGTATTTTTATAGGATTTTGTATTTAAGGTATCATATGGGAGAAATGAGTGAAGTTGGGACCTAAAAGAGCTGGAAATTGGGAACTTAGACAAAAAGACAAGAGATGTCGCGGTCATGGTGCATTGTCATGGAAGGACGCAACATAACATGCGATAAAAACTTGTTTTATGAGTCGCCTAAAGTGTCGCTTGGAGAGCATGCAAGAAATTGAAGAAAGCGATGTGTCGCGGTCTAATAGTCGTCATGAGAGACCACGACACATGAGGCGACAACAACTTTTATGACAAGTGTCGCCTAGAAAAAAGATATGAAAATGATGAAGCAAGGTGTCGCGGTCAAATTGTTGTCATGGACGACCGCGACATATAGGGAGACGACAGTCCGCCATCATGAGTTTCTAGGTTGATTCCTGACCTATTTTTGGACCTATATAAATACCAATATTAGATTTTGGTGATGTAACATTAGCCACACAAACTTTTGGACACTTTAACTCTTCAATCACCATCCTTAGACATTTCTCCTTTCATTCATTCCATCCATCTTGGAACCTTGGAAAGCAAGAAGAGGAAGCTTACAAATCAAGGAACCTTCAATGGCCAACTTGGGTTTCTTCTTTAAATCTTCTTTGTTTTATTTCCTTCCCTTGATGTGTAACTAATCTCTAAGTTAGGGGATTAATGTAACTGGTTGAACAACTCTTTGTAATCCTATAGTTTAATAGTTTTTAATTAAATTAATTGGTAGTCTATTTTATTGAAATACTTGCTCTATTTCCTTAACTTATATTCAAATGAGACCTTAATGAATGTTTGTGTTAGGATTAGTTTATATATGGTGTTGAGGGTTAGATGTGCGTGACCATCACATTTAATCATTGACTACAAGCTTAATAATTGAGAAGATTTCCATATGCAAGACCTTGCTATGTGTGATTTGGTTTAGAGTTTTAATTAAAAGTTAATTCTAACCATTGGTCATTTCAAGACCTTGTGTGAGCTTTGGGAAGGATTACGTGCTTAACGAAGCAAACCTTATCAATTGGATTAAAGTGCCTTGATGAGACTTGTGGATTACATTGTGTAGTTTAATTAGGTTACATTGATTCCCTAGCATTTCCCTCATATTCATATTTTCGTGTGAGCTTTTGTGCCATTTACTTTATTGCTTTTTAGCATATTAGTGAATTAGAATACCAATCCAAGACAAGCATTATGCCTTCTACTTTTATTGCATTTAGTAGGGTTAATCAAGTTAATTAGTTTCAACTACTTTGAATCAACGATCCTAGTGAACGAACAAATCTTTTAAATTGAGTAAGATTAAAAATACTACATCAATTTTGGCACCGCTGCCGGGGATCGGCATAGATTCATTAGTTAAGTCTAATTAGTTTTATTTAGATAGTGTGTGTATTTTATTTTATTTTGTTAGTAGTTTTAGTTTCTTTTTACTTCATTGGTATTTTTGTTTTTGGTCTTTCAGGGCTATAGGTGTATGCATGGTCACCGTTCTCTTGGAAGAAATTTGTTTCCAGTCATCGACAACATAAACCGAGTAGGTCGGCTTGCTAGGCAGTTTGAGGGTATAGACATCTTTGTCGATCTAGAGGGTACATCGATTCAGGAAATTGAAGATCAAAAGGGGAATGTGAATATGGACCCACCGAGGGCACCTACACATGAGGAAAACGAGGGTGTTTTAGCAATGAGAGAATCCGGGCAACCTATGATGGACTATCAACCATCACCTATAGTGTTGGGTATGGCAACTAGAAGCTATGAGCTCAAGGGACTTCATATTGCCATGCTTCCGTCCTTCAATGGCCATCCGACCGAAGATTGCTTAGAATTTATGAAGGATTATCATTCCATTCAAGAGACCTTTCCGATAGGCAGACTCACTGAAGAGCAACTTAAGTTGAGATGTTTTAGGTATTGCCTAAAGGATAGAGCCAAGTTGTGGTTTGGTTCTTTGAAGTCAGGATCTTTGACTACATGGAATGAGGTGTGCCAAGTCTTTTTCAATAGGTTCTTTCTAACGGCAAAAACAAAGGAAATTCGTATCCTAATTGCAAACTTCACCGATGAAGATGATGACCCTTCCATGAGGCTTGGGGGAGATATAAGCAACTTGTGGAGCAACTTGTGGAACAACTTCCTTCTCATATGGTGACCGACGAGTACAAAGTCTGCACATACTATGATGGGTGTCTGATGGGTTGACACCCTTCACACAAGGTTTGGTGGATAATCATGTGGGGGTTTGATCACCAATAAATCGACGGTTGAGATTTTTGAAAATTTAAAGACGTTGGCTCTCAACTCCCAACATAAAAGCTCAAATTCAAGAATGGAGGAAAGCATGGGGTTAGTCAAGACATGGACATGGAAATCCAAATGGCAAGGCTAACCAAGCAAGCGAAGTTGATGGCAAGAAATATGGGTCAACAATAAAGTGGGGCAAACTTGTTGTGTGATGTAAACCGTCAAGGAAGAGATGGTTCTATATGTGACATATCAAAGAGGAAAAAATGACCAATATTCTAACTCTTACAACCATGGGTGGCGTAACCATCCCAACTTCTCATGGTCCAACTCAAGCAATGCTTTGAACAACCAAGCTCAAAACAACCAAAGAGGAAACCAAAGGAGTTACAATTGGGGGAACTACCAAGGCCAAGGGTCTAGTGGGCAACAATGGAACAATTCAGGAATTAGAGACATGGTTTCAGTTCAGCCCCAGAAGTCTTGTTTGGAGGATCTTCTGACTACTCTTACTTAGAGCTCACAGCAGACGGATCAAAACTTCAACAACTTCATCCAAGCAAGTGGGCAAAGGTTCACCAACTTAGACGCATTTATGAAGATGTTAGAGACACAATTTGGGCAAGTGGCTGACTCAATACACAAGAACGAGCCATGTAGGTTCCCCAGTTAGTCATAGCAAGACAAGACAATACGATTTTGAGGAGTGGGAGAGTATAAGACATCGAAGACACTAGTAGAGAGCCTAAGAGGAAAAAGGCGAAGGAGTCGGAAGAAATCGAGGAGAAAATTTTAGTAGAAGAGGAAGAGGTAGTAATAGAGAAGATTCCTAAGAAGACTTCTCTGTTACACAAGTCACCCGATCTGTACATTCCATCTGCTCCATTTCCACAGAGATTAAAGAAAGACAACATGAATAAGGCTCTCAAAGAGATTTTTGATGTTTTATCCAAGGTTCATGTGAATCTCCCTCTACTAGAGATGATAGAGAAGATGTCTGCATATGCCAAGTTCTTCAAAGTCTACACACAAACCGGTAGAAGTTTGGGCTAAATCATCAGGAGTACATAGCAAGCAGTGCTAGTTCAGTTTTTGAGAAGACACTTCCGCCAAAACTTAAGGATCCAAACAGTTTTTGTATCAAAATTACAGTTAGGGGCATAAAATTGGAAAGAGCGATGTTAGACTTAGGTGCTAGCATCAACTTGATACCGCTTTCCATTTACAAGAAGTTGGGGTTATATGAGATCAAACCAACAACTATGTCACTACTTCTAATAGATGGTTCGGCTAGATATCTAAAGGGGATCATGGAAGAAGTGTTCGTACACGTTGATAAGTTGATCATTCTAGTAGACTTTGTAGTGTTAGACATGGATGATATTAGTGGGGAGACTGACATGAGACCAATTCTACTAGGTAGACTGTTTATGGCCACAACCAAAACTATCATTGATGCGGAGAACAAGAAGCTTACCATGACAGTTCTAGATGAAATGGTGGAGTTCAAGCTATTTGATGTGCTATCTTACCCCATCTGGGGCCGATGATTGCTCATTTATTGATGTATTAGATCCGGGGGTCGATGATGTGTTCAAAGATGAAGACTTAGAAGAATTGATAGAATGGAATTGAAAAGATCAAGAGAAGTCGAAAGACATTTTTGAGTCAGTTGAAGAACTTGAAAGTGAGGAAGAGTTTGAAGAACTTGTGGTATCAAAGGTTAGTGTTGCACAAAAGTCACCACCTAAGTTAGAACTCAAGGAATTGCCAACCACCTTGAAGTATGTCTATCTAGGAGAAGATGAGACAAATCCGGTGATGGTTGCTTCGGATTCGAAGGACAGTGAGAAGAAGAGGCTCTTTGAGGTATTACACAGGCATAACTCGGCTATAGGATGGTCTCTTAAATATAATAGAGGGATTAGCCCGACTATTTACTTACCTAAGATCTATCTTGAAGAAGAAGCCAAGCTTACAAGGGAATCTCAGATGCGGCTGAATCCAATTATAAAAGAAGTAGTGAAGAATGAGGTCCTGAAGCTTCTAGAGGTGGGGATCATATATCCCATATCTAATAGTAAGTGGGTCAGCCCAATCCATGTAGTTCCAAAGAAATCGGATATAACAGTGGTTAGGAATGAGCAGAACCAATTGGTCCCTTAGATTCTTCCGACAAGCTAGAGAGTGTATATCGATTATAGGAAGTTGAACTCACCCACCCGGAATGACCACTTCCTGGATGATTTCTCCATGATTGGAGACTCCTTTGAGCTATGTTTGAGAAACCTAGCCTTGGTCCTATAGATGTGTGAGGAGAACAACTTGGTCCTAAACTGAAAGAAGTGCCATATTATGGTACAACATGAGATAGTTCTCAGTCATGTCATATCAGAAAGATGAATTAAGGTGGATAAGGCGAATGTGGAGGTGATTAGAAGTCTAAAACCTCTTAGATCAGTTTAGGAGGTAAGTCTTTTCTTGGGCATGAAGGTTTTTATATAAGGTTCATTTAAGTTTTTTTCAAAGATAACATGATCCCTGTGTGCACTTCTTCAGAAAAAGACGGATTTGGAGATGAGTAAGGAGTGCTTGAGTGCATTTGACACATTGAAGGATGCCTTCACACCCGCATCTGTCATGGTGCCACCGAACTGGGAGTTGCCCTTTGAGTTGTTGTGTGATGCTTCGGATTATGCTATCACAACAGTATTGGGGCAGCAAGTTTACAAGATTCATCACGTTATCTATTATGCTTCAAGGACCCTAAATGACGCCCGACTAAACTACTCAACAATCGAGAAAGAACTTCTAGCAGTAGTTTTTGCATTAGAGAAGTTCAGAACATATTTTGTAGGTGCCAAGGTGACAGTTTTCATGGATCATGCAGCCTTTATATATCTCCTTCAAAAAAAGATGTTAAACTTAGATTGATTCGGTAAGTCCTTCTTTTAAAAGAGTTTGACTTGGAGATACGTGATAAAAAGGGTATGGAGAATATGGTAGCCGACCACTTGAGTAGGTTAGTGCATGAAAATCCAGAGGAAGCGGATGAATTACCATTGAGAGAGAACTTCCCGGATGAGCAGTTATGGAGTGTATCTGATAAGGAGTCGTGGTAAGCAGATATCGTGAACTACTTGGTTAATGGAGTGCTTCCTACAGATTTGAACTCCCAAGGATGAAAGCAGTACATAACTAGGTCTAGGAAGTTCTTATGGGATGAACTATTCCTATACACATATGGCCCCAATACGATCATTATGAGGTGTGTTCCCGAGGCTGAACAGAGTGACGTATTTCGATTTTGTCACAAGCTTTAATGTTGGGGTCATTTCGGGGCACAGAAGACAACTTTGGAACTGTTGCAATCGGGTTTCTTTTAGGAATCATTGACAAAAGATGTAGTTCGATTTTGCTCAACATGTGATATATGTCAACGGACTGGAAACGTTGGAACGAGGAATGAGATGCACCTAACTATTGCTGTGGTGGTTGAGTAATTTGATGTATGAGGCATCAATTTCATGGGAACATTCTCATCCTCTTATGGGTATAGCTACATCCACGTTGCGGTTGACTATGAGTCAAAATGGGTAGAAGCACGAGCTACGAGGACCAACAATGGCAAAAAGGTGGAATAGTATGTGAAAAAGACCATTTTTGCTAGATTTAGGACTCTTAAAGCTATAAACAGTGATGGAGGAACGCACTTTTGCAACAGGTCATTTTTATGAAAGTACAGTGTGAGGCATAAGATATCCACCCTTTCCACAAACATCGGGCCAAGTGGAGGTTAGCAATAGGCAAATCAAGAGCATCCTTGAGAAGATGGTCAACTCAACTAGGAAGGATTGGGCCTCGAAGTTAGATGATGTCTTCTGGGCGTATATGACAGCTTTCATGACACCTATCAGAATGAGCCCGTATAGGTTGGTTTTTCGGGAGGCATGCCACCTCCCTATTGAACTTGAGCACCGGGCCTTGTGGGCAGTTAGGAAGTTGTGCTTTGACTATAACAAGGCTGGTGAGGAAAGAAAGTTACAACTTAATGAGCTTGAGGAATTCCGGTTGGATGCTTATGAAAGCTCAAGGTTGTATAAGGAGAAAACCAAGTGGATCCATGACAAGATGATAGTTCACAAGGATCTTCATTCAGGAATTTCTCTTGTTCAATTCCCGCCTTAAGTTATTTCCCTAAAAATTAAAGTCTAGATGGTTTGGACCGTTCTGGTTGACTCAAGTGTTCTCAAATGGGGTTGTGGAAGTGGAAGACGAGAAGAATAGAGAAAGGTTCGTTGTCAACGGGCAAAGGGTGTAGCCTTATATGAAGGAAATGTGGATCCTTGATTGGTTGGAAAAGATAGAGCTTCAAGAGCCGTAGTGCTCTCACCACGTCTTACCTAGACATTAAATAGTGTGCTTGGTGGGAGGCAACCCACTTAGGTATCTTTCTTTTCAATAACTTTTTATTTTCAATAATAAATTTGAATGGTAGTGATTCTACTTCACTCCCAAGTCTAAGTTGATCCAAACCTTAATTTTAGAAATGAATTGTGATTATAGTGCAATGTGTGGAAAAACATAGGTTTGGGGGTAACTTTCATTTTACATACAAGTCTAGTAGCTAAAGTTCAAGCTTTCCCGACTTAATTGTTCAAGAAAACACCCTTGGTATGTTTATTGTTGAGTATGTATGCAAATTAAGCACTTAGGACCATTGAAAGGCCTTAAAGAGATATTTTTCTAGGTATGTCGTGGTCATGATGTCGTCATGAACGGTCGCGACAATACCACACGACAACAAAAAAAAGTTGTTGTCAACTGAGGTGTCACTTGTGGGTCGCGTGGTGTGCTAAACATGAGAATCTCCATGTCAAAGATGCGGTGTGTCACGGTCATGCTTTCTGTCATGGAAGACCGCGACAGTTCGACCGTGACAGTACATGTTATAAAAGCGACTGTTCGTGGTAAGGCAGCCTCTCACCTAAAATTCAAACCTCAATCGTGACCAATTCTCCCTCCATAAGATATCGAAGACTTCCAGCCCACTTAATCAGTAACTCCTTCTTATTTTCACTTACTTTAGGCCCTTACTAGTCCCAAATCCCTAATTCTACAATCATTTACACATTCAAGGGTTAATTTGGGGAATTTCCGAAATCTTTAGGGTTGAAGCAATTTTATGCTTTTTTGTGTGAATTGAAGTGTGGGTTTTTGTTTGTGAAGTATTTTAAAGCATCTTTTGTAGTGATTTCATGTTTTTAGAGGATTTGTGGGTGAAATTGGTTATGGTGACTGATGTTTGGTAGTGTTTTACTGCATATATTGTGATTGTGGTGGTGGTTTGTGGTATCCGTGGTGTATCGGATTACCAAAATTGTGTGAGTTGTGCCAGAGTGCTACCCTTGTGTGATCCGAATTGAAGCGACACAGTTTTCTAGGTGTTGTAATAGCTAGAACCAAGCAGACAGCTATGGTACATTCCAGCCGTAATGAGACAGGGGATTCCAGCCGTAATATGAGGCCGAGAAGATGCCAAGAGATAGGTAAGAGGCAGATTCCACATTGTACCGAAAACCCCAATTTTTCGGTTAAGATAGCAAAATAAAGTGGGAAGAAGTTCATACCTGAGAAGGGGATCAATCTGAGCGAGTTGCATGAGACTCTGATTCTTGAGATGGTTAGGGCCCAAGGTTGGGGCACCTTTATTTAGAGGCTTGCAAAATATTTCCCTCAGATCATTAAAGAATTTTATGCAGGGGTAATTGAGCGGAACTACAATTTAGGAAGTCCGGTGTTGGTTCGTGGTAGAGCAGTCTGCATCAACTCTGAGGACATTAACAAACATTACAGGTCTGAACTTCCGAACACAGTCACCATGTTCAAGGGAGTTCCTTGGCTTGACATTTTCTCTAGGATGAACATTGACCTAGCCAACAGTTTAGTAGCTCAACTGATGGAGTTCTGGAATTCCAGGTCCAACCCGATCAAGCAGAAAAGGTTGCTACTAGAGATCGCTTTCTGGAATATTTTCATCTCCATTCTTTGAGGCCATGTGGACATCGAACTACGGTATCTTTCGAGGTAACCACTTTGCTCTACTACATTAAACATGGGCATCGTTTGGATGTGGGGGTGATTATGAAAATGGAGATTCACAAGTCAGCAAGGGACACAACAGGGAAAGAAGCAATGGTGTTCCCTTGTCTTATCACATTTTTCTGCCAGAAGACGGTGTGAACATGTCTCCCAATGAGTTTGTAGAGACCGGGCCTGACTTTAGGATCCACACATGGTATTCATTATTTTCTAGACAGGGTCTGGTGAGACCTGACAGAGAAGAGGGCAGCCGGCCTAAGAAGAAACGGGGGGAGAATAGTTCAGGATCAGTTAGATGAAGAGGACATGGAGCCCGATTAAGATGAGCAGAGTGATGGTGCAGATGCTGTTGATGATGAGCGGTTGCCTGAGGATGATGATTACCGCCCTACGTTGGAGCATTTGTTTGTAGTTACCAAACTTTCCAAAGAGTAGCAGGCAGATGAAAATGCAGGAAATTTCAGTGCCATTGGGAATGCCCAACACTCAATCCTTCAGCATATGCAGTGGATGGAACAACGGATGATGGCAAAGATAGATATGATGGAAGCAGGATTCAGACAAGACATTGCAGATTTGAGGCAAGAGCTCCACTTCTAGGCTTATGAGAGAGATAAAGCTGGTTCCATATCCGTGGCATCCTTATCCAGCTCCAGATTACCGGCCCCCACATTCATTTCCAGATTATAGACCTCCATACCCATGGACCCAGAGTACAGGTTTAGCTTCAAGATCAGGATTCCAACCACAGTTCTCAGTTCACCCGACCGGCGAACCAGTAGTTTCAGAGGAGGAAGCTGTTGTCCGGATTGTCATGGAGATATAGCGAAAGGAAGCGGAGGATAAAGCAGCAGCAACAACAACCGATTGGAAGGAGAAATAACTGATGCACGGAACCTTGTGGCCATCACCACCACCACCTCATTATTAAGCTTTGAGTTGTTCTTGTGTGGATAGACTTGTTTCGTTTGTTTTACTGCTTTCAGTTATATTTCGTACTTGCTATAATTACTCTTATTATTTTATTTCTATCGTAGTGGTACATTTGCATTATTTATTTTATTTTATTTTATTTGTGTTTAGAATAAGGGTGTGTGATGTATTGTGTTATAGTTGACGTTTACTTTCCTTGGAGAGCCTTTACATGTCATCTTGATCGAGCTTTTGTGTGTTTTCTGTTTTGTTTAAGTGTTGTGTTTATCTGTGGTGTAGACACCTTTCTCATCAGGCTCTCATTGTCAACATTGGGGACAATGTTGAGTTTAGGTTTGGGGGTGCCAACTCTGTTGTTTTATGTTTTTATTATTTCAAGTATTTTTTAGTCCAATTTTTCAAAATGTCGCATGGCCAAATTTTTTGAGCTTTAAATAGTTTGGATGATGCTTAGAGTTGTGTTTATATGAGAGTTGATTAATCTTGTTGTCACTTTAGGGTCTCACTTGCACTTCATTGCTTGTTTCATCATTTAGTATTCAAGTTGAAGGGACTCGGTGCTCAAACACCTTATTATAATAGTGGAGACCACCTAATGAGTTTACAAACACAAGCCTTAAAAAGCGTGATTGAGTGTACATGTTGTTCTATTCTTTAAACACTCTTCTCGTCATAAGTGTCTCATGCCATAGGATATACATTGCATATATATTGTGGATTGCTTGATGGATGATAGACTAATTATGGAAATGATTTTAGGTAATGTGTGTGATTAACTACTAAAAAATGCCTAAACACATTCATTTATCCCTTATGTGTGCCTCATAACTAAATTTGTGGTCAAACACTTATCTTTCATTTGGAATCAAAATAAACCATATAATCATAGCCAAACACAAACCTACCGTTATTGTCAATCATGTGGGGTGTGTGTGTTATATGTTTGGATTGAAAGGTGAAAGCTCTAATAGGGAATAGCATGTATGTTGGCAAAGCTGTAATTGTGCATGAAATGACTCAAAATGTAAAAGTGTCAAATTTACACATATGAGCTTAATTGTCAAGATGCCATATGTAAGTGTGCAAAAGAAAAAAAAATCAAAAATAAAGAAAAAAGGAAAGAAAAGGAAAGAAAAGAGCCTTGAAAGTAATTTTAAAGTACTCGAACATAAAGTATAATTTTAAAGCACAAGTGTGTGTATGTATATCCCAAATTGCTAAGTGTATTAATGGTTAATAGAGCTTTGTGTGAGGTATGTGAGTATGTTTAGACATGATTGGTGATTTTTGAACTTAAAATTTCCTATTTCTTTGTTCATCACATCTAACCCCATGGCCCCATTACAACCAAAGGGAAAGTCCTATTTGATCCATAACATGTATTGATTGGGAATGTTTGTTGAAGCATGATCTTCTACGTCCATGGCATATGATTCATTTTCTAGGCTAGATCACCAAGAAAATAGCGTAATTTCATCGATATCTTGCAAGCAATGCACTAGATTCCTATGCATAACTCTATCCTTGCATATTTTGTATGAGTGTGAACTTAGGACTCAGAGAGGAATGAAAAGAAAACTTCTACGTGAGGTTTAGAGTCAAAGCAATTACGTTCGAGGTGTGAGGGTTAGTAGTTCCCAACATGAGAACACTTTAGGTGTGGGATTCGTGTTGTTCGAGTGTCCCGTGAGTGCCTTCGAGTTACTTGAGAATGTTTTGCATATGTCTACTCTCCTTATCCACCTCTTTACATCTTATCACCAGTAGAGAATGCTGCTTTTGAGTTATTGTTGTTTAAATTTCGTTTGTTGTTATCGAGTCTTCGTTTGGTTTGCTTGTTTTGTTTTTGATTTTGTTTTCTCTTGATTTTGCTCGAGGAAGAGAAAAAGGCTAGGTTTAAGGGTGTTGATCGAGCCACGATAACACTAGATTTTGAGTCCCCATTCTTCTGCTTATTGCCCAATTCTCAGGTAAAATCAAATGTTTAATGGCTCGATTAAGTGTTTTTACAGGATTTTGTATTAGAGGTATTATATGGGAGAAATGAATGAAGTTAGGACCCAAAAAAGCTGGAAATTGGGAACTTGGACAAAAAGACACGAGATGTCACGGTCATTGTGCTTCGTCACGGAAGGACGTGACATAACAGGCGACAGAAACTTGTTTTATAAGTGCCTAAAGTGTCGCTGGGAGAGCTTGCATGAAATTGAAGAAAGCGATGAGTCGCGGTTCAATTGTCGTCATGGGAGAACGTAACACATCAGGCAACAACAACTTTTCTAACTAGTGTAGCTCGAAGTGTCACCTTGAAAGAAGACGCGTAAACGTAGAAGCGTGGTGTCGTGGTCAAAATATCGTCATGGATGATCGCAACATACAGGGAGGTGACAGTTCGCCAACACGCGTTTCTAGGTTGATTCCTGCCTATTTTTTGGACCCATATAAATACCAATCTCATATTCGGGTGATGTAACATCTGCCACACAAACTTTTGGACACTCTTTCTCTTCCATCGCCATCCTTAGACATTTCTCCTTTCATTCATTCCATCCATCTTGGAACCTTGGAAAGCAAGAAGAGGAAGCTTACAAATCAAGGAACCTCCAATGGTCAACTTGGGTTTCTTCTTTAACTCTTCTTTATTTTATTTCCTTCCCTTGATGTGTAACTGATCTCTAAGTTAGGGGATTAATGTAACCGGTTGAACAACTCTTTGTAATCATATATTCTAATAGTTTTTAATTAAATTCATTGGTAGTCTCTTTTATTGAAATACTTGCTCTAATTCCCTTACATTTATTCAAATAAGACCTCAATGAATGTTTGTGTTATGATTAGTTTATATATGGTGTTGAGGGTTAGATGTGGGTGACCATCCCATTTAATCCTTGACTACAAGCTTAATAATTGAGAAAATTCCATATGCAAGACCTTGCTATGTGTGATTTGGTTTAGAGTTTTAATTAAAAGTTAATTCTAACCATTGCTCATTTCAAGACCTTGTGTGAGCTTTGGGGAGGATTAAGTGCTTAACGAAACACACCCTATCAATTGGATTAAAGTGCCTTAATGAGACTTGTGGCTTACATTGAGTAGTTTAATTATGTTGCATTGATTCCCTAGCGTTTCCATCATATTCATATTTTCGTATGAGCTTTTGTGTCATTTAGCTTATTGCATTTTAACATATTAGTGAATTAGAATATCAATTAAAGACAAGCATTATGTCTTCTACTTTTATTGCATTTAGTAGGGTTAATCGAGTTAATTAGTTTCAACTACTTTGAATCACCGATCTCAGTAAACGAACAAATCTTTTAAATTGAGTAAGATTAAAAATACACTATCAAAGATCTTTCCCTCACTGACTCCGGCAACCGTGGTTTTTCCCTTCTTAGGCTTTCCACGTAAAATCTTATGTTTTTTATGACTAAGTTTTCCTTTTTTGCTTTGCAATTAAAACATTAGTCGCATTAACGTTGTTAGAAGCGTGGCTGCTTTTCCATAATCCAAAAATCACCAGCAACAGATATATATATATTTTTTAAAGGGTGTAAGAAGTAAAATTAATAATTTTAATTTTTTGATATGGTTGTAAGAAGAAAAGTGGGTGTAGGAAGATATTTTTTAGGTGACAATAGAGCCACACTAATCATTATTATTATTATTAAGATGGTTAATGGAACTAAGTTACCCTTAGTTTGCTAAATTTAGCAAGGTTTAAAAAAAATGACATAAATTAACACAAAAACCCCTTGCCATCAAGTTAATCCGTTAACTGTAACGGTTGACTAACCTTGACCCTTAGAAAACCAAATATATTCTTATCACATCATCCTTAATTTAAATTTTTTTAATTAAAATTTTAAAAAGCAAAATTAAAAAATAATAATAATTTACTGGCGATGGATCTCTACTACCGAAGGAAACATGAGATCTTTGACGATCTCCTTCTACTGAAAGAGATCATCGTTGATCATTTCCAGTTGGAGGCGATCGGCTTTCTACAGTTAGCAGATGAGGCTCCTCTACGAACTAAGGATGTTTCCACGAACTAATTATCTTATTCTTAATTTGATTTTTCACTTTTTAAATAAAAAATATTTTATATTTGGGATGATGTGTTAGGGGTATATTTGGGTTTCCACGGATCAAGGTTAGTCAACCATTAAAATTAACAGAATGACTTGATGACAATGGGTGCTTGTGTTAATTTAAGGCATCTTTTTAAATCTTACTAGATTCAATACTGTAAGGGTAAGTTAATTCCATTAACCCTTATTATTATTGTTTAAATCAATTACACATATTTAACTTTTCTTTAGTTACACATATTTGCATTCATCTTTTCGTAAACCTAATTATTTTCAAAATTTAAGTGTTTAGCTCATTACTCAAAAATGTTTTTCAAAAATTAGTAATTGAGTCGTCTTGTTAAGCTTATTTTGTTGGGCTTTTGAAAAACCTCGATTTGTAAAAGATCTACGTGTAATTCTATTAGAAATAAAGTTTTTGCAATAAATAAATTATAGATTTTTAGTTGGTAGATTTTGTTTTTAAAAGTCTATTTGGAGAAGCTCCTACCCATGAGTTTTTGCCTAGTAGAGATTTAAATATCATTAGCATTTACTGAATTTAAAATAGACAATCTTAAAAGTCCAAGTCTAAAAAACTTAAATAGAGATTTATAGAGATTTTGAGACAATAGAAAGCTAAACCAAATAAGCACTTAGTACTTTACAATTATATTCTTCATTTCTTTGTATCCAACGCTTTGTCTGATGTTGACGAGCACTACTAGAAATATGAAGCTTTATACACTTATTGATGATATTTTTTTTCAACCATTAACCCTCTTTGATGGTTTTTAAAAACCATCACATTAAAAACCATCATAAGAATGTGATGGTTTTTAAAAAGCGTCAAGACTTAATGACACTCGTAGATAACATCATTCAATATTGATGGTTTAAAAAAACAATCAATGACGGTTGACGTTTTAAAACTGTCAAGAGAGGTTGATATTTAAGAACCATCAAGAATAATTAATATTTATAAACCATCAAGAAAAGTTAATATTTAAAATCATATTATGTTAATAATTTAAAAATAAGAAAGAAAAATAAATTTAGTATTTATGCTCTATTTATAAAAATAAAATTATTGAAAAATAAACTTAAAATATTAGTATTTATCGTGGATTTCAATTCAGAATTTTGATTATTTATATAATAATATATAATTTTATATATAAGTCAATTATATACTAAAAAATGGCACATGTTATGTCCTTACTGGTTGTTATAATGTGAACCATACTCATGTGTGCACACAATCTTTTCTCCTATATAAATAGACCACAAAACTAACCCTAATTATTATATCACAGCAACCACTATTTTGCTCCCCATTGTTATATGATATAATTTCTATCCAAAATCTGTTATGCACTTGAAACTTCATAACTACTCTTTTATGTTTCCAAACATCTTCTTCAACAGCACAAGATTTTATGGCCACGGCGATCAAAGCTGTCGAATTTGTCACCATGCCATCTAAAGTTGTCGGATTTCATCATCACGCTCTTTAAAACTACAGATTTTAATCACCACATCATCACACACCATACAAATTGTCAACACACCATGATTCTCAACAAGGAGTTATCTTGTGAGTGAGTTCTTTTTTATTTTTTTAAACAAACATATTATTTACTTTCTTTTTCAAGACTATATCATGAATAAATCAAAAAAAGAAAAAAAAACTATATATATATATATATATATATATATATATTATTCATTTTAGTTTACTTGATTTTATAGTCATTTTGAAAATATTGTCATTGAAAACTTGATTCCTCTTTTACAAATTTATTACATGGGTGGGCATCTAGAAAAAAGAAATGATCTTGAAAGGATAACAATTAATTTTCAGATCTCAAAAGGAGAACATATTGATACCTTGGAGGGAGATGCACATATAAAATAGTTCATATCATATATGTTAGTAGAAGAAATATGTAACGGAATTTATGTTCTTTAAGAATATATGTAATGAAATTTCCGTTGAACTTAAATGAAAGTACAAATCGTTTTGATAGTTCTTGTTTATGAATGTTTTTGTATTAGTAATATACAATTTCAATTATATTATATTATATTATATTTATTTACTATTTATAAGTGTAATAAAAATAAATATTTTTATTTTTAAATTGCCAAAATTAATTATATTTTCCCAAATAATTAAATTTAGAAAAGATTGTGTGCACACATGAGTATGGTTCACATTATAACAACCAGTAAGGACATAACATGTGCCATTTTTTAGTATATAATTGACTTATATATAAAATTATATATTATTATATAAATAATCAAAATTCTGAATTGAAATCCACGATAAATACTAATATTTTAAGTTTATTTTTCAATAATTTTATTTTTATAAATAGAGCATAAATACTAAATTTATTTTTCTTTCTTATTTTTAAATTATTAACATAATATGATTTTAAATATTAACTTTTCTTGATGGTTTATAAATATTAATTATTCTTGATGGTTCTTAAATATCAACCTCTCTTGACAGTTTTAAAACGTCAACCGTCATTGATTGTTTTTTTAAACCATCAATATTGAATGATGTTATCTACGAGTGTCATTAAGTCTTGACGCTTTTTAAAAACCATCACATTCTTATGATGGTTTTTAATGTGATGGTTTTTAAAAACCATCAAAGAGGGTTAATGGTTGAAAAAAAATATCATCAATAAGTGTATAAAGCTTCATATTTCTAGTAGTGCTCGTCAACATCAGACAAAGCGTTGGATACAAAGAAATGAAGAATATAATTGTAAAGTACTAAGTGCTTATTTGGTTTAGCTTTCTATTGTCTCAAAATCTCTATAAATCTCTATTTAAGTTTTTTAGACTTGGACTTTTAAGATTGTCTATTTTAAATTCAGTAAATGCTAATGATATTTAAATCTCTACTAGGCAAAAACTCATGGGTAGGAGCTTCTCCAAATAGACTTTTAAAAACAAAATCTACCAACTAAAAATCTATAATTTATTTATTGCAAAAACTTTATTTCTAATAGAATTACACGTAGATCTTTTACAAATCGAGGTTTTTCAAAAGCCCAACAAAATAAGCTTAACAAGACGACTCAATTACTAATTTTTGAAAAACATTTTTGAGTAATGAGCTAAACACTTAAATTTTGAAAATAATTAGGTTTACGAAAAGATGAATGCAAATATGTGTAACTAAAGAAAAGTTAAATATGTGTAATTGATTTAAACAATAATAATAAGGGTTAATGGAATTAACTTACCCTTACAGTATTGAATCTAGTAAGATTTAAAAAGATGCCTTAAATTAACACAAGCACCCATTGTCATCAAGTCATTCTGTTAATTTTAATGGTTGACTAACCTTGATCCGTGGAAACCCAAATATACCCCTAACACATCATCCCAAATATAAAATATTTTTTATTTAAAAAGTGAAAAATCAAATTAAGAATAAGATAATTAGTTCGTGGAAACATCCTTAGTTCGTAGAGGAGCCTCATCTGCTAACTGTAGAAAGCCGATCGCCTCCAACTGGAAATGATCAACGATGATCTCTTTCAGTAGAAGGAGATCGTCAAAGATCTCATGTTTCCTTCGGTAGTAGAGATCCATCGCCAGTAAATTATTATTATTTTTTAATTTTGCTTTTTAAAATTTTAATTAAAAAAATTTAAATTAAGGATGATGTGATAAGAATATATTTGGTTTTCTAAGGGTCAAGGTTAGTCAACCGTTACAGTTAACGGATTAACTTGATGGCAAGGGGTTTTTGTGTTAATTTATGTCATTTTTTTTAAACCTTGCTAAATTTAGCAAACTAAGGGTAACTTAGTTCCATTAACCATCTTAATAATAATAATAATGATTAGTGTGGCTCTATTGTCACCTAAAAAATATCTTCCTACACCCACTTTTCTTCTTACAACCATATCAAAAAATTAAAATTATTAATTTTACTTCTTACACCCTTTAAAAAATATATATATATCTGTTGCTGGTGATTTTTGGATTATGGAAAAGCAGCCACGCTTCTAACAACGTTAATGCGACTAATGTTTTAATTGCAAAGCAAAAAAGGAAAACTTAGTCATAAAAAACATAAGATTTTACGTGGAAAGCCTAAGAAGGGAAAAACCACGGTTGCCGGAGTCAGTGAGGGAAAGATCTTTGATAGTGTATTTTTAATCTTACTCAATTTAAAAGATTTGTTCGTTTACTGAGATCGGTGATTCAAAGTAGTTGAAACTAATTAACTCGATTAACCCTACTAAATGCAATAAAAGTAGAAGACATAATGCTTGTCTTTAATTGATATTCTAATTCACTAATATGTTAAAATGCAATAAGCTAAATGACACAAAAGCTCATACGAAAATATGAATATGATGGAAACGCTAGGGAATCAATGCAACATAATTAAACTACTCAATGTAAGCCACAAGTCTCATTAAGGCACTTTAATCCAATTGATAGGGTGTGTTTCGTTAAGCACTTAATCCTCCCCAAAGCTCACACAAGGTCTTGAAATGAGCAATGGTTAGAATTAACTTTTAATTAAAACTCTAAACCAAATCACACATAGCAAGGTCTTGCATATGGAATTTTCTCAATTATTAAGCTTGTAGTCAAGGATTAAATGGGATGGTCACCCACATCTAACCCTCAACACCATATATAAACTAATCATAACACAAACATTCATTGAGGTCTTATTTGAATAAATGTAAGGGAATTAGAGCAAGTATTTCAATAAAAGAGACTACCAATGAATTTAATTAAAAACTATTAGAATATATGATTACAAAGAGTTGTTCAACCGGTTACATTAATCCCCTAACTTAGAGATCAGTTACACATCAAGGGAAGGAAATAAAATAAAGAAGAGTTAAAGAAGAAACCCAAGTTGACCATTGGAGGTTCCTTGATTTGTAAGCTTCCTCTTCTTGCTTTCCAAGGTTCCAAGATGGATGGAATGAATGAAAGGAGAAATGTCTAAGGATGGCGATGGAAGAGAAAGAGTGTCCAAAAGTTTGTGTGGCAGATGTTACATCACCCGAATATGAGATTGGTATTTATATGGGTCCAAAAAATAGGCAGGAATCAACCTAGAAACGCGTGTTGGCGAACTGTCACCTCCCTGTATGTTGCGATCATCCATGACGATATTTTGACCACGACACCACGCTTCTACGTTTACGCGTCTTCTTTCAAGGTGACACTTCGAGCTACACTAGTTAGAAAAGTTGTTGTTGCCTGATGTGTTACGTTCTCCCATGACGACAATTGAACCGCGACTCATCGCTTTCTTCAATTTCATGCAAGCTCTCCCAGCGACACTTTAGGCACTTATAAAACAAGTTTCTGTCGCCTGTTATGTCACGTCCTTCCGTGACGAAGCACAATGACCGTGACATCTCGTGTCTTTTTGTCCAAGTTCCCAATTTCCAGCTTTTTTGGGTCCTAACTTCATTCATTTCTCCCATATAATACCTCTAATACAAAATCCTGTAAAAACACTTAATCGAGCCATTAAACATTTGATTTTACCTGAGAATTGGGCAATAAGCAGAAGAATGGGGACTCAAAATCTAGTGTTATCGTGGCTCGATCAACACCCTTAAACCTAGCCTTTTTCTCTTCCTCGAGCAAAATCAAGAGAAAACAAAATCAAAAACAAAACAAGCAAACCAAACGAAGACTCGATAACAACAAACGAAATTTAAACAACAATAACTCAAAAGCAGCATTCTCTACTGGTGATAAGATGTAAAGAGGTGGATAAGGAGAGTAGACATATGCAAAACATTCTCAAGTAACTCGAAGGCACTCACGGGACACTCGAACAACACGAATCCCACACCTAAAGTGTTCTCATGTTGGGAACTACTAACCCTCACACCTCGAACGTAATTGCTTTGACTCTAAACCTCACGTAGAAGTTTTCTTTTCATTCCTCTCTGAGTCCTAAGTTCACACTCATACAAAATATGCAAGGATAGAGTTATGCATAGGAATCTAGTGCATTGCTTGCAAGATATCGATGAAATTACGCTATTTTCTTGGTGATCTAGCCTAGAAAATGAATCATATGCCATGGACGTAGAAGATCATGCTTCAACAAACATTCCCAATCAATACATGTTATGGATCAAATAGGACTTTCCCTTTGGTTGTAATGGGGCCATGGGGTTAGATGTGATGAACAAAGAAATAGGAAATTTTAAGTTCAAAAATCACCAATCATGTCTAAACATACTCACATACCTCACACAAAGCTCTATTAACCATTAATACACTTAGCAATTTGGGATATACATACACACACTTGTGCTTTAAAATTATACTTTATGTTCGAGTACTTTAAAATTACTTTCAAGGCTCTTTTCTTTCCTTTTCTTTCCTTTTTTCTTTATTTTTGATTTTTTTTTCTTTTGCACACTTACATATGGCATCTTGACAATTAAGCTCATATGTGTAAATTTGACACTTTTACATTTTGAGTCATTTCATGCACAATTACAGCTTTGCCAACATACATGCTATTCCCTATTAGAGCTTTCACCTTTCAATCCAAACATATAACACACACACCCCACATGATTGACAATAACGGTAGGTTTGTGTTTGGCTATGATTATATGGTTTATTTTGATTCCAAATGAAAGATAAGTGTTTGACCACAAATTTAGTTATGAGGCACACATAAGGGATAAATGAATGTGTTTAGGCATTTTTTAGTAGTTAATCACACACATTACCTAAAATCATTTCCATAATTAGTCTATCATCCATCAAGCAATCCACAATATATATGCAATGTATATCCTATGGCATGAGACACTTATGACGAGAAGAGTGTTTAAAGAATAGAACAACATGTACACTCAATCACGCTTTTTAAGGCTTGTGTTTGTAAACTCATTAGGTGGTCTCCACTATTATAATAAGGTGTTTGAGCACCGAGTCCCTTCAACTTGAATACTAAATGATGAAACAAGCAATGAAGTGCAAGTGAGACCCTAAAGTGACAACAAGATTAATCAACTCTCATATAAACACAACTCTAAGCATCATCCAAACTATTTAAAGCTCAAAAAATTTGGCCATGCGACATTTTGAAAAATTGGACTAAAAAATACTTGAAATAATAAAAACATAAAACAACAGAGTTGGCACCCCCAAACCTAAACTCAACATTGTCCCCAATGTTGACAATGAGAGCCTGATGAGAAAGGTGTCTACACCACAGATAAACACAACACTTAAACAAAACAGAAAACACACAAAAGCTCGATCAAGATGACATGTAAAGGCTCTCCAAGGAAAGTAAACGTCAACTATAACACAATACATCACACACCCTTATTCTAAACACAAATAAAATAAAATAAAATAAATAATGCAAATGTACCACTACGATAGAAATAAAATAATAAGAGTAATTATAGCAAGTACGAAATATAACTGAAAGCAGTAAAACAAACGAAACAAGTCTATCCACACAAGAACAACTCAAAGCTTAATAATGAGGTGGTGGTGGTGATGGCCACAAGGTTCCGTGCATCAGTTATTTCTCCTTCCAATCGGTTGTTGTTGCTGCTGCTTTATCCTCCGCTTCCTTTCGCTATATCTCCATGACAATCCGGACAACAGCTTCCTCCTCTGAAACTACTGGTTCGCCGGTCGGGTGAACTGAGAACTGTGGTTGGAATCCTGATCTTGAAGCTAAACCTGTACTCTGGGTCCATGGGTATGGAGGTCTATAATCTGGAAATGAATGTGGGGGCCGGTAATCTGGAGCTGGATAAGGATGCCACGGATATGGAACCAGCTTTATCTCTCTCATAAGCCTAGAAGTGGAGCTCTTGCCTCAAATCTGCAATGTCTTGTCTGAATCCTGCTTCCATCATATCTATCTTTGCCATCATCCGTTGTTCCATCCACTGCATATGCTGAAGGATTGAGTGTTGGGCATTCCCAATGGCACTGAAATTTCCTGCATTTTCATCTGCCTGCTACTCTTTGGAAAGTTTGGTAACTACAAACAAATGCTCCAACGTAGGGCGGTAATCATCATCCTCAGGCAACCGCTCATCATCAACAGCATCTGCACCATCACTCTGCTCATCTTAATCGGGCTCCATGTCCTCTTCATCTAACTGATCCTGAACTATTCTCCCCCCGTTTCTTCTTAGGCCGGCTGCCCTCTTCTCTGTCAGGTCTCACCAGACCCTGTCTAGAAAATAATGAATACCATGTGTGGATCCTAAAGTCAGGGCCCGGTCTCTACAAACTCATTGGGAGACATGTTCACACCGTCTTCTGGCAGAAAAATGTGATAAGACAAGGGAACACCATTGCTTCTTTCCCTGTTGTGTCCCTTGCTGACTTGTGAATCTCCATTTTCATAATCACCCCCACATCCAAACGATGCCCATGTTTAATGTAGTAGAGCAAAGTGGTTACCTCGAAAGATACCGTAGTTCGATGTCCACATGGCCTCAAAGAATGGAGATGAAAATATTCCAGAAAGCGATCTCTAGTAGCAACCTTTTTCTGCTTGATCGGGTTGGACCTGGAATTCCAGAACTCCATCAGTTGAGCTACTAAACTGTTGGCTAGGTCAATGTTCATCCTAGAGAAAATGTCAAGCCAAGGAACTCCCTTGAACATGGTGACTGTGTTCGGAAGTTCAGACCTGTAATGTTTGTTAATGTCCTCAGAGTTGATGCAGACTGCTCTACCACGAACCAACACCGGACTTCCTAAATTGTAGTTCCGCTCAATTACCCCTGCATAAAATTCTTTAATGATCTGAGGGAAATATTTTGCAAAGCCTCTAAATAAAGGTGCCCCAACCTTGGGCCCTAACCATCTCAAGAATCAGAGTCTCATGCAACTCGCTCAGATTGATCCCCTTCTCAGGTATGAACTTCTTCCACTTTATTTTGCTATCTTAACCGAAAAATTGGGGTTTTCGGTACAATGTGGGAATCTGCCTCTTACCTATCTCTTGGCATCTTCTCGGCCTCATATTACGGCTGGAATCCCCTGTCTCATTACGGCTGGAATGTACCATAGCTGTCTGCTTGGTTCTAGCTATACAACACCTAGAAAACTGTGTCGCTTCAATTCGATCACACAAGGGTAGCACTCTGGGCACAACTCACACAATTTTGGTAATCCGATACACCACGGATACCACAAAACCACCACCACAATCACAATATATGCAGTAAAACACTACCAAACATCAGTCACCATAACCAATTTCACCCACAAATCCTCTAAAAAACATGAAATCACTACAAAAGATGCTTTAAAATACTTCACAAACAAAAACCCACACTTCAATTCACACAAAAAAAGCATAAAATTGCTTCAACCCTAAAGATTTCGGAAATTCCCCAAATTAACCCTTGAATGTGTAAATGATTGTAGAATTAGGGATTTGGGACTAGTAAGGGCCTAAAGTAAGTGAAAATAAGAAGGAGTTACTGATTAAGTGGGCTGGAAGTCTTCGATATCTTATGGAGGGAGAATTGGTCACGATTGAGGTTTGAATTTTAGGTGAGAGGCTGCCTTACCACGAACAGTCGCTTTTATAACATGTACTGTCACGGTCGAACTGTCGCGGTCTTCCATGACAGAAAGCATGACCGTGACACACCGCATCTTTGACATGGAGATTCTCATGTTTAGCACACCACGCGACCCACAAGTGACACCTCAGTTGACAACAACTTTTTTTTGTTGTCGTGTGGTATTGTCGCGACCGTTCATGACGACATCATGACCACGACATACCTAGAAAAATATCTCTTTAAGGCCTTTCAATGGTCCTAAGTGCTTAATTTGCATACATACTCAACAATAAACATACCAAGGGTGTTTTCTTGAACAATTACGTCGGGAAAGCTTGAACTTTAGCTACTAGACTTGTATGTAAAATGAAAGTTACCCCCAAACCTATGTTTTTCCACACATTGCACTATAATCACAATTCATTTCTAAAATTAAGGTTTGGATCAACTTAGACTTGGGAGTGAAGTAGAATCACTACCATTCAAATTTATTATTGAAAATAAAAAGTTATTGAAAAGAAAGATACCTAAGTGGGTTGCCTCCCACCAAGCACACTATTTAATGTCTAGGTAAGACGTGGTGAGAGCACTACGGCTCTTGAAGCTCTATCTTTTCCAACCAATCAAGGATCCACATTTCCTTCATATAAGGGCTACACCCTTTGCCCGTTGACAACGAACCTTTCTCTATTCTTCTCGTCTTCCACTTCCACAACCCCATTTGAGAACACTTGAGTCAAACCAGAACGGTCCCAAACCATCTAGACTTTAATTTTTAGGGAAATAACTTAAGGCGGGAATTGAACAAGAGAAATTCCTGAATGAAGATCCTTGTGAACTATCATCTTGTCATGGATCCACTTGGTTTTCTCCTTATACAACCTTGAGCTTTCATAAGCATCCAACCGAATTCCTCAAGCTCATTAAGTTGTAACTTTCTTTCCTCACCAGCCTTGTTATAGTCAAAGCACAACTTCCTAACTGCCCACAAGGCCCGGTGCTCAAGTTCAATAGGGAGGTGGCATGCCTCCCGAAAAACCAACCTATACGGGCTCATTCTGATAGGTGTCATGAAAGCTGTCATATACGCCCAGAAGACATCATCTAACTTCGAGGCCCAATCCTTCCTAGTTGAGTTGACCATCTTCTCAAGGATGCTCTTGATTTGGCCTATTGCTAACCTCCACTTGGCCCGATGTTTGTGGAAAGGGTGGATATCTTATGCCTCACACTGTACTTTCATAAAAATGACCTGTTGCAAAAGTGCGTTCCTCCATCACTGTTTATAGCTTTAAGAGTCCTAAATCTAGCAAAAATGGTCTTTTTCACATACTATTCCACCTTTTTGCCATTGTTGGTCCTCGTAGCTCGTGCTTCTACCCATTTTGACTCATAGTCAACCGCAACGTGGATGTAGCTATACCCTTAAGAGGATGAGAATGTTCCCATGAAATTGATGCCTCATACATCAAATTACTCACCACCACAGCAATAGTTAGGTGCATCTCATCCTCCTCGTTCCAACGTTCCAGTCCGTTGACATATATCACATGTTGAGCAAAATCGAACTACATCTTTGTCAATGATTCCTAAAAGAAACCCGATTGCAACAGTTCCAAAGTTGTCTTCCTGTGCCCCGAAATGACCCCCAACATTAAAGCTTGTGACAAAATCGAAATACGTCACTCTGTTCAGCCTCGGGAACACACCTCATAATGATCGTTATTGGGGCCATATGTGTATAGGAATAGTTCATCCCATAAGAACTTCCTAGACCTAGTTATGTACTGCTTTCATCCTTGGGAGTTCAAATCTGTAGGAAGCACTCCATTAACCAAGTAGTTCACGATATCTGCTTACCACGACTCCTTATCAGATACACTCCATAACTGCTCATCCGGAAGTTCTCTCTCAATGGTAATTCATCCGCTTCCTCTGGATTTTCATGCACTAACCTACTCAAGTGGTCGCTACCATATTCTCCATACCCTTTTTATCACGTATCTCCAAGTCAAACTCTTTTAAAAAGAAGGACTTACCGAATCAATCTAAGTTTAACATCTTTTTTTTGAAGGAGATATATAAAGGCTGCATGATCCATGAAAACTGTCACCTTGGCACCTACAAAATATGTTCTGAACTTCTCTAATGCAAAAACTACTGCTAGAAGTTCTTTCTCGATTGTTGAGTAGTTTAGTCGGGCGTCATTTAGGGTCCTTGAAGCATAATAGATAACGTGATGAATCTTGTAAACTTGCTGCCCCAATACTGTTGTGATAGCATAATCCGAAGCATCACACAACAACTCAAAGGGCAACTCCCAGTTCGGTGGCACCCATGACAGATGCGGGTGTGAAGGCATCCTTCAATGTGTCAAATGCACTCAAAGCACTCCTTACTCATCTCCAAATCCGTCTTTTTCTGAAGAAGTGCACACAGGGATCATGTTATCTTTGAAAAAAACTTAAATGAACCTTATATAAAAACCTTCAATGCCCAAGAAAAGGACTTACCTCCTAAACTGATCTAAGAGGTTTTAGACTTCTAATCACCTCCACATTCGCCTTATCCACCTTAATTCATCTTTCTGATATGACATGACTGAGAACTATCTCATGTTGTACCATAATATGGCACTTCTTTCAGTTTAGGACCAAGTTGTTCTCCTCACACATCTATAGGACCAAGGCTAGGTTTCTCAAACATAGCTCAAAGGAGTCTCCAATCATGGAGAAATCATCCAGGAAGTGGTCATTCCGGGTGGGTGAGTTCAACTTCCTATAATCGATATACACTCTCTAGCTTGTCGGAAGAATCTAAGGGACCAATTGGTTCTGCTCATTCCTAACCACTGTTATATCCGATTTCTTTGGAACTACATGGATTGGGCTGACCCACTTACTATTAGATATGGGATATATGATCCCCACCTCTAGAAGCTTCAGGACCTCATTCTTCACTACTTCTTTTATAATTGGATTCAGCCGCATCTGAGATTCCCTTGTAAGCTTGGCTTCTTCTTCAAGATAGATCTTAGGTAAGTAAATAGTCGGGCTAATCCCTCTATTATATTTAAGAGACCATCCTATAGCCGAGTTATGCCTGTGTAATACCTCAAAGAGCCTCTTCTTCTCACTGTCCTTCGAATCCGAAGCAACCATCACCGGATTTGTCTCATCTTCTCCTAGATAGACATACTTCAAGGTGGTTGGCAATTCCTTGAGTTCTAACTTAGGTGGTGACTTTTGTGCAACACTAACCTTTGATACCACAAGTTCTTCAAACTCTTCCTCACTTTCAAGTTCTTCAACTGACTCAAAAATGTCTTTCGACTTCTCTTGATCTTTTCAATTCCATTCTATCAATTCTTCTAAGTCTTCATCTTTGAACACATCATCGACCCCCGGATCTAATACATCAATAAATGAGCAATCATCGGCCCCAGATGGGGTAAGATAGCACATCAAATAGCTTGAACTCCACCATTTCATCTAGAACTGTCATGGTAAGCTTCTTGTTCTCCGCATCAATGATAGTTTTGGTTGTGGCCATAAACAGTCTACCTAGTAGAATTGGTCTCATGTCAGTCTCCCCACTAATATCATCCATGTCTAACACTACAAAGTCTACTAGAATGATCAACTTATCAACGTGTACGAACACTTCTTCCATGATCCCCTTTAGATATCTAGCCGAACCATCTATTAGAAGTAGTGACATAGTTGTTGGTTTGATCTCATATAACCCCAACTTCTTGTAAATGGAAAGCGGTATCAAGTTGATGCTAGCACCTAAGTCTAACATCGCTCTTTCCAATTTTATGCCCCTAACTGTAATTTTGATACAAAAACTGTTTGGATCCTTAAGTTTTGGCGGAAGTGTCTTCTCAAAAACTGAACTAGCACTGCTTGCTATGTACTCCTGATGATTTAGCCCAAACTTCTACCGGTTTGTGTGTAGACTTTGAAGAACTTGGCATATGCAGACATCTTCTCTATCATCTCTAGTAGAGGGAGATTCACATGAACCTTGGATAAAACATCAAAAATCTCTTTGAGAGCCTTATTCATGTTGTCTTTCTTTAATCTCTGTGGAAATGGAGCAGATGGAATGTACAGATCGGGTGACTTGTGTAACAGAGAAGTCTTCTTAGGAATCTTCTCTATTACTACCTCTTCCTCTTCTACTAAAATTTTCCCTCGATTTCTTCCGACTCCTTCGCCTTTTTCCTCTTAGGCTCTCTACTAGTGTCTTCGATGTCTTATACTCTCCCACTCCTCAAAATCGTATTGTCTTGTCTTGCTATGACTAACTGGGGAACCTACATGGCTCGTTCTTGTGTATTGAGTCAGCCACTTGCCCAAATTGTGTCTCTAACATCTTCATAAATGCGTCTAAGTTGGTGAACCTTTGCCCACTTGCTTGGATGAAGTTGTTGAAGTTTTGATCCGTCTGCTGTGAGCTCTAAGTAAGAGTAGTCAGAAGATCCTCCAAACAAGACTTCTGGGGCTGAACTGAAACCATGTCTCTAATTCCTGAATTGTTCCATTGTTGCCCACTAGACCCTTGGCCTTGGTAGTTCCCCCAATTGTAACTCCTTTGGTTTCCTCTTTGGTTGTTTTGAGCTTGGTTGTTCAAAGCATTGCTTGAGTTGGACCATGAGAAGTTGGGATGGTTACGCCACCCATGGTTGTAAGAGTTAGAATATTGGTCATTTTTTCCTCTTTGATATGTCACATATAGAACCATCTCTTCCTTGACGGTTTACATCACACAACAAGTTTGCCCCACTTTATTGTTGACCCATATTTCTTGCCATCAACTTCGCTTGCTTGGTTAGCCTTGCCATTTGGATTTCCATGTCCATGTCTTGACTAACCCCATGCTTTCCTCCATTCTTGAATTTGAGCTTTTATGTTGGGAGTTGAGAGCCAACGTCTTTAAATTTTCAAAAATCTCAACCGTCGATTTATTGGTGATCAAACCCCCACATGATTATCCACCAAACCTTGTGTGAAGGGTGTCAACCCATCAGACACCCATCATAGTATGTGCAGACTTTGTACTCGTCGGTCACCATATGAGAAGGAAGTTGTTCCACAAGTTGCTCCACAAGTTGCTTATATCTCCCCCAAGCCTCATGGAAGGGTCATCATCTTCATCGGTGAAGTTTGCAATTAGGATACGAATTTCCTTTGTTTTTGCCGTTAGAAAGAACCTATTGAAAAAGACTTGGCACACCTCATTCCATGTAGTCAAAGATCCTGACTTCAAAGAACCAAACCACAACTTGGCTCTATCCTTTAGGCAATACCTAAAACATCTCAACTTAAGTTGCTCTTCAGTGAGTCTGCCTATCGGAAAGGTCTCTTGAATGGAATGATAATCCTTCATAAATTCTAAGCAATCTTCGGTCGGATGGCCATTGAAGGACGGAAGCATGGCAATATGAAGTCCCTTGAGCTCATAGCTTCTAGTTGCCATACCCAACACTATAGGTGATGGTTGATAGTCCATCATAGGTTGCCCGGATTCTCTCATTGCTAAAACACCCTCGTTTTCCTCATGTGTAGGTGCCCTCGGTGGGTCCATATTCACATTCCCCTTTTGATCTTCAATTTCCTGAATCGATGTACCCTCTAGATCGACAAAGATGTCTATACCCTCAAACTGCCTAGCAAGCCGACCTACTCGGTTTATGTTGTCGATGACTGGAAACAAATTTCTTCCAAGAGAACGGTGACCATGCATACACCTATAGCCCTGAAAGACCAAAAACAAAAATACCAATGAAGTAAAAAGAAACTAAAACTACTAACAAAATAAAATAAAATACACACACTATCTAAATAAAACTAATTAGACTTAACTAATGAATCTATGCCGATCCCCGGCAGCGGTGCCAAAATTGATGTAGTATTTTTAATCTTACTCAATTTAAAAGATTTGTTCGTTCACTAGGATCGTTGATTCAAAGTAGTTGAAACTAATTAACTTGATTAACCCTACTAAATGTAAAAAACATATATTTTTAAAAAAAAAAAAAAAAAAAAAAAAAAAATAAAGAGCATAATGCTTGTCTTGGATTGGTATTCTAATTCACTAATATGCTAAAAAGCAATAAAGTAAATGGCACAAAAGCTCACACGAAAATATGAATATGAGGGAAATGCTAGGGAATCAATGTAACCTAATTAAACTACACAATGTAATCCACAAGTCTCATCAAGGCACTTTAATCCAATTGATAAGGTTTGCTTCGTTAAGCACGTAATCCTTCCCAAAGCTCACACAAGGTCTTGAAATGACCAATGGTTAGAATTAACTTTTAATTAAAACTCTAAACCAAATCACACATAGCAAGGTCTTGCATATGGAAATCTTCTCAATTATTAAGCTTGTAGTCAATGATTAAATGTGATGGTCACGCACATCTAACCCTCAACACCATATATAAAACTAATCCTAACACAAACATTCATTAAGGTCTCATTTGAATATAAGTTAAGGAAATAGAGCAAGTATTTCAATAAAATAGACTACCAATTAATTTAATTAAAAACTATTAAACTATAGGATTACAAAGAGTTGTTCAACCAGTTACATTAATCCCCTAACTTAGAGATTAGTTACACATCAAGGGAAGGAAATAAAACAAAGAAGATTTAAAGAAGAAACCCAAGTTGGCCATTGAAGGTTCCTTGATTTGTAAGCTTCCTCTTCTTGCTTTCCAAGGTTCCAAGATGGATGGAATGAATGAAAGGAGAAATGTCTAAGGATGGTGATTGAAGATTAAAGTGTCCAAAAGTTTGTGTGGCTAATGTTACATCACCAAAATCTAATATTGGTATTTATATAGGTCCAAAAATAGGTCAGGAATCAACCTAGAAACTCATGATGGCGGACTGTCGTCTCCCTATATGTCGCGTCGTCCATGACAACAATTTGACCGCGACACCTTGCTTCATCATTTTCATATCTTTTTTCTAGGCGACACTTGTCATAAAAGTTGTTGTCGCCTCATGTGTCGTGGTCTCTCATGACGACTATTAGACCGCGACACATCGCTTTCTTCAATTTCTTGCATGCTCTCCAAGCGACACTTTAGGCGACTCATAAAACAATTTTTATCGCATGTTATGTTGCGTCCTTCCATGACAATGCACCATGACCGCGACATCTCTGTCTTTTTTGTCTAAGTTCCCAATTTCCAGCTCTTTTAGGTCCCAACTTCACTCATTTCTCCCATATGATACCTTAAATACAAAATCCTATAAAAATACTTAATAGAGCCATTAAACACTTGATTTTACCAGAGAATTAGACAATAACATAGGAAGGGAACTCGAAATCTGGTGTTATCATGACTCGATCAATCTCATTATTTAACAATGGATTACACACTTAATCTCTCTTTTTCTGTGGCTACTATATGATTTTCCACATCCTCCTCTACGTAATGGTATTTGAGGGTCTATTTATACAGACATATAACCTTGATTCTTAAACTACAAGTAATAAAAGTTGACGAAATTTAGTAGACTCTAACCGTTGGAGTCATCTTTAACTTCTTCCTGTTTTACATGTTCTATGCATTTAATGAGTTTAAGTCCCCTTGAACTCCGACTCGAACATCTTTAAGGAAGTTTATTTCCTTATCAGAGTTTACTTCCTGGTTCCTTGTTTGGGTGAGATTCTTTCTCTATATACTTAAGCCGTGGTTATCTAAGAGTTAATATCTTCCACATACCATTGGCCGATCAGATATCTAACCCGATCGGTTACTCAACCCCGAACGATGTGTCTTTCATTTGTTCAACTGTGTCACCAGACCAGGTTTCTCTATTCGGTCGGCCAGTTGAACCTGATCATGTTATCTCTACCCGATCAATCTAATGAACCTGGATAAGTTATATTCACCCAATTGATCGGATAAACCTGACCAGATCTCGTCGGGTAAAGATCAACTATTGGTCAATTTGAGTTGGTCACTTTTGGTTGACTTGGTAACATGGCATATCTGATCACTATTTCTCTGGTAATAATCCTGACTTGTCAACCCCTTCAATTTTACCAATAACATTATCCTTTAAATATTTTGTTCATTTTAAACATATATTTTTTTCTCATTAAACAAATTTCTCTCTATTTGCTTCCACCCATGCAATATATATTTCTTTTATTTTCTTCTTTCAAAAAACAATTACATACAGTTTCTTCGTTTCCTTTAATATATATATATATATATATATATATATATAAGATTAATTAATTTACTCTTTTTCAGCTCTGTTTTGGGTGCTCCACGTGACCTAAATACAAACTCGCCACCCAATACGCATCATTTGATCCATATCATCCTCTCCAGGTTGAAGAAAATTCGACCTCAAATTCGTCAGTTCATCATCTTTAGACGACGAATCCCCATGACAAGGGATGAGGTGCTTCACATTAAATACGTTGGCAATGCGAATATGGTTGAGTTTGTTGTATTCACCAACGGGGCAACAGTCTTTAGTTGGTGTGGCCTAAACGAAGCCGCCAACATCGAATTCAACCAAACATCGTTTATGATCCGCCACTCGCTTACATTTAACGGTGGCCTCCAAAGAATTTAGTCAAGTTCGTTCCTTGGCACCAGCTTCAGCAGCAAGGCAACGAAAGCCTCTGCCTTGCAATGGACTTTCACGTTGTTAGGACTAAACTTGGTGATATTATTGACATCGTGGATGTGAGCACCGTTTGCTTAGTCAATCTTCAATAATATTTCTTGCATCATTCTCTCCATTGTGGAGAAAATTCATCCTTGAATTTTGATAGCTTTGAGGAACAAATAGATCGAAAATGTTGTAGAATGATGAAACACGCCAAAATTGGAAAAATAATCCACATCATGGAGTTCCTTCCATGCTCAATCTGGGACACATCTTCATCAAAAATTGGTGATTGAACGAAATTGAAGTTAACCGAGTTTGACACAGAGTCATCATTGAAAACCTTCTCATCAAAAATTGATGGGTTATCGAAATCGACGATAACAGATTCTGACACATAATCATCATCGAAAAACAACGAATGAGAGGAAGATTTTTTTTTTAGGTAGTGGACTTTT